>OZ010717.1:30224190-30347266 GCA_963932345.1 Ophion ventricosus | reverse complement strand
GAGAGAGAGAGAGAAAGAGAGAGAGAGAGAGAGAGAGAGAGAAGAGAGAGAGAGAGAGAGAGAGAGAGAGAGAGAGAGAGAGAGAGAGAATGAGCGGAAACAGTCGGCGAGGGTCTCGTTAAAATTCTTTTCCTTCCGCATTCCTTTCATCTGAAACTATCGAGGTTCGCAGACACGCGCCAGGTGAAAATATAGACGATAACGAGAGGACGTGATCATTAATTGCTCGTTGTTTTGTCAACAGGCTTTCATATCGAACCGAAAGGTATCATAAATTTGTTCAAATCAATAATTCATTAATTCAATAATTCAGCGGTTCAGAAGTTCAGTATTTTCGTAATTCAGTAATTTAGTTTTTCGGTAATTTGGTGACTCAGCAATTCACTAATTCAGTATTACGGTAATTCAATAATTCAATAATTCAGTAATTTAGTAATGCAGTAATTCAGTGATTCAGCAATTCACTAATTCGGCATTTCGATAATTCAATAATTCAATAACTTAATAATTCAGTAATTTAGTAAAGCAGTAATTCAGAATATCAGTGATTCAGTAATTCAATAATTCGGTAATTCAATAATTGATCAATTCAATAACTCGGTAATTCAATAATTTGATAATTCAGTAATTCTGTATTTCCAAAATTCGATAATTTAATGATTTAATAATTCAGTAATTCAGTGCTTCGGTAATTCAGTAATTGAATAATTCGGTAATACAATAATTTTATAATTCAGCAATTCAGTATTTCAATAATGTGGCAATTCAGTAGTTCGATAATTTAATAATTCAGTAATTTGGTGATTGAGTAATCCAGTAATTCAGCGATTGAGTCATTCAATAATTCGGCAGTTCAGTAATTCAGTATTTCAATAAACTGGCAATTCAATAATTTAACAATTCAAGAATTCAGTAATTCGATACTTTAGTGATTTAGTAATTCGGGAATCAGGTAATTCGGCAATTCAGTAATTCAGTAATTCAACGATTGAATCATTCAATTATTCGGCAGTTCAGTAGTTCAGTATTTCAATAAACCGGCAATTCAATAATTTAACAATTCAGCAATTCGATACTTTAGTAATTCAGTAATTCGGGAATCAGGTAATTCGGTAATTCAATAATTCGGATATTCATAGAAGACTAGGAAGTATTTTCTTCGTCTTTCATTTTACGTTTCGCAAACTGTTTATTCGCAGCGAGTCATCCAGACTGTTCGCGAAACTTATTTATTCCACGATAATTGAGTGAATATGTTTACGTATTCGAGTGAACTTATTCGTTTCATCGATGCATTTGGGTCACCGCATAATCATTAGACGAAGCGAGAAAAAGTTTACAGCTGATAGATGCGAGAGAGAGAGAAAGAGGGTGAGAGGAAGAGAGAGAGAAAGAGGGTGAGAGAGAGAGAGAGTGAGAGAGAGAGAGAGAGGGGGTGAGAGAGAGAGAGCCTTGAGAGAAACGAAAAAGTCCCGTCGACGCGGGCACGTCTTCCCGGTTTTGTTTTATTTCTCTCCACGCCCTTTTCAAACCCGGATTTCTCTCGTCTTCAACCTCTTATACCTTCCTTCATTCTTCAAGCCCTGCATCCACCTTGCAGAACACTACTCAAGGACGCAACTTCAAGTTGCTCGACGAGAAAATACAGGGATTAGTAAGGAAGACACGGTTGCGAGGGTTTTTTTTTTGCACGCTGCAACAGAACTGAGCAAGGGAGGGGGTGGCTGTTGCCGACCGTGTTGGCTGTGGAGCGGCCAGGGGAAGGAGGGGAATTGCTCGAAAAAGTTTTGGTATGCAGCTCGCGTTGCCCCGGACACTACACGTGACCAGCCTTGGCTTTTCCACCCCCGTACTGCATCTCGACTTCAACCCCCTATAACCCCCTTCAACCCTTTTACAATGATGTGGATAGCGACGACGAGGGGATGGCTTTTACTTTTTCGTTTTTATTTATTTTTTTCAAATCGCAAAACCTTCTCTCAACCCCGGTTCACCAAACCCTTTTTTCGTCCCCCTCGTGTAACAATCTCCCGACTATCTCTCCGCCACGTTATTTCGAGAAATCAATATAACCTTTCACTTTCTCTCTCTCTGTCTCTCTCTCTCTCTCTCTCTCTCTCGCTCTCTCTCTCTCTCTCTCTCTCTCTCTCTCTCTCTCTCTCTCTCTCTCTCTCTCTCTCTCTCGTTTCACAATTCGCGCAAATTCTTTTTCCACACCGCCTCACACCTCTTCCTCTCTGTGAGGCCCTCGAGACATTTAAATTATTCATGCGCACGATGTGATTCGAGAGAGCGAGAGAGAGAGAGAGAGAGAGAGGGGGGCTGGGGGGGGGGGGGGGGATTGTGGGAGCAAAAAATATGGGAAGGGGATGCGGAAAAAAGCATTCCGCATACGTGGTAGGAATATTGAAATTTATATCGTGATTGAGAGCATCGATCTTGGTTGTGTTTTCTCTCGTATCAATTCTTACGCTCATTGGCAAAAAGGTTGAAGATTTAAATGAAGCTATCGAGAGATACACGATGTAGCTTTGAACAATGGTACAATGGCTAGTACTTTTGAGTTTTATTGTTTCACTAGATTCCGCTCGAGGCGCTTCACCCGTGCGGAATTTCGCCGCAAGCTATTGGATGTTTCGGTTGAGTAGTTCAATATCACGTTGCACCCCTAATTTGGGCTCGTTTCGAAAAATTCTAATATATACATTTTATTAGTTGACTTGAAGAACATTTAGACCAAGTTTCAAGTTGATAGACCTAAGGGGCTACGTGGTTTTCGAAGCCAAACAAAAAAGCATATTTTCTGTATTTTTTTTTAAATCTAATTTATAAATTATTTTAATTCAAATGTTAAGCACATAAAAGAGCAACATTTCAACAATATTAAAAAAAAATTTCATCCAAATATTTGGGAAATTCAGCCGGTGGGACCTGGTTTGCGGTGACCCCTAAAAAAAAGTGTCCTCGTGGTGGTCAGGATAACTCATGATAGCTTTATCTTCCTACAGAAGATGCTCGAAGTGATGACCCCCGACTTGTACGCACTTGTTAATTCGCTGATGAAAAGACCGTCTAACTTCAGCCAACATTTGTGGTGTAATTTCGGTACATGCTCGGCGTAATCTTTCTTCGAGCATCTTCGACATTAAAATTATAGTCGACATTAAAATTATAGGATTGTTCTTAAATATTGACATTGGACTGGCGAGCCGTTCGGTAATTAATTTTAAAAGATACTGTTTTATTTCAGACGAGTTTAATAAAAATTAAATCTCGAAATCTCAATAATTTCCACTGCGTAGTCTAGAAAAAGAAATGATTAAATCCCGTCTACTGAGCATACTTTCTTATAAAAAATTCCGAGCTTAGCCGAGGTCAGTATCCTTCGCTGGCGACCTGCGCTCATTCACAATAAAATTCCAGGTCAATTCTTGATTCATCATGACACTGTGTTAAATATATCATTTTTTTTGTTGAATAAACGATGCAGTGGAAATTACGGAAACTTACCAGTTCAATTTTTATTGGATTGCTTCTGAATCTCTTCCTGAAAAAAATCTGATTCTCAAAAAATGCTGCTTCTCAAAAAATGCCGGAGGCGTGAAAAATTCTGCTTGTAAATCTGCTGATAAAAGAAATACTTGCTTCTAAATCCGCTTCTGAACAAATGCTGCTTCAAAATCTCTTTAAGAAAATTCTGCTTCTAAATCTGCTTTTAAATCTCTTCAAAAAATTCTGCTTCTAAATCTGCTAATAAAAAAATCTGCTTTTAAATCTCTTCAAAAAATTCTGCTTCTAAATCTGCTAATAAAAAAAATCTGCTTCTAAAAGAATTCTGCTTCCGAATGAAAATTCCGCTTCCAAATCTGCTTCCAAAACAATTCTGCTTCTAAATGTGCTTCTGAAAAATTCTGCTTCTAACGCTACGTCTGAATCCGTTTCTGAAAGAAATCTGCTTCCAAATCCGGCTCTAAAAATTCTGCTTCTAAATCTGCTAATAGAAAAATCTGCTTTTAAATCTCTTCAAAAAATTCTGCTTCTAAATCTGTTAATAAAAAAATTCTGCTTCCGAACGAAAATTTCGCTTCCAAATCTGCTTCCAAAACAATGTGCTTCTGAAAAATTATGCTTCTAAAGCTACTTCTGAATCCGCTTCTAAAAGAAATTCTGCTTCCAAATCCGGCCCTAAAATTCTGCTCCTAAATCTGCTGATAAAAAAATAATATGCTTCTAAATCCGCTTCTAAACAAATTCTGCTTCTAAATCTCTTTACAAAAATTCTGCTAATAATAAAAAAATATGTTTCTAAAAAAATTCTTCCTCACAATTCGCTTCTAAAAAAAATCTGCTTCCGCACGAAAATTCCGCTTCCAAATTGCTTCCAAAACAATTCTGCTTCTGAATGTGCTTCTAAAAAATTCTGCTCCTAAAGCTGCTTCTGAATCCACTTCTAAAAAACATCTGCTTCTGAATCGGCTTCTAAAAAAAATCTACTTCTAAATATGCCTCTAAAACAGATTCTGCTTCTAAATCTTCTTCTAAGAATCTTCCAATAATGCTTCTATCTGCTTCTTAAAAAACCCACTATCCTTCAACATTAATAGGCAAAACGTTCGAGTGAAGTATTGAATGAAAATTATTTTCAGAGTCAATATCATTCACACTGAACAATTCGCCGTGAAAGTGAAACGAATTTTTCGACTAACAAAAACGTTAAGTCTCTTTTATTTTCGTTCGCGCCCGAGGTTTTTTCAGTGTGAACAAAAATTCACGAACTAATCGAAAGGTGAATCACGAGGTTTACGACTTAACGCAATAAGAAGTAAAAAGAAAGAAAGAAAGAAAGAAAAGAACCGACGCGAGACGCATAAATATAAATCCCACCGCGGACTTTGTATTCCGCGTTGTTCAATATGGAGGAAAATGAGAAATAGGGGACGAGAGTAAGAGAAAGGGGGCAAAGTTTGCGTCTCGTTTTATGCCGGAGGCGTGGAAAATCGGTTGGTTAGCCTTAGGCAACGGTATATATATCGCGCAACGGGGGTGAGTTTCTCCCTTTTTGCTCTTGCCGTATCCTTCGCCGTCGCGAGCGTATTTTTCTTCATTAGCCCGGGGTCGCCCCGGGAAGAGAGCACCGATGGTAAACTGAAAACAATTATGCAAATTCACCGCTTCTCCTTCCCTCTTTCCCTGTCACTATCTATCTCTCTCTCTCTCTCTCTCTCTCTTTTATCTGTTCATCTGTTTTCATCCCCATAAGTGTTCCTTCGCACCCTCTCGTCGCGAGCATTGTCTCTCTTTTATCCCTCCCCCGCGCGCGCGCACGCGGGATCTCGCCCACCTCTCATCTTCGCGCTCGTGTGCTTCCGCTGTTTTCCGGAGGGGATGAAAGAAAAAAAAAACGATCGCGAGACTTTCAGTTACGGCTCACCGGAAGAGGGTTGCTGGATAGTGTGACGCGCGCCAGAGGAGCGAAAGAAAATAAAAAAGAAAAGAATAAAACGAACGAGAACAGGAGAAAAGTGCGATAGTTGCGGATAATAGCAGTCAAACAAAGACAAACCGGATAACGCGGCGTAGACAATGAGGGTTGAAAAAAAGGGGTTATGGTGAGAGCCCTCGCTGAGGGAATAGCACACCTACGCGCCTTTCCTGTTGAACCATTGGACTTGGTACTTTCACATCACGACCTAATGGAATGAGAACGAGAACTTACCCTCGCAACTTCTCAATGTTATCATTAACGATTATTTTATTCGGAACGTCATTCACCTGTTCGTATTGTTATGTTTACAATTATTCCAGTGCATCCTTCGTTGAACTGTCAAATTTTATTTCCTCACAGGGGAAGCCTGTTTCCCGAGTGAAAAAATGACAGAATTCAATTCATGGTCATCAAAATGATTAACCCTAGAACTGATGTATCATTTTTTCTGTCCCGCAACTCATGACTGGGGCAGATATCCACCCCCGCGTGTTTCTTGTAGGCACACTCCACTGAGCAGCAAAGAGAATCTCAATGCTGAATGGAGCAAAAGCAAAGCATCAAAGAAAATCGGTACACGAATCTCTTCGTTTTTCGTCAAAATTTATGCTTTATTTTCAAAAAATAGTAAAAAACATGTCACTGAAAGTATTGTCCATCGCTAGCCACTACTTTTTCCCATCTTTCTGGCAGCATTTTAATTCCACTTCGAAAAAAACGACACGTCTTTTGAGGTTATCCAAGAGTCGATCCATTTTTTTTATCATCTTCATAAGAATGGAAGTGCTTCACAGCCAGGCCATGTGCCGTCGATCGGTACAAGTGATAACCGGAAGGGGCAATACCTGATGAATACGGCGGTTGGAGTAGGAATTCTCATTTAAGCCTTTCCAAATAGGTTTTCACCGGTTTTGCAACATGTGGCGGAGCGTTGTCATGCTACAAAATCACTTTATCGTGTCCCTGCTTGTATAACGGCCGTTTTTCCTTCAATGCTTGGCTCGAACAAGCATCAATGGTAGTCGATAGCGATTCTCCCGTGATGGTTTCGTTCGGTTTGAGCAGCTCATAATAAACTACACCCAGCTGATACTACCAAATGCAGAGCTGAAGCTTGTAACCATGGATATTCAGCATTGCCGACGATGTTGATGCATGGCCAGGCTTACCCTACGATTTTCTACGCTTAGGGTTATCGTGGTGTATTCATTTTTCATCGTCAGTCACGATATGATTAAAAAAATCTTTCGTTTTCTGCCGTTGAAGCAGCTGTTAAGGCCTTAACATGTTAAATACGCCGTTCGACGTTTCTCGGCTTCAACTGGTACGGCACCCAATGTCCTTGCTTTTCAATCATTCCTAATGCTTTCAAACGTTTCGAAACTGTTGTGTGATCAACTCCTAATGATTCTGCAAGTTCAGCTAGCATCTGACATGAATCTTCGTGAAGTAATGCCTCCAATTCTTCGTCTTCAAATGTTTTTCGGTGCGCCAGAGCGTTCTTTATCTTTAACATCAAAATCATTATTGTTGAAGCGTCTAAACCCATCTTTGCATGTTGTTTCCGATAGAGCATGGTCGTCATAAGTCTCAACAAGAATTTTGTATGCTTCTGCTGCAGATTTCTTAAAATAAAGTAGTGCAGTAAAATTCCCTGCTAACACTCTCTTTTTGGCACGAAATTTGATACGTTTAACGCTATGAAAAAAAAGTTGTTTATACTTCGGCGAAATGACATACACTGAATTTCAAGCTTGCTTAAAGTACTTCTTCATAGATGCGTTACCATCTTAAACTGCACGCACGCACTATTGGTAACGCCATCTGTTGGAAAACAAAGAGAATTCATTCAACGTCCGAATATTTAGTGAAAAACTTGTTTAAGCGGGTTAAAACCCGTCATTAGTCCCCAGTCGTCAATGTCGATTTATAGCCTAAGCCTTTAAAAGCCGACTGGGGTAAGATTCTACCCCGTACATGAGTTCTAGTATTATTAATCGTCAGTATTTGATTTCCTATCAATGCACATTTGTACATTTGAATAATCGTCACTCGCGATCCTATTTTTTTTTGCAAACCTAACCCAAACAATTTTTTTGCCCCTGCCACATTCTGTTGAATCGTCCAGCATCAATATTCCTCTCGCACGCCGGATAGATGCGGGAAAAAAAAGGTCGTTGTGTTTTTCGCGTCACCCAATCTTTCTATTTCTTTCTCTCTGTATCTCTCTTCCTCTCTTCCTCTCGCTCTCCCTCACTTCCGGTGATTTTTTTTCCTTCTTTTCCCTTTATTTGAATTCTCGTGTTTTCGTGTATTCGGAACGTGGCACTATTTCTATATGCGCGTACTGAATTCGACGTTGGGTCCATCGAGAGATACCTTTCTCTGTAGCTCGTATATCTCGTTCGAAAAGGGACGCCGATGGGTGCGAGAGCGAACAGAGAAACCAGCAGCATCCAGTTAATTTCCTGCGGCTAATGAAAGCCTATACGAATCCCCTGCCGAAACTGGCAACCTGCTTATATATATACAGGGGGCCCCCACATACATGCAGTGTACGTAAGTATGGAACGCGCGACACTGCGGAACTATCGCGAGTGGTTGAACCACCCCCGCGTACCAGACGAGTTTGCAAAACCAGTGACAATGGTGTGCCCTGGATGGTTGCTGGCACATGGCAATTGCAAATGCTTAGCTTATATATAGAAATACGGAGGGAAAGGTGGGGTAAAATGGAATAGTCGAGACCAAAATATTAGGTGTAGTGAAGAGAAATTTATTATTTTTGCAATAGATGGCTTTAGTAATCTGTATCTCGCGTTGTATAAGTGCGATCGGATTACGCTAGACGGCGTTAGAAAGATAAGATTTCGTACTAAAATAAACATCTCAGACAGTTTTGTGATTGCTTGACTCAATATTGTTTGAGCGCGCGTCGAAGATGACCACCAGCAAAGTGAAAATATGCCATATTTTACAGTTTTTCTTTGATAACGGCAAAAACGCAAGCCAGGCGACTGAAAATGTGAATAGTGTTTATGGTCTTGATACTGTAACAGCCAATCACGCGCAATTTTGGTTTCGTCGATTCCGTTCCGGTAATTTTGATGTCAAAGATGCGCCACGCTCTGGAAGGCTAATTGTCGAAAATGTCGATAAAATAATGGAAATCGTCGAGTCCGACCGTCATGTAAGCACTGTTTCGATTGCTCAGGAGCCAAACATTGCAGAAAAAACCGTTTGGAACCACTTGATTAAGGCTGGATACAAAAAGAAGTTCGATGTATCAGTGCCACACGAGTTAACGCAAAAAAACCTCATGGACCGAATTTCCATCTGCGAATCGCTGCTGAATCGCAACAAAATCGACCCATTTCTGAAGCGGATGGTGACTGGTGATGAAAAGTGGGTCACTTACGATAACGTCAAGTGAAAACGGTCGTGGTCGAATCGCGGTGAGCCGGCGCAAACGGTGGCCAAGCCAGGATTGACGGTCAGGAAGATTTTGCTGCGTGTTTGGTGGGATTGGCAGGGAATCATCTACTATGAGCTGCTCTCTTACGGCCAAACTCTTAATTCGGACCTGTACTGTCAACAATTGGACCGTCTGAAGGGAGCAATCGCCCAGAAGCGGCCAGCTTTGGCCAATAGGAGAGGAATTGTGTTCCATCAAGACAACGCCAGGCCACACACATCAAAAGTGACTCGCCAGAAGCTCCGGAAATACCGTCTACTTAGCACACTTTCTTCTGAAACATTCCAAGCCTAATCGCAGTTAGTATCCTCCGCTGACGAACTGCGCTCATTGATAATAAGATTCCAGGTAAATTCTCGATTCATCATGACACTGTGTTAAATTTAGCAGTTTTTTTTCTCAAAAAAAACAATGCAGTGAAAATTACAAAAACTTCTTAGTTGAACTTTTATAAATCTGCTTCTAATGGGCTGCTGAAAAAAGGTTTGCTACTAAAAAAAATTCTGCTCCCAACAAAAAATTGTGCTTCTAAAAATAATCGGTTTCTAAAAAATTCTGCTTCTAAATCCGTTTCTAAAAAAAATTCTGCTACTAAATCTGATTTTAAATCTGCTCCTAAAACAATATGCTTCTGGTTTAGAAGCAGAGTTTTTTTAGACGCAGTATTTTTTTCAGAAGCAGATTTAGAAACAGAATGTTTTTTAGAAGCAGAATTTTTTTTCCGAAGAATATTTAGAAACAGAATGTTTTTTAGAAGCTGATCTAGAATTTTAATTCTAAAAGATTCTGCTTCCGAAAAACGTTCTGTTTCTAAATATGCTTCTGAAAAAAATGCTGGATCTTAAAAAAAATCCGCTTTTACATCTGCTCCTTAAAAATTCTGCTTCTGGTTTAAAAGCAGAATTTTTTTGGAAGCAGATTTAGAAAAAGATTTTTTTTTTCAGAAGCAGCTTCAAAAACAAATTGTTTTTTAGAAGCAGCACTTTTCTCGGAAGCAGATTCATAAACAAAATGTTTTTTAGAAGCTGATTTAGAAGCAGAATTTCTTTTGGAAGCAGAGATTTTTTAGAAGCCGGTTTTGATATTTTAAAAATCTCTGCTTTTAAATTCGCTTCTAAATGAAATTCTGCTTCTTAATCGGCTTCTGAAAAAAAATCTGTTTCAAAATCTACTTAAAAAAAATCTTACCCTGCTACACACGTGTATTTAACAAGAAAATTAATAAAAAGCCACTCAAAAACTGTTTTTGGTCGCTGCAACGCTAAGACAAGCATCGACACAATCTGCTCAATCAATTCAAGTGAGGTGACTGAACAACAGACGAATGGCGCCACCGTCAACTCGTATACATGTGCTTGTCACGCACACAAGCTCACTTCTCGTTCGGCCCCGAGACTCATTTTGCCCCACCTTACCCTACAGGGATCAATCCAAAGTTTCATCAAACTAAAGGGCATAAACTAGTGCATTCCAAGGGCTAAAGCTTTCCCATGGCAACCTTTCATTTGCCAGGATTAAATATATCTATCAGTTAGTATAGTTGAGCAGTTGAAGCCAAAGTTACCACCCGTTGAACGCTCTCACGCAGCCTCGAGCGATATAAAACCACCCTCGATGAACGCCACCCTACCTCAAGCATCAACGAAAAAAAAAAATGCGTTCATTCGATTCTTCCATTTCCTTCGTTTTCCGCCTGGCCGGTCAATTTGATCTGCCATTATGCCAGGGCACTCGAGCGCGCAAGATAATACAGGGCTAAAACTTCTTCACGAGCGTTCACCAGTCGCTCTCATACGTCGCGTTTGAAATAGCATGCACCGGGAAACAAATGCTGTCATATAGATTGTCTAGTGGAAAATAAAAGTTTATCTCTACCATGTAAACGCGCTCAAGGAGTAAGACCGTCCAAGAAAAAATAGGCATATTTAGAGATTTTTTTCTAGCGAAATAATAAAATCAATCGAAATTCCGTGCACATGTCTTTATTATATTGCTAATTAACTATGAAAAATATTTTTTTTCGTAGTGATTAATAACAAAGTGGTGGCTGCACAGCGTGTTTCCGTTGATGTCTTTTTTTTGGAAGAGTTCACTGGCGGAAACGTACCTCATGCCATTTTTAACCTGGAACAGGAAACCAATTTTTTTTTCGATTATATAAAAGAACAGCTACAGAAGTATGAAGGATTTTTTCGATATATCAATTTTTACTAAAATGCCGCCTTTTAGAAAAAAAAAGATGATACATTTTAGGAAAAATATCATCAGATAAAATTAGGTAACTTTTGAGCCAAAAAATGTTGTTTCGATTTTTTCAAAACTATAGAGTGGCCTAGCCCTTTAAATCCTCACCGTGAACCATTGGGAATTTAGGTTTGCTAATCAGAAATTGTTGTAGTTGAACGAATAGTTGGGGTTCGTTTTCATAAGTACTTTATCGAGGCGTGATGAAATTCAATTATATTATTGTATTCGGAGTAGCGGGTCACATGGGATGTGACGAGCCACTGCGCTTGTACAGTGACCCAAACCCTATCCCCCTCCGCCCCCCCCCCCCCCCCCATTGTGCCGGTCATCCTTGTACGGCTAATCGATATTCAGACTTAATGAGCGATACGGTAATAGACACGAGTCCTCGCTTATCCATCAAAGCAGCATCTCGATCGTGTGTATGTGTATTTGCGCAGGAATACGGAGTGTGCTTGGGCATGTATAGAGCGATGCACGAGTATCCAACGAACGTCAAGACCGATACACGTCTGTCCGTTGACATCCAATGAGAATCGTTCGATTGATATCATCACTTGATTCACTGTCAGTTGCAGCTGAGCATCAAGGAAATTATACCGCTTGCATTAATCCTTCTGATGCGAGTATAATCTCGCTAACCGGAAATCGGAAGTTGTGAAACTTTCCAACAAAGTTTGACGCGGGCGCTGAGACGCGCGAAACTTGAAGCATCATAGGACACAATAACGCTAACACACAAGTCTCGATGTGTTGCAACTCGTTGGTTCGCGATAGAGCGTAAAAGGTGGAATTGTTGGCCACTAGGTGGATGGTTCAGTCATTGACATACGTTGGGTCTATTACGTTCCTCGGGGATTCGTTAGACTACTGGACGGCAGTTACCGGCGAATCGCCAACAACCGTACCTCGCTATACCGGAATAAAGATATGCCATATGCTCATGGAGATTCTGTTGTGCTTCACGTTCACAAGGATACGCTAGGATATATCCATGCGCTTGTGTCTCTCATGAAGTCCCTCGGTCTATGGAACTGCCGGAGGAACAGACCTGTCCACTGCAACAGCCATTGCACACCCTCTCCAACTACACACTACGTCCGAGCGTCGACTCAAGTGAAGTCTAATCGAATTAACGTCAGCAGACGTTCCCTTTCCTCACTTGCTCCCACAGCCACATGCTCTCACAGTTTACACGGCTTGTTTGTGTTAACGCTGCTGTGATTCTCCGCTACACACATATCATCCGCGCCTTCCTGCATTGTGTCACAGACTTGGAAAGGAGTTAAAGTTAACACTAAGCGTAACCAGTCGAATCTGTAATTAGTTGAACAAATGTGTCGTCGTACTGGAAGATTGAATGAGAAAGGAATGTGGAATGTGTTTGGTACTGGTAAGACTACGGAAGAGCCGAGTTCCACTTTGACTGCATCGGAATTGTCTGCGTGTGAAGATTGGGAGAGTGGGATCTTAGCAAATACCTAATGAATGTAATCTTTACCCTGTTTGGAAGGGCTTGATATCCAAGAACTGGAAAAGAAGCACCCCAGATTTACCAAGTCTTTGCATGTTGTCAATAATACTTATGATCCTGCTGTGTTCTTCGATAGCAGCGTCATTCAAGATCCATAATATTCCTCAGCGGTTGCGCAGTGCTTCTCAGTGAACTCTGAGTTTCTTTCCATTCGTAGTTTGAAGGATGATTTACCCAACGAACGGTTTTCCGCCAATAAAAAAAAAAAGTGTCTAATAGTTTTCAATGCTTTATCACGTATATGAGTTTCAACAAAATCGAAGACGGACACTTAAGTGACGTTCCTTGTAAGGATCATATCTACCAAATGTTGTGTTTCTATATTTATTCCGTGCGGAAAATTGGCATCCCTAATACAATTCAGGGCCTTCAAGAGATTATTCGTGGATTCCATAGTAGGGTTTTCCGTAAAAGAGCCGGACCGGGTCCCTATTAGGGAATGGTAGGGTAGGTAGCTTGACTAAAACTATGGTCTAAGTACAGAAACCAAGTAAAGACCTTTGAGGAGTGTAGTTGTAGATTCCCTAGTAGCGATTTCCTCAATACTACTAGACTTTGCTATTATAGGGGTAAATCGGTATAAATTGCTTCACCAAAGAATTTGCGGCATAATAATTATTGATATCGATTAAATATAAGGATTAAACTATAGGTTTAGTAGACGACCTGCGATGCCTTAAACCAACACGCATGCAGTGCGTTCATTGGAACAACGCGGGATCAAACATGTCAAAATATGCTATAGAATTCTAAGCCTCAAATGCAATAATTTTTATGAGCCATCGTTCAGGCAATTTTAAGGGCCCTGGTTATTTTGCCTTCAATGGCCCTCGGTAGCAAAGTGTGACTGGCCACAGATGGCCCATGTGAGGCTTTCAGACTAGGGCCTTAATAAAGTTAGGGAAAATTAAGACGGGCCCAATCAAAGCCCGAATTCAATTTTCGCACGGGCAGTGGTTTAGGCTATGCATTGTCTATACGGCAGTCAGTCAGTCAGTCACGGAACTGTTATATATATATATATATATGGATTTTATCAGTTTTCTACGACATGCCGTTTATCCAGACCGGCTCGCAGATGCGACGCGCCTGAATTTCGAACGATCCATCTCAGGGCTACCGGCAAGTACGGGCATCGTTCATCTTCGGATATCAGTAAAGCCGCTACTAGCCTTCGTCCTCGCGAGGATCCTAGTCCTTGACGCGATGCAAGAAAGTCCAGCAGTGTGGGTGGCCAGCTGTCGGACCCGTGAGTTCTGATCCTTAGGCAAAAATCCATGCAGTGCGATGTGTTACGTCGCGTTGCTTTTCAGTGACTGCAGTGCGAGCGAGTTCTTGCAGACGCAATGAGAATGTTGGGGGAAGCCTGATCTGTGGGTTTCTCGCAACTGATGCTGGAAAGCTTACAGTGGCTTGTTACTCCAATGGAATGAATGGGCCGTGGGTACGTGTGTTTGTGTATGTGTGTCTGCATGGGGATGCTGAATAGTCGTTTGTGAAAAGGGACAGCGCGAAGGGTCGACTATGGGACGTGGACGGCCAGCGAAGGAAAGCGAAGCCAGCGTGTGTGCTCGAGGCTATTCAATGGTCATGCTCAATGCTCAGATTGACAATGCCTTGAGCCTAATTGCATTCCTATCTGGCGCAGGGCCGGAGTGCTTTGTTCGCCCGCTCCGCAACGGTTCCCTCTACGCATCGTCGCCCGATATCACAGTTTGCCACAAGATAACACAGTTGTTGACCATACGCCACAGCGATTGGCAGATCCCACATCTAATGTCCTCCTGATGAAGATATCAACCTAATATGCCAATCAGTGTGCCTTCTCCTTCCTCTCAATGAACAATCTGTATACCTCTGCTCCCGTGGATGCGTATGTAAAATCGCGTTAGCTTCCGCACTCTGTGCGCCCTACCTTTTCCTCATTCCGCACATTGAACACTCCCACCGATGCATATACAATGTTTGTTTGAATTCACTGCTGGGATACGAAATGGCCCAATGAACGTGATTTACAACATCAAAGGGATCCAAGTTACGCCCGTATTCTATCGGCCAATGTGCAGTTGATCATTAGCCCGTTAAAAACTCTGACATATCGTGACTTCGTGCGTTCACCAACTACCCACGCATTCTTGAACTACATCGAAGTGCTCGAAACTTGGCGGAACCCAGAGTGCGCAGATCTTTCCCTTTCAACTAGAGAATTTTCAGGCAGCTGGTGAGGGGAAGTCGCGAGAAAGACCGTAACGAGAATCGAGAGAGAAAAAAGCAGTTGTTTGTAAAGCTAAGTGGCCTCTTGATGGTGTGCTCTGAGACTCACAAGAACCATCGAGAGTCAATGTATCCCTCCCCCTACAGTGCCTCAACCCCTCGTACCGGCCTACTTCATCTCGTATCGTGCCTCTTGATTCCCTTGCACTTTTACAAATGTTAACGCAGACAACGAACTTCCCTGCGGATCATTCTCGTTCGGTCGATGCGTAACAGGCTGGTAAAGTGATCGTTCAATTAGCGCTTGATGTCGAAAAGGGGAAAACAAATATTCGACTTGTTCACGATGAAGAGGCAAACTCATCGATGATGGAATTCGTGGTGTTCCCTGTCCCGCTGTATAAACGCTATCTTAATTCCGTGCGGTTTATTTCTTTGGAAATACATGGATTTGTAAAGTATGACCTTGACACTTGCTTTGACAATGGATACTTTGAATATTGACTTTGGATGAGAAAGTGGCTCTGAAAATGTTGAAGGTAATATTGGATCCATATTCTGATCAGCCATGAGGCGTGATTCCGTACATCCCCGACTTGTTAGTTGGTCGTTCAAGCGAATCGTTGAAATTCTAAATAATCGCTCATTCTAATGAAATGCATTAGGGCAACGTCAGATACAACTTCATTTAAGGGGGTAAATACTTGTAGACGAAGAAAAAATAACCAAGTTGGATCATTTTTTTTTAAAGGAATAAAACGTTCGACATTTATGAAACTTTAGGTACAATTTACTACATAATTAACCGGTTGAAATTAATTTTTTCGTTAAAAAATATTGCAAAATGGCAAGGTTATGGTCTTTCAGGAAGATTTTCTCGTATTTTTTTTGCAATAAAAAGTAGTTTTTGAGAGCAATTTTCATAAACAAATAGCCCCACAAGTGAACTATCATTTTACGTAAAAAAAAAAAATTTTAAACCCATTTTTTGCATACTTTCGGTCACCGCGAATACGATGCAATTCCACCCAATACTAATGAAAAGGACGACCGGGTAAATCGAATTGATTTGCCTATGGCGCATAATCCCGGAACAAGTTTCGTCTATGATGAAGGGAAAATGGCAGGGCGAGGGATTCATGGCTTGTCACAAAATCCTGATGTTCTGGTTTCCCGCGCAAAATGGCTGACAGCTTACTATATAGTTGTCATACAGCGGGAGGAGAATTGCGGATAGACCGTACGGGCTAACAAGCGGTGGTTGACGAAAAAAAAAAAAAAAATACGCATTGCTTGCCGAGTATCCCATTTGCGGTATACATATATATGCATCTATTACACAAAGCGCCCTCTTTAGGCCCTCTGCTGCAGCGTCATCCATCTAGCGAACTAGAGACGCATAGGACGTGGCTATATAGCGCAGAAGCCTCGGTGCGTTCGCTCGATCCTCTTTACAATATTAAGCCCTTTTATTAATGGTACCAAGAGCTGGTGGCACCCGCGTAATGGTCTACCGATCGATTAATCGAAATCCGATATCGCATGCACGCGTGTGTGTGTTCGGTCGCTTTTCTCGATGCTCCGGTTGACGCTCCATTGCGCTGTTGCATAGAACGTGACACAGTCATTGGCCATTCGTTCGAAATTGGTATTACAAATGAAAATACTCGCGGCAAATGCAAACACAGTACTAACGTAATACTGAGCCATGTTCGCAAAAGCCGTTTTTTGTTTTACGGTCGATTCTGTCGATGATCCACGGGACGAAGAATTCGTTTGTTTCCGTTTGTTTTCCATTCAAGTACTCTCAACGATGAATTGAATACGATGCACTTACATATAGCTGTCATTTCTTGGATGGCCAATGACTCTACCTTCGAAGTCTTCCTCGTTGACCACACTGGCTTTTAGCGTCGTGGACGTCCTACGACGTGTACTCATATACTCTACGCGTCCATCGAGTGTTTACTGGGAAACAACGTTGCCAGGGCCGAACATTGATGGCTATAAGGGACAATGAAGGGAGACGCGCGAAAGGCAGCCTCGTATAGAATTTCAAGGAGTATGACAGCCACGAGCCGTAAGCGGTCCACCGATCCTATGTACATCGCACTTTCTAAATATAGAGAATTACAACGAGATCTTTGTATCATACGTGCACGAAGGCACAGAAGGTATCCCAACCTGGAAGTCTTAAACTCTTCTTGCGCGATCACCGTCGGTGATAAATTTAATAGCGTCGTAAACGTCATTGGCTATTCGTGCCAAAGTGTCCCACGGTATTTTGTATCTTTACGCCCGGAAACTTCACTATTTGGGAAAACACACGCGTGTCAGAGTGAGTGTACGTGGACAGGGTGGAAAGATTTCGACCACTTTTGTAGTCTCCTCTTTCTTGCTTCGACCATCCTGATCTGCTTCAGTAATATTGTCAAATTACGGCGTTTGTCCATTTTATCAGACTGATGCTAAGCTGGTAGGGGTAGTCCAGTTTTATCAGGCTGATGCTGGTGTTTGTCCATTTTTTATCAGGCTGGTATCTGTCCATTCTTGTCAGACTGATGTCTGTCCATTTTCATCTGACTGGTGTCTGTCCATTTTTATCATGATGATGCTGATGTCTGTCCATTTTTTATCAGGCTGATGCTGGTGTCTGTCCATTTTCATCGAGCTGGTGTCTGTCCATTTTTATCAGGAAGATACTAAGCTGATAGGGTTAGTCTATTTTATCAGGCTGATGCTGGAGCCTGTCCGTTTTTATCAGGCTGATGCTAGTGTTTGCCCATTTTATCAGGCTGGTGTCTGTCCATTTTTATCAGGCTGATGCTAAGCTAGCAGGGTTAGTCCATTTTGGTCAGGCTAGTGCCTATTCATTTTTATGAGGCTGATGGTAAGCTGGTAGCATTAGCCCATTTTTATTAGGCTAATGCTGGTGTTTGTCCATTTTTATCAGGCTTGTGTCTGTCCATTTTTATCAGGCTGATGCTTGTGTCGGTCCATTTTTATCAGGCTAATGGTGGTGCCTGTCTATTTTGATCAGGCTGATGCTTGTGCCTGTGCTTTTTTATGAGGCTAATGCTGGTAGCTGTCCATTGTTGTCAAGCTAAGGCTGGTGTCTGTTCATTTTGATCAGACTGATGCCAAGCTGGTGGAGTTAGAATGCGATAATGAGACAATCCCCGTTTGGTCGAAGT
Source organism: Ophion ventricosus (assembly GCA_963932345.1). NCBI lineage: Eukaryota > Metazoa > Arthropoda > Insecta > Hymenoptera > Ichneumonidae > Ophion > Ophion ventricosus. The sequence goes on along the minus strand of OZ010717.1, from coordinate 30,329,117 downwards.
TTCCGTGAAAACTGCTGAATCAAAATATACGGAAAACAAGATTTTGTTAAATATGCGGACAGCATGTTTTTCTCAATTTGGTACATAGCCCCTACGACGATACGACCCTAAAATTAATTCCCACAATACACGCGAACTAAATTTCCGGCACACACTCGTAGCCGCGGGCAAAAGCTGGTCCGATAAAACGCCACAATCAACACAGGGATCGACGCTCTACGAAGCTGCGTTGGAGGGTCCAGCCGAGTTGCCCTGCCGTCAATTAGAAAAAAAGCACGGCCTACTTTTATGGGCGCGCGTGACCGCGAAGGTCCGTCGTCCTCTCGGACGATTTTCTCCATTTAATTCGCTCGCTTTCTTTCGCTCCCTCGGCCTCATTTCTTGCCTAGCCTCGTCGCTGCTCTCCGTTGTTCTTCGATTATCAGACGGGCTTTACGAGAGCTGTTGCAAGAATTATTAGTTCGTAGCGCGGGGAAGAAAAACCAATCTTTTTGATCGCTCCTCGCTAGGCCCGAGCTCCCAAGCACGAGAGGAATTTTTGTTTTCCGGAATGAACTCAACTGATTGGAGCGTTGTTGGAATTCAATGAGAATTCACATTTTGTTTTAAATCTCCCAAATTATTTTCGCCGGCTATTGACTACCTAAATTATTCATATACTTTTTTTAAGGTCCTCGTTAGCAGTCCACAAACTTTATTAGCAAAAAAATGCTTTGAAAAACATTAAAAGTGAAGGAATAAATTATCGACTCCTTGTTGGGAAACCATTGGGCAAACGAGAGGACCAGCGTCTTTCGAATGCACATATTTTAAAGCAGTATTGTTGTAAATTTTTCCTATTTTTCTGACCATTTTACGAGTTATGTAAAAAAAAATTTTTTTATTGGGGTCGCAATGACCCCAGCAATGTTTAATCGAATGCCGCGTTGACCGTATCGTTTCGAATGACTCATAAAAATTCAGGATATTAGTTTGAACATTCCAGAATGTGGAATTCTCGGTATTACATTTCAATCAAATTTTGAAATAGCGGAAAAAAATCAGAAAGTGGTCAATTCGTGAAAAAAAACCCTTTTTTACTAAGAAAATCATAACTCATGCAATTTTAAATATTTTTTCATAAAATTTTAGGGTGATACTCTTGAGATATGATAGTTTAAGGAAAAAAATAGCTCCATAGTGGGCGATAAAAAAATGTATTTATTCTTATATCTGAAGAGCCATTTCGGAGTGAAGTAAACAACGAAAGACATGAAAAATGAGCGATTAATTATAAAAAGTAGCCGCCAACAATTTATACTAAATTTGGTCTATTGTTGCTGCGATAAGTTGCTTTGGGTTAAAGTTTGCTGCGTCTCGACCGCGCTTCCCGAACGTACTCCTCATTATTTCTATAACTCGGCTAATTTTATGAGTAGGTGGAGCAAGATCTGTAGAATTATAAAATTAAGTAAAAAAAAAACAATTTTTTCAAATTTCTAAAAAAACAATGCTGTCTTAAGCTTTTTCAATTTTTTTTTCACGACTCTCAACATAAGCAAATGCTTTCAAGTCGAGGTAGCCTCGGACGAGTGCAACTCGAGCGCTTAAGCCGCAGAGCCGGTAACCACGCAACCGCCTATTATTAAATTAATTTTGCATGCTTGATTAACGCGCAAGCTAAGCCGCAATGCAAGAACAAAAGGGGCGAAAAACGGAAACACAAGTAAGAGAGTAGTCGAGAATCCCATCGGCCACGGTTGCTACGAGAAAAATAGGGAGACGAGAACGAAAAAAAAAAAAGAAAGAAAAAATTACGCGCACTTTTCTGGAATATTGATGGGCACTTTCGGTACCCACGAATATAGAAATAGCCTCGATCTTTTTTTCTCTTGTGCTCCGTTTCGCGAGCCAAGTTAATCCGCTTACAGGAGAACCAAAAAAGGGTCGCCAGGTAGATTAAGAGAGCGGTGCTATTGGCGGATTCGCTTGGTTAAAAGCATCCTCTGCCCAGTGCTCGCTATATTAAAGACTTACGCTTTTAAATTGATGACCACAAGCTCCAAAACTATATGTATACATGTGTACTCGTAAAAATCCAAAACGAACTTGCAAAAGCTTACACTTTTTACCCGAGGGGAAAAGCTAGCTGGGCATGTGCCTATCGATTCTTACGAGGACTTACTCCTCCCCATTCATCGACCGGATGACCAATGCCGCACTGAAATGATAGACATTCGTGCGGAAATGTTATTTCAATCGCCAAAGTTACAAGCGTCCCGCCCAGTAAAAAAAAGAATTCGAATTTTGCATCGTTGGACTGCAACGTATATTAATTCTTCAACATTTGTTTTTCCCAATTTTGGCTGTGAGAATCACTCAAAAGTTTTTACGTATTCTTATTAGAGACTAGCTTTCGCCCGTTACTTCGTCCGCGTGGACTTTGGGATTTGATGCAGAGAGGAGATGAAAGAGAGAAAAAAAGTGAGGAATAATGGAAGAAGGTAGAGGGTCGTATTTCTCAGGCACGATGGGAGCCTGATTGACTGAGGTGAGGCAATCAATGAAATAGTAGTATAAATTACTATTAGTATAATTAGTACTATAGTAATATTATAGTAATATTATAGTATAATTACCGATAATTAGTTAAAATTATAATTATATAATAGTTATTATATATAATTACTGATAATTACTACTTATATAATAGTAATTACTTATAATTACTATACTTACTATAGTAGTAATATTATAGTATAATTACCTATAATTACTACTTATATAATAGAAATTACTTATGATTACTACGTATATTATAGTATACGCATACTATAATAATATTATAGTATAATTACTGATAATTACTACTTAAATAATAGTAATTACTTATAATTACTTTACTTACTATAGTAGTAATATTATAGTATAATTACCTATAATTATTACTTATACTATAGTAATATTATAGTATACTTTTTTTTATTATAATAATAATTTTACTATAATAATACTTAGTATTATTATAGTATAAGTAAGTATACTATGCTAGTAATATTATAGTATACTTACTTATACTATAATAATATTATAGTAATATTATAGTATAATTACTGACAATTACTACTTATATAATAGTAATTACTTATAATTACTACTTATATAATAGTAATATTATAGTATAATTACTGAAAATTACTACTTATATAATAGTAATTACTTATAACTACTACTTCCTATAGTAGTAATATAATAGTATAATTACCTATAATTACTACTTATATAATATTAATTGCTTATAAATACTAATAATATATAATTACTCCTAATTACTACTTACTATAGTAGTAATTATAGTATATATTAGTATAACTACTACTACTAGTAATTACACTACGTAGTAGTATAAAAATGCCAACCTTCAGCTCCAGTGTCATACGCTGTCATTGCTGTCTACAGAACTATATAAATTTGCAATATAGTTCTGTAGACAAACATATCAAGTTGATACACATAAGAAATATAACTTCCCATATAAACTTTTACACCTCATTTCGCGCCCTTAAGAGTTGATAAAAAAAATATACTTTCTTAGTGCACTTCTGCATCGCCTCAGGAACATATCTTCCAAATCTCACGTTTCTATCTTCAACGGTTTAAGCTGTGCCTAGTCTATACGTCCGTCAGTCTGTCAGTTACGAAACGGTTTTGTATTTATACTTTTCCGACCTCTATTTGCAAAAAGACTTTGGATAATGATAAAAATAAAGAAATGAGAAAAACGTTCAACGTCGCAATTATAATTGCTCTTCAATTCGAAGACAGCAACATGAGAGCTCAAATTCACCGGGCTAAAATGATGTACTCGTGTAGTCAGGAATAACATTGGAAGGCACAATCGAATTGGATAAACCGAGCGTAATGGCTGAGTGTCACGTATAGTTGACGTGATACGAAGCTATTTCTGATTTTTCATCCGATACCTGCCCTCGTGTCTTGTCGTCTTTGTCTCCGTGTTGTCTTCGTCTCTCGCTCACTCGAAATTATTTCAAGTCACGTTTAACGTCAAGCCATTTGTAATTCATGAAATATCAGCCTATTTCTGACATCGTAATTTGCATTATTAATACAAAATTGTGTCTCAGTCGACGGAACGTGGTTGCCTCGAGAAAATTTTTCCTACTCGACTGTCAACTTCATTAATTGACTGTCACCTTACACTAATTTTTCCCCTCTCGACTGTCCAACTTCATTTTCAATTGTCTTTGTCTCCAATTAGCTTCTCCCATTTGTACCAAGTACACGAAACGATCGAGGCGGAAAATCATTTTTACAAATAAAGCTTGTGCCAGTATCCAGCAACATTATTCAATAATATCTTTTATTTTTCTCCTCAAAAGATGTCACTTGGGATCGAGAGGATCCCGTGAGTAAAATCTATGTCGTGTCGGAGACGATATTCGAGACGATAAAACTTGGCGAAGGGCGATACGTCTTCGACAATTACTGTCACCGTGTGAATATAACCTATACGTGTACATCCTCTAATATATATATATATATATATATATATATATATATATATATATGTGTGTGTACGTGAGGTCCTCCGGTATGCCAAGTTTCCTCATAAATCCGGGAATATTTTTATGTGAGAACTTTTCCACCGGGACTTTTCTCGCTCCGTGAAGCCCGAGCCCTATATAATATCATGGATCTCTTTAAAAGCCTCTCGCTCTCTGTACAGATCCCAAGAGCCGTTTTACCCGGGGGCTGGCTAATATGCATATATACGATCATGGCAGTGTGGGAGTGAACTAACGTTCCTAACATCTTCAACGATTTACGACTTCTCGAATTTTATTTCACGAGGCTCTTTCTCGTATTTCCAAACGATCGTATTCCCTCAAATGAGAAGTGAAATGAAGAAAAGGAAAAAAAAAACAACCAAGTCCTCTTAACGCGAGGTTATCAATCGAACTTTTCGTCGTAGACCGAAAAGCTGAATCGTTCCTTTTTGTTTTTCATTTTCTTCTTTTTCGTGAATCAACAATCGCGAATTCTCGTATCTACCAAGGTGTATCACGAGGTGAGAATTATTTGCTCGGCGGCTTTGAAATTCACTCGGCAAAACAAAAGTTTGGATAAACTTTTAGCCCGATTCGACGCGATTTCTAGAGTTATAACTTTGCCGCGGCAAAGAGAGACACGGACTTTTGCACGATTTCGAGACTCCCCAAGGGTCAGTCCCTGTCGTACGTACTCGCCAATGGAGCACGGTCCATTCGACTCTTATCTTAAACTTTTTCTTTCACGCCTTCGCAAAATCGATGGTACATAGGTGCATGCATCCATCAAACACACATATATATCGTTAGGTATGCTCTGTGGGAGACCTTTCGTGAAATTGTCTTGACTAGGAGGGTAAAAACTCTTGGCTCCTTGGGAATGCTATTTTTCATACAAAGTTAAATATTCTGACGTCGGAAGGGAACGAGTGGTAGGTGGAAAGAGGTGAGCGGGGGTGGAAGGGGGCTGCCTGGTTCGAGGGAAGAATCGTCGATAGGTCGCGACACGGTGCAGGAATCTCGGGAAAAGCTTATGGGAAGAAGAAAAGATAGTCCAGTGAGTGAGAGAAAAGAGAGAGAGAGAGAGAGAGAGAGAGAGAAAGGTGGGAAGTGAGATACAGTATGAGAGAGCTTGACGCTTCCGTTGCTCGTTCGATCGGTGAGACTCCTATTGAAACGGACGCGCGAGCTTTAAGCTTGCAGGAAATTGCATAAAATTGAAAAGACGAGAGCATCTATAGGTTCCATTAGACTCGCGCCTTCTTTCTTCTTCTTCTTCTTCTTCCTATCCGCCTTCTTCCTCTTCTTATTTTTATCCCTCCGCGTCGACGATCAGGCAGGTCGGGAATAAAAACTCTCCCTCGAAGCCAAGCACGAAGGAAATTACATTGGGATGAGGCAGTGGAGAGTCGTTGGAAAACTGTGAAAAATTATCGTTCCCCCATTGATTAGACCGTTCGAGACGTCACGTAAAAGGCTCAATGACATTTTAGGATCATACGATTCTTAAAGCAAATACGTATTGGGAGTACAAATTAATTCGGTCCGTTTTTTTTTGTGGTAAAAAATCCATTTATTTCAAAATAAAAGGTATGAATAGATTAATCAAAGTATTGTCCATCGCTGGCTACTACTTTTTCCCACCTCTCAGGCAATTTTCGAATTCCATCTCGAACAAAAAGTCTCGTCTTTTGAGGCGATCCAAGTTTTGAGCCAATTTTTGGATTTCTGCAAAAGAAGTGAACCGGTTACCTGCTAAATCCTGCTGAATCCGTCGGAACAAGCAGTAATCAGAAGGAGCAATGTCCGGAGAATACGGCGGGTGCGGTAAAATATCCCATTTGAGGGTTTCCAAATATTTTTTTACGACTTTTGCGACATGAGGCCGAGCGTTGTCATGCAGAAGAATAACTTTGTCATGTCTTTGCTCGTATTCCGGCCGTTTTTCTCGTAATGCACGGCTCAAACGAATCAATTGTAGTCTATACCGATCGCCCGTAATGGAATCGCCAGGTTGTAGCAGCTCATTGGCTCATTTGGCTGTCCAGGGCGAGGCTTGTCTTCAACGCTGAAATCACCGTTCTTAAAGCGTCGAAACCATTCCCTACATGATTTATCAGTTGGAGCATCATCACCATAAACTTCAACAAGCATTCGATGCGCTTCAGCTGCACTTTTCTTCCAATTAAAGCAGAAAAGTAAAACTTCCCGCAAATGCTGCTTAGTTAACACAAAATTTGACATATTCAACACAATAAAAAACAACGTTTTTAATGGAACTCAAAGCGATATAAACTGAATGTTATTGAGAGATGTCTAACCTCTCTGAAACTACCGAAATCAGCTGTCACTATGAAACATTCATAACAACCAGAGCCATCTTTTGAAAACGGACCGAATTAATTTGTACTCCCAATATGTGTGGGAAAACGATTATTTCGTCTTGACTTTGAGTCCTCAAAGTAGCCAATTGCATCTTATTATTATGTCACTCCCAATGTCTTTGAAATCAACGGCAAAACTTTTTTTTCCACCTGCAATCTGCGTGAATCCCAACGACCTCACAGTTCCTCTGACACATAAAAGAATGAAAATATTTTGTTAATTTAGGTTAAATACACGGGGCTACATAGGATTTTCTGAAAAAAATAAATAAATGGATTTTTGGTATCACGCAGAAATTTATGTTTGTTTTTCACATCAAATTTCTACTTATAAACATTGATTAAACAAAAACGGTTAACATTAGAAAAAAAATCCTACGTACGGATTGAGATAATTATGTGACAAATGTGTGGTATAAATTTCAAATCAATCGGAATAGGCGTTGTTGAATTATATTTCCCGCGAATTCGAAAAATGTCTTTTCGAGAAAGACGCGTTTAAAGTTTTGATCCCTCAGTTTTATTCCAAGGACCGTCGTGGCTCCAAAATCAAAGAGGCTTTAACATTTATTTTTAATCTGCCTCCAAACAGCTTGGCGTCGAAATACCGATATATATATATATATATATATAAATTAATTACCAAATTTGTCAATGGCCCGGTTACTAATTGGGTTATAAATTAATGTTTATATATATTGATAAAATTCATTCGATAATTATAATTGACCAAAGTTCATCGAAGAGGACCAAACTTATTGAATTGAAATAAACTGTATTTTATTGAGCTGCGGATTGGTTTTTTTATTTGTTTTTATAACATTTCCTTGTTACTGAATCATCCAATCGTTGACCCAAGCGAATTTATTCGTTCTATCGATGTAATATTTACTTTCGAATATTCGACATAATTCTTCGCTATTTTTCGGGTGTGAAAAACAGGAGTTACCGAGAATAATTGAAAATTGTTACAAATTTACGTATTTTCACTAAATTGGATATATAGAATTAATACAATATCGCGGAAAAATTCATTACCCATTTTATAAATTTATACATTTATAATCTAATTAATAACCGGTCCACTGATAAAATTGGCAATTAATCTTTTATATATATCAAATATATATATATATATATATATATATATATATATATATATAGTGGGTAAAAAAGTATTTGTACACCGCGTGTTTTTCAAATTGACCTACGAAAAAAATTAAATGCTTTAGCATTTTATTTTTCTTTCCAAAATTTTTATTGAACATTTTATTTTTCTTCGAAAAAAAAAATGCTATATTATTTTTTTTTTCGCAGGATAATTTGAAAAACACTCCGTGTACAAATACTTTTTTTACCCACTGTATATATTAATTTATAATTCAATTAATAACCGGGCCATTATCTAGATCTGACACAGGACACCTTAAAAAGACTTGTAGATCATTAATTAAAAGTAGACACGAAAAAACGAATGAGAGAATTCAGGGATACAGGTACAAAGACGGAGTTAGAAATAGTCGCGATACGTCGACACCGCACGCTGACGTCCGCCAGTGGATTTTTGCCGGCGAAAACGCGGCGAGAGAAAAGACGTGGAATAGAGATGAAAAACAAAACAAAAAAAAAACGAAAAATAAATGTAAAACTCAAAGCTGAGTAAGTAGGAAGTACGACGAATAGGATGTAGCGGCGGAAGTGAAAAAAGACGAATGGGAGCAGGCAAAAGAAGAAAAAGAGGAGTCCGAGGGAAAGGAAGAGAGAAAAAAAAAAGATAAGATGCCGTGAGCGACTCGTCGTTCTACCTCACTCGACTCTCGTCTTTCTCTGTACTGCTTTTTTTTCGTTATTTTTTTTTTGCTCTTTCTCAGTCCCTCGCTCTCGGTCTCGTAGGTACGTATATACTTGTTCATAAAGCTTGTACCGGAGCGTGAGCAAAGTCGTGGTACAGAGTGAGGAAGGGAGGGAATCAAATGCGAGAGAAAGATGAAGCATAGGGAGAGAGAGAGAGCCCTTTTCGAGTGTTGACACCACCGTGGCTTTAGCTTGTGTTCCTTTCTCTCATCGTTGCTTTTCCCATCCTCCCTTATTTCTTTGCATTGACCTCTGGTCCATTCCTCTTCGCTCTCTTTCACCTCTTCTTCGAGCGTTTCGTTTTTTTCTTCTTTTTTTTTTCTTCATCTCGCTCTTACGCTTTTATTGCAGCTCACCTTGCTTTCATTTCCCATCTTCTTTTGCTTCTCCTTCCATTCTCACTGGCTTGTCGTCGCAGCGCGGTCACCGTTGCACCAGCCGCCTTTCACCCGCAACCCCTCCCCCCGCACCCCGCCGGTCTACCTCCAGCGACGGCAATCACCTAATGCAACGGGTGAGGATTGCTTTTTTCATCCCCCTTTTTTTACTGCTCACACCTCGTTTCACGTTTTTTTCATCCTATCCCGTGTGTATGTTTATTGCGAGTGCGCATGCGCTGCAAAGAGATACCCAAAGTCACCCGTGTCGCTCAACGAGTTTACGGTAGGGACAGAATGGCCATCAGGCAAGATGGTCGAACACTCAAGCTCAAGGGATGAGAGCCAGTAACGTAAGCTCTATACAAAGCTCTACGGTTGCACTCAAAGCCCCATCCTTCTGTCTCTCTCTCTCTCTCTCTCTCTCTCTCTCTCTGTCCCTCCCTCGTCCCATCCCCGTCACGCGTGTCTGTTGCACCCCGGGGGTGCTTTAATTAGGGAGCAGCGTGATCGCCGGTGCAAGAAGAGAATCTCCCGCTTGCACCGCCTCGTTCTTCCCAGTCCCGCTCATACCACACACTTTCATCTCAGCCTCATTCGCCGAAAATTAATTAATCCGCCCAAATGCTCGCTCATATCTCGGCAATACCGGCGTTGATTATTTCCGTTGTAACGGCTTACGAAACCTTCGCGTGAATGCATTCGTAAAACTAGCCAAAGTACATCCATTCGTGTCCGTCACATGGAACACTCATTTATCAGGCCATAAAAAAGTGCATTGGGTATGCCAAAAATATTGACCAACTAGCTTTTGCACGCTATTTCAGCCGCGTGGACTTTAGGACTTGATCCATAGAGCAGGGATAAACAAATGGGGAATATCCTAGGAAACATAGGAAATAAAGAAAAAATCTACAGATGTTACACAAAGTGCAACTATTTCATGGCATTGAAAATGTAATCAGACTCTTCGAGTGATAAAAAACGGTACATGCAAATAATATGAGTTGCTCTCTTTCTCCCTCTCTCTCTCTCTCTCTCTCTCTCTCTCTTTCTATCTCTCTCGCACCCTCTAACTCTCTCAGTCTCTCACTATCCATCCATCCATCCATCAAACCCAAACAAACTCACACCCAAACAAACTTAAACCCAAACAAACTTAAACCTAAACAATCTTAAATCCAAACAAACGTAAACCCAAACCCAAACGAACTGAAACCCAAACAAACAAACCAACAAACCCAAACAAACTTAAACTAATTAAAGCCCAAACAAACCGAAACAAACAAACCCGAACAAACTTAAACCCAAGCAAACTTAAACCCAAACAAGCAAACCCAAACAACCCCAAACAAACCCCAACAAACTTAAACTAACTAAAGGCCAAACAAACCGAAACAAACAAACCCAAACGTAAACCCAAACAAACCTTCAACCCAAACCCATCAATATTGCTATGTACACACCAAAATTGAAACTTAAAACTTGTAACCACAAATGACTCTACATGTAATGCAGCATTTTTCAACAAATCACAGGCATTTAGCATGTCGTCAGCTTCCCCCACCCTGCTACGACACAGCGGCAGTGGAGTGGGCGTAGCGTTAGTTTCTTGTGGCATCTCGCTAAATCATACCCTCTATATACATCTTTAGAAGCATTTTCAATGCTAAAAAAAGGTAGAATGTCATATTTGCTCAGGCACGGTAGTAGACTAACCGACGGAGGTAAGGGTTGGAAATTAATCAAATAGTAGTATAAAAGAGCCAACCATCAACTCCAGTATCATACAATGTCATTGCTGTCTTCAGCAAGTACATTTGGGTTTTAGGCACACTCTCGAACATTCAACATATCATTGACCATGCGAGAGGCTAATTTCTTTCCTAGTGCACGTACCTACCTCCGTCCTTTAAAGAAAATATCTTCCGGAATTTATTGAGATAAAAGCCGGGTATTCGATTTTCCCGTACAAACTTCAACACTCCGTTGCACCTCTAATTAGGGGTTGTTTTTTTTTTAATTCTACAATATGCTTTTGATTATTTGCTTTGAAGAATATTTATACCAAGTTCCAAGTTGATACACGCAACGAATACAATTTTCCACACAAACTTTTGCATCCCATTTCATCCTTTTAGGGCTTGATTTTCGAAAAATCCTTTATCAGTGCACTTCTAAACCTTCTGAGAAACATATCTTCCAAATTCCATATTTCTATCTTCAGCGCTATAGGCTGTGGGTTGTCTATAGGGTTGAGAGGGGCATATTGAGCACGTTTGGAAGTATCGCCCTATAATTCCTTAACAGTTTGCCGTATAAAAATGAAACCTACTTTGGTCAATAGGAAATTTAACTGAGAAAAAAAAAGTCTGTAGTCGAAATTCCTGTCATCCTTAGTGTTTCACATATAATAGCTCTCAAATGGCTAAGACCATATTTGCTCAACCTACCCCGATAGTGAAGTAAGTTGAGCATGAATATGAGATAAGTTGAGCAAAGTAAGAATTGCATAAAAAAATCAGACGTATGCAACATGATTTGGTACAATGCGGTAATAAACCAACAGTTGCTTGTTAATTGGTTATATTTTGAAACATCAACATTATCTGCAATGAACTTTGAAATATTTTTTCTCATACAATGGTAGAAGAAAGTCTTTCAATCGCGTGATGTGTTCCCTTTCCCCATACCTCTCTTTCCGCCATTTGATGCAGCCGCGTGCGGTGCTTAGTTTTCCAGATATTTCGATTGCCCAGCTTACCCGACAGCTCAACATGCCCCTCCCTACCCTATGTCAGTCAGTTCTTCCAATTATTCTATCCTATTAGACAATTATTCTATCCAATAATTGTCGGATCATCGTTACGGAAGTAATTTCCCATCGTATGCCCAACTTTTACCCCACAACTTGTCACTTCACTGTATTCCAGTTCCAAAGGGACCCTACCGAAGTGTTGCACACAGCCACTCCTTCCTAATGGACTTCCCCGATGCAATTGCACGAGAGCATAGGGGAACTGTGGAGAACCTGGCCCAATACAGCCGGCAATATTTGGACTGTAAGTCAGTTGGGTTACCAGCAGTCATCCAAATATTGGCACATACTAACGCTTGGAATGCCACATTCCAGCAGCCACGCGGCGACCACACATGTCTGTCGAATCATTATCGTAATGTAGTTAGAATTTATGAAGACAGCGTGATCACGTGGCAATGACCACATACCCTTATGGTAAAACATTCATAGAGGTATTCAGATACGATGATGAAGTGCCGAGCTGGCCATCGAAAAACGTCAACTCCGTTGGACTTTTGCCGCATGACCCGAGGGGATCAACGCGTCCACCGGTCCACTAGGCATTCCCGCGGTATAAAATTCTTGCCGGTTTCTCTCCTCCCCGGTGGGCTCGAAGCGAGAACGCGTTCGCGTCCGCGCCCGATATTTATGTAGTGCCATGTGGCAACCTGTCTCCATGTTTATGGTTTTTTCACCCCTGCGAATCCCTCTACGCGAGCCAGCAGCGGCATCATCCCCCAAACAGTGCATCGGCGGAGGGAGGGGGGCTGGTGGAATGCTGGAAAAGACTACCGTAAAACAAGCATCACCATCGGTGGTGGTAGCGGTGGTGCGGCCTACGTTGCCGGGAAATAAACGGCCTATGGGTGGTCGCATAAATACGCTCCCGCGGTTTTTCCAAGACTCGGTATATTTTTCTGCAATATAACCGCACCGGATGTGTATTGCCCTGTTGTCATTTTCAATATACCGTAACACGAGGCGCAAAAGAACACTAACGATACCATCACGTATGGCAGTCATTGTGGTTTTCTCGGCTAAGGATATAGCCAGATGAGAAAATCGATAGCAATACGTGCGGGTAATTACGAGCGCGTATTTTATCGCAATTGGTGCGAGAGCGAAGTGGTCGGCCAGCTTTTTGTACACGAGATAATGGGAGCACGAAAAAAAAAAACTCGAGTGGAAAGAGACCTATTAGCTGATTGCTAGTCTATTAAAATGGATAGGTTTACTATTTGATGGTTGATTTATCTCGTTTGCCTTGAACTTCAATAGGTAGGATGGGTGATTTTGACTTGGCCACATGGTGGTCTGCACCCAAGTCAGTGCGTGGCTCAGCTGTCACCCATCCAAGTATTGGTCCAGGCTGCTTGACACGAGAGATCGTCGAAGCAATCCAATCGCCACTATAGACAATTGATTTCGCAAGTTGGTCTTCACTAGAGCTATTGATACAACCCTTTCCTTCAAATAGTTTCTCCTCAATTCGAATTTTAAAGCTTTCTAAATGTTCATGGCGTTGAAGTTTGCATCGATGGAATGCAACGAAAATTCGTTTTTATTTTCTTCAGTTCTTCATTTTTATTATAATCTATCATTTTTTTCTTTTTTTAGTACATCAAGGTCGTGGATTTTTAATGAGAATAAGAAAAACTGATTGATTTTCGAACTCCAAATCGGCGATAAAAACAAGTGAGCGGTAAAAGAAAACTTAATTTTCGTTGCACTCCGTAGATTCAAACTTCAACATTAGCAATTTTCTGTGATCCTACCTCGTGCAGATACATTTTTCGCAAGCGTCGTTTACAATGATTTCAATTTTCTCTTCTCCTCGTACTTTTCGTTAGCAGTCTTATCGCAGACAGGGATCACCGAGGGGTTCCTTTCTATTGTTCGAGACCAGCAGCTGTTGGCGAAACTGAAGATATTATCCGCAGTTGAAATCTACGAAAACTGATAAGATCTATTGTAGGGTATATAGTACGCGAATTCTTGAATGGAAACTTCTCTAAAGATCAGACGAAAAGCTGGTACACTGTCTTTTCTCATTTCTTCAGATCTCGCTCTTTCTCTCTTTCACTCGCTCTCTCCCTCTCTCTCTCTCTCTCTCTCTCTCTCTCTCTCTCTCTGAATTCCTTGACTTTTCCACTCGTTCTTTCAACGACTACGTGACTTATATATCTTGCCCTCGTGCCTTCTTAACGAGTATCATTTCTTTTCGAAGCAGTCGCTTTCGCGTTGAAGTGCATAACCCCAGAGGGAAAAACGCTTCGGTCCAGTTCACGCTCTCACCTCGAGTCCTCTTCAATTCTATGCCCATACATGAATACGTGAGGCAAGAAAACCATTTTTTTATGGAACTGCTTTTTTTCTCGTTTTTCTTTCTCTCTACCACTGAGGCTTCGATTTGTAGCTCTCTCACTGCTGTCTCTCTCTCACTGCTGTCTCTTTCTCTCTCTCTCTCTCTCTCTCTCTCTCTCTCTCTCTCTCTCTCTCTCTCTCTCACCCCTCTCTCCTGTCTCCATCTCTCTATCTCTCTCTCTACTATCTCACTCACCCAAAAGGTATTTTTGCACCGCTGGGAAATCAGGCATTCGATGAAGCGACTCTTGTATCCAGCGTTAATTCTATTTGTAGGTATTTGCTTGGCATAAACCTCGCTGTTCTTTCCCCGATTCTCTTAGATTTCCCCAGCTACTATGGATTTCATCTCTCCTTTTGTACACGCATAATATGAGCTACTCCACGTCTAGTCGACCACCCATATTTTTCGATTTTCCCGAAAACGCCTATTTTCGTTGCTTTATAATTGACAAAAGCACCGAGCACGTAAAGCAAAAAACAGGCAAGAAGCCATTCGAAAATCAGGTTTTGAATTAATATGGATTGAAAAAAATAGATTTTTAATACTAAAAAAAACTTGGGCGCGATTTTACGAAACCACGGTGCAAGTGAAATTTGTTTTGCCATAACCCTAAACGATTTTATCCCGAAATGGCTGAAAGTATATAATTTTGTTTTCGGCGTTTTGGTTTAATCGTTTTATTGTTAATAGTCGATAAAAAAAAATTAGCTGGGTCAAAGGTTTTTAAATTTTTAAAATTTTAATTAGCAATATGATTATGCAATAATACGTTAGGTAAAATACATAAGATATTATTATTTATAATATAGGGTAATTACGTCGTTTAGTTTCATTATTAATTTCGTCTTCGCTTCGAGTTGTGCAGTCTATGAACGAAATCGTTAGTTTATGATAACTGAAATAAGTAAATAAAGATTCAAATGATATTTTTTTCAATATATCTCGAAAAAATCGCGTTAATTGTTGTGCTGTATATCGTGATCGGTATAGTTTTAACGCTCGCCATCTTAAAGCCTTAGGCCACTCTAAGATTTTCCAAAAATCGATTTTTTTTTTAATTAAAAATGTACCTTAGTACCTATAAAATTATATTCTAAAAGATTATGGATATGAAAAATCTCTAAGTACTGGATTTTCGAATTCTAGCGCAACCCCTCTTGATTCATTTCGTGACTTTCTACTAACTTTAAACCCGTTTATCTCAAAACTAGATTTTTCAAGTCGGCGGGACTCATAACTCAAACAAATTTTAACCGATTCACTTGAAATTTTAGAAGTATATTTAGAATTATATTTTCTGAGGCACTACGTAGGATTTTTTAATTATATTGTATAGCTCCTTTTTTATAAACAATTTATGGACGATTTTCTCATGGCATTTTATACTTTTTATTTTAGCAATGCGCCATTTTGACAAAAAACAATATATCAAAAAATCCTACGTACTTATATAGCTATTCTTATATATAATCGAAAAAACTTAAGTGTCTCACCATAACTCAAAAATTATAGGAGCTGTTGGTCCAGCCGTTGACCTTCCAACAATAAAGGCGTCATCGGAAAAATGCTGCACAGTCGCCATTTTGACATGTATCGCTGTGAAAAAATAACTTAGTATAGTCAATTCCGTGTATAATAAAACCCCTGTTTTGAAATTCCGATTTATTTTATGGTTTCGCTGAAAAAAAATCACAAAATATACCTTTTTTGGCCTCTAGAGTGGCCTAAGGACTTAAGGCCAAATACTGCATTTAAATAATTAATTAGTTCAACAGAATTTTCTTTATGTAAAACAACATGAAAATTGTCAGAATAAATCATTGGTAGTAGTAAACAATTTTGTATAAATCAGAAAATTCTTGCTGCAGAGGACGAAATGTACCAGCCCCGTGGCGTGCAGGCAGCAGTCATTGAAAGTGAAATAACGAAAAGCCGAACTGCAACGAAAAAAGTTTCACTTCAAAAAAGAATTTAAAAAAATTGATCCTACCATTTTTCCGATGAAATGTTCAGTTTGAGATATTTTACAGGATTTGACAATTGTCCGGCGTGTTTTTGACAACGTAAAGATGTGTATGACTTGAAGTAGATTGCCCATGTATATTCGGATGAAGGCACGTGTAATAGATTTTTTTTGTCTGCCGCAGCTGAGTCATTTGATATAATTTGATATAATCAGCTGATATTTTCACTTACCTCGAAGAGCGAGTATCTGAGTTCATAAGCTATGTCGGCGTGTCTCCACAGGTTCATCTTCTCAAAGAGTTTTCGGCTTCCTTTTGATCCTCAAGAGTCTTGATTATCCCGACACTTTTTCATGACTCGAATATCTTTGCATTGACATACCAAAAATGATTCTCGTCGACGTATTCTTTCAACGGCTAACGAAATAATAGAATTAATATCTAAATAATGATGAATAATCGTCGATTTTTTTGCCCCTCAATCCGATAAGACTAGTTTCCCAACTGATGAAGATTCCCTTCAATTATTTCCTCGTAATAATCCATTATGAGAGAGAGAGAGCGTGTCGAAAGTTTATGGGCTTATCGCGGTCTGGTGAAACTTTCTTGCCACGGTACGACAAATTTTCACAAGTTATAACATGAATCAGCAATGGTAATGTGCGGATAGCGGGAAGACGAAGAGAATATAACGAAGAATATTCCACAATTGTCAATTACTTGTCTCGTAGCAATTAAAGTCGTTCATTCGATAAGACGCGCCTCGATTACTTGATAAAATAACGAGAATAATATTGCTCGCTGATATCGAAAAATCAGCTGCGGCAGACAAAAATTTTTTTATGGAAATCTTAGGACATTTCCAATCTCTCCATAATTTATTGATGCCGCATGATTTTCATATCAATGACCGTAGCTGATTCCGAACACAATTCTCGTTGAATAAAAAAAGAAAACTCGTTTTGTTCACCTGCTAATTTCTTAAGAGCTGCGGTGTTTCTTCATCTACGATGTCATAAAACCGTCCGCCCCAATTGTTTCTCTCACAATTAGTCCTTGTTCTTCCTACTTGACGTCTACCTTTTTTTTTGGCCATCCCAACCCCTTTCGTGATCCGCAAATCCCCAGCTCCATGTATCTTTCTAATGAGAACTTACCACGAGCCCGAGAGAAGTAAATTGTCTCCGTTC
The DNA here is from genome assembly GCA_963932345.1 of Ophion ventricosus. Taxonomy (NCBI): domain Eukaryota; kingdom Metazoa; phylum Arthropoda; class Insecta; order Hymenoptera; family Ichneumonidae; genus Ophion; species Ophion ventricosus. Next base: position 30,311,633 of record OZ010717.1, on the reverse strand, counting down.
AACCCTCTTAAGCTTCAGATGGCATGCCCACCTAAATATATAGATAGGTAGAAGAAGAGAGAGAGAGCGAGAGAGAGAGAGAGAGAGAGAGAAATTCACAGACAGAGACAGTGAATGAAAACGGACAGATGGACAGCTTGCGATTGCCATACCGAGATGTCGCCGCCTGCTCTGGGAATACAGAAGCGTAATAAGGATTACCACGGGCATCCGGCTGGTTATATAGCCGGCATTCGTTCGGTAATCCCACGTATGCGAGTATGGAGTTGCGTCTGGAGCATTCGTATCAGCTATATATATATTGAGAACGACAAAGAGAGAGAGAGAGAGCGAGATATTCGTGCGAGGTTGCGTTATTGCATCTCTGGTAGTCTCAGGGAGGAAGGAGCCAGCGTGGAGAAAGCACCGGGAGCAACAGAATCGTACACTCGTGAATCATACCCGCACACCCTTGCGAACTTATATATATATAGATATACAGACACGTGCAGCATGTTCTTAAAATCAAAAGGGCGCAATTGCCACGAAACGTCATCCGAGTCGATGTGGCCGAAGCCCATTTGCCGCCTGTTAATTTGGACATACGTAGGTACGTGTGGCTTTCGTGGATGGAAGAGGAGACCACGGGTCTCTCAGATTGAACGCGTAAAGTTAATTAACCGATGATACAGCAACAGTAGTAACCAGTATTCCAAGTAATTCGAATCGTAGATACAGTGGGCCATCTACTAGACACTGATGCTCGGGAGAGACCTTGAGAATTGTGGGAATGAGACGGTGGCGTTTACCAAAGGACTAGTTGTTGCGAGGCCTCCTCACCATGGAACCTCAGAGCAATGAGGCAACCGCAGTTTTGTAACCGCATCCGCAAGATCCATTGTGTTCTGCCTCCCTTCGGTCTGTGTACAGGGCTATATAACACTCTACGTGCTTCCCAGCTGAAGAGCCTTGCTTTCTCGCTGCTGTTGCAACCCCACTCACAAGCCTTCCAACGTGATTCGAGATTGCCTGTGCGGTTTGCTAAGCTTAGGGTCAAAGCGCCTTCCGCGAACGTTGCGCACCCTTGCCCGGTACGTTGGAACGCAATGACACGGGATTGGAGAAAGGATTGGAAACGATAACTGCGTTTTGAGAATTTTCATGGTTGGCGGATGAATGAGAACCTTGGAAGGATTGGATAAATTGCTTTATGGTACAATTGAACCATCCAATTGAACCTGTTCATGGTGATGTTCTACTCACAGTACGGATTGATAGAAGTTGCCTTGTGAGAATTGCAATCGTTAGGTAAGATATACGATTGCTAGGCACAGAACTCGTCTACGTCTGATACTTAAGGCCTTAGGCCACTCTAGAGGCCAAAAAGGGCATATTCTGTGATTTTTTTTCAGCGAAATCATATAATAAATCGGAATTACAAAATATGGGGTTTTATTGTACACGTAATTGATCATAGAAAATTATTTTTTCACAGCGATACATGTAAAAATGGCGACTGTGCAGCATTTTTCCGATGACGCCTTTATTTCTGGAAGGTCAACGGCCGGACCAACAGCTCATATAATTTTTTAGTCATGATGAGAGACTAAAGGTTTTTCGATTATATATAGGAATAGCTATAGAAGTACGTAGGATTTTTTTGATATATTGTTTTTTTTTGTCGAAATGGCGCATTTATAAAACAAATGGTATAAAATGCCATGAGAAAATGGCCAGAAAATTGTTTATAAAAAAGGAACTATGCGATATAATTTTAAAAAATCCTACGTAGTGCCTCAGATAATGTAATTCTAAATATACAGTTAAAATTTCAAGTGAATCGGTTGAAATTCCTTTGAGTTATGAGTCGGGCCGACTTGAAAAATGTTGCTTTGAGATAAACGCGTTTAAAGTTAGTAGAAATTCACGACATGCATCAAGAGGGGTTGCGCTAGAATTCGAAAATCGAGTACTTAGAGATATTTCACACCCATAATCATTTTTAACAAAACAAAAAAATCAATTTTTGGCAAATCCTAGAGTGGTCTGAGACCTTAAAAAAACAGCATTCAGGAAATTCTAGAAAAATAAGATCATGCGAAAATGGAAAGTCACTATGCGTATGATGGTGGTCTATTGAACATATTTCATATGACATTTTCCCTAGACTAGATTTTCGAGAGATTGCGTAAATATTACAGCGCGACGTATTGTAACTAATTTTATACTAAAGCATCATCACGTGCGCTTCCATTTTTATGACGACACCAAAAAAATCTTATTACCAGAAAGATAGGAAAAAAATAGTTGCTAGCGTTGGACAATATTTTGAATGATCAATTTGTAACCATTCTTTCACAAAAAAAATTCCTTAAAATTAATGCACAATCTTAATAATATGTTTAACAACTGGCAATTCTTAACAGTTGTGTTCACCACCAACCATTTATTCAAATGTTTATATTAATTTCGATTCTTTTGGCACGTTCATCCAGTTTTCTTGCTTCATCCAAGTGACTAGTATATTCCAGCGAGTGAATCGTCGAAGAAAAAAATGTGTTACAATGTACGTATCAACTGACGAGGCAATCCGGCAATCAGGCCCGAGTCACGTACAACAAAATTCCTTTTTCTCGCTTTCATCGTTTTATATCTACATATATATATGTAGGTATATATATCTATATATGCGTAGGTATGTATTTAGCTTCCTCCTTATGTGTCTCTCCCCGTCGTCTCACAAGCGGCACTGCCTCTTGCATAATTCATACGGACGGGTCGTTATGAAAGTTTTACCATTACAAACTCGAAATATAAAGTAGTAAAGAGGACGAAGGGTGCACGGGCGGAGATCCGGGCCGCCGTTCGAGCCAGCCGTCTTTAAATTGTATCACAAATTGCCGCGGCGAGCCACGAAAGAACGAACCAACCGACCACCCAATCTCATCCCTTCTGTTTCTACCCCTCGCGCTTTCTACTCACTCGTTTCTTTTCGCGGTATCAAAGGCAGCGAAACACTGAGAATTCAGCCCCCTTTAAGTAGAAAACCCGTATCTTTCGAATGTACGCGCGTAATGGGCCATTGTAAAAGTGCGCCCGGCTTCGAACGAATTTCCACCCCATCGTCGACAATCAAAATTGATAGGTCTGCGCGTCTCGGCACATTTTGATAAGGTGAAAATCTGTTGTTACTCCATGGGTATGTAGCGGCGAGTCTGCAGCGCCAAAAATGTTTCCTAGACGGAAGAAAGAAGAAACGACGCAATGACCAAAAATGTTGATGCAATTGGACTTTTGTATTCTGTGAATCTCTATTATGATGCGAATGTGCAAAAACCAATTGACCAAAGACCACTGAGGCAATCGAAGAAAGTGATCCCTGCTCAACCACAACCTGAACTAAATTTCTACCCAAGCACTCTGCACAGACTCAGCCACGAGTTACCAGGGTGCCGCTTCCCTCATCCTGATCCATTCCCCTCGCATCATAGTCAAGCTCCCATTCTGATGCTACCGTAACGAAGAGGTCACCATTGAAACGTCGGATGCTCGGTGCGCTTGAGTAATTGGTTTCGAAAATTGGAATGGACTGCTTGTCTCCCTCTCTCTCTCTCTCTCTCTCTCTCTCTCTCTCTCTCTCTCTCTATTTCCCTCTTTCTCTATCGTAAAGTTCCGGAACACAGCGAAGGCTCTCCTCCGGCTGTGATCGCGAATGTACCAAACCCTTACTTTCCTCCGCAACGGTATCGGTCAGCCTCTGCTACACACGGTCCAGTCGAGCCACCATCAGCGCCGGGAGCAGAACAGCCACCAAGTAATCTCGAGATGTCTCCGCGTGCAACCCTTGTCCCAGATGCAATCAATGCGAATTAACGTTTACTTCCTCGTTAATGGAACCCCTCTGCACGATAGCTCAGAACACTCACGAGGCTCCGGTTAGTGCTATAGCTTCAACAGAATATATATATATAGATATATGGAATATGGGTCTCTCCATGAAGCGAATCGATCATCGCGCAATCAGTGATTAGCACGAAAGATACAGCCAGGATTCTATAGTATTCACATATCACTGTTGGAGTCACCCTAAAAGTGATGCATTCCCATACGGACAATTGGCAGGGCATCTCTAATACAATTTGGGGCCTTCAAGGGATTATTTGTGGATTCCATAGTAGGGTTTACCGTAAATAGCCTGACCGAGCCTCTATTAGGGAATGGTAGGGTAGGTAGGTTGACTAAAACTATGGTTTAAGTACGGAAACCAAGTAAAGGCCTTTAAAGGGGTACAGTTGTAGATTTTCTAGTAGCGATTTCCCCAATACTACTAGACTTTGCTATTATAGGGGCAAATCAGTATAAATTGCTTGACTAAAGAATTCGTGGCATAATAATTATCGAGATCGATTAAATATAATAAATAAACTATGCTTTTAGCAGACGAGCTGTGATGCCTTGAACCAACACGCATGCAGTGCGTTCATTGGAACAACGCGGGATCAAACGTGTCAAAATATATGACAGAATTCTAAGCCTCAAATGTATTGAAATAACACGTTCCTTTTTCACCTTGCACACTCACGCACGTACGCATATGGCTGCCCATAATTTTTATGAGGCACCGTTGAGGCAATTTTAATGGCCCTGTTTATTTTGCCTTCAATGGCCCTCGGTAGCAAAGTTTGACCGGCCACTGATGGTCCACGTGAGGCTTTCAGACTGGGGCCTTAATAAAGTTAGGGAAATTTGAGGGGTTACGTGGGTTTTAAAGCCAAAAAAATATTTTCTCTATTTTTTTAAAATATAATATATAGATTATTTCATTCAAAATTTTAGGCACATAAAAGAGCAACATTTCAACAATATTTTAAAAAATTTTCATAAAAAAATGTCTGTTGAAGACAGAATCAACTTCGGCACGGGTCTCCTCATCAAAATTAGACTTTGGCTCTCTGCAAATATATTGAAAACAGATGTAAAATGCGGCATAGGAAGAGACAAATAGTTTTGTCAAGTTTGCTTTTTCTGTTTTTGGAACGCGGATCCTTCTGCATTCAAATCCGATCAACAACTGAAACACGAGACAGCCACATTCTTCGTATTCAACAATGAGTTTCAGCTCCGACTGGCATATTGAGTTCGCTTGTATCTGCTATAGAAATCCGAGCTACTCACGGCAAGCATGCATGTTCATCGATTGTCCACGAATCCTTTTTATCGAATCAATAGACTTTAGGATATTCCTGGAAAGATGGATGCGAATGGTTATGATGCAAACTGTCTCTTCTTCAGAGGCATCTGCGCACAAACTTTTACCATTACGAAGCGTTAGTCGTTTGGCACAAAAGGGTGAAACTGAAAGATGACGCTTCTGCATCAACGGAAAGAGACGCGATGTCAGTGGAATCTTCGTGCTCCCACCGTATTCCATTTTTTTCTTTGCTCCTCCGGCTCTTTTCACCCGAAGCAAGTCCCACATGGATTTACCTTTGTTTCGTCTTATTCCTCTTGCAGCACACTGCCGGAGTGATCCAGCGCATGTATGCAACTGTGGAAAAGTATAAAGGCGGATAAGATTATACGAATGCTGGAAAAGTGATGCAACTTGGATGTCGGGATGTAGAATAAAGGGAAACTGAGTACATGTGCTACAACGAGTTCGCAGGGAAATATTGATCCTCTCTCTCTCTCTCTCTCTCTCTCTCTCTCTCTCTCTCTCTCTCTCTGTCTCTCTTTCTCTCTCTCTCGAGCGCGGCGCAGTCAATTCCGTAATATTCAATACGCCCCCGCTCGACGTATACAGGTGGCTATTCATCAATTCAAATCCGCAACTTCTCCCCCATTCATACGAATTCAGCGCGCACTCGAACCGTGACTTCAATACGTAGTGTGAGTGCGTGTGTGGAGCATTGCTCTTTCATCCAACCATTTTGTGTACGTTAATGGATACAGTTACCTTTAGGGGACCGGGACGCCATCGCTGCTTCAGGAAAACGGCAACAAAACAGCTCAAGAAAGCAGCTATGAGCAATGCTATGAAGAAACGCGAATACTTAGGAGAGTGAGAGCAGGAAAAATGATACGTAGAGTAGATCAATAGCGATGAGAAAAATTATCTCCAAATCTACAACTCGACAGGGATATTTATGCTCCGTAGCTGCATGCAAGAGCCACTCACTGACGCTTTCGAACCTCTTTTAACTACGATACAGCAATGTTTTATCTTGGCCTCCATACTTGGCACGGCTCAGAGAAATTCCTTTGTTGTTTCTTAACCCTCGAAACGCATACGCAAGAGGACTAAACTGATGATGCAAGATTTTTTCATACAAAGGCACTTTTATTTGCTACTTGTGGTTGTTTTAATCAAGTGGACCAACCGTTGCAACGATGAAGACCGTTTTGAACCAGTTGTATTTATGTAATGCTGGCCATCATATACATCCGGATTATTCGAGGACGGCCATTGAATTTTCTTTAAAACGAATCCCGGATTTTGCAAATAGAATGAAACAGTAACGAAAATTCTTCAAATGCATAACAATCAGAAATCCACTATGGTAGCATTGAAAAAAATAAATAAAGATTACCGGTTGAACCCAATTTATTTTTCTTTCCCCCACCCCACATTTGAAAGAGGTCCATATAATTGAACGTAATCGGTAAGACTTTGATGGAGGCACAAAAGTAAACTTTTTTGCCTGATAGCAAATTTAAGAAGGTAAATCACATTCCATACATTTTCGACGATTTTTAATGAAATTTAAGGATTTTGGGGGAAATTCCGGGTGAATTCCGGGTGAAAAATATTTTAAATCCAAATGTTTTTTTTCCATCTCGTCTAAAAATAAGTGGCTTCACTGAATCGTCGATCATTTATTTTTGGTTTGGATTTGGAACTTCGCTTTGTACTTTCCGTGATCATTTTTTCTTTAAAATGCCGTTTGATTCATGGAGTTGCGATGATTTTTCGATCTTTGGCATCATTCCAAAGTCGAGCTACCGCTTTTGCCAATTTTCCGATACTCTGAACATCAATTTTGAGTGCATAGAAATATTTTGAATAATCATACACACTTTGAATACAGAAAAAAACAACTACTAAAAGGAACTTCAAGTGAGGGGTGGTTTACCCTTCTTAAGCTAACTATCCAACAAAAGTGCATAAATCTGTAAACTGTAATTTCATCTTTCCTCCAAAGTTTTGCCCGTTCCATTCAATTCAATAATTCAAAATCTCGGGTGAAAGAAAAAAACATAAAAGGCTGGTGCATCCTTTAATTTTTTTTTCAATGCACTCATAGTGGATTTCTGATCGCTTCGCATGAGAAGGATTTTCGTTTTTGTTTCACTAAAACCGGTGGACTGCTTGCGAGTGAAACTGCAAAATCAACCCTTGGCATCTTTTACTCCAATGGGTGGTTCCACCACTTAAAACATTTTTTTTCCGACACAAAAAAATAAGTATCCAATAGCTTTTAATACCCGACCATCTAGATGAGTTTTGGCAAGATTTATGACCGACACCAAAGTGACGTTCCTTGTGGTTATGGAGACAACTGTCTACTACGAGGACAACCGCCGCACTCTGGTGCATTCAACATCACCTTTCCTCTTGTATTATACGAGTTATACATTCGTTTTTACTTTTCGTCATTTTTATCCTGAAGAACACACAGGACGTAGGTTTAATTATGACAAGAGTAATATCGCAACTGCTCTACCGCTAGAGTTCGCGTAGCATTTGAGCGTTGTACCGTAAATAGGTACACTTCAAAAGAGCCTTACACGGCTCTCCTCGTCGTCAAAGCTACACCTTCACCGTCTCCTTCGTTATAGTTAAAATGCTAAAATAGAGCATCAGCACTACCAGGATTTTCTTTTAATGACCAGACACCATATGATATATATGTAAGCGTGATACTCTGCATCCGTATTTTTCGCCCGTGATGAAACTAATCCACTGATGAATTTACATCGGTGACTTTGCCCCGTCGGACGAGCGTGATACGACGGAGAGTATTCTTCCACTCTCCTTCACGTAATCGTGTCTCGTCTCTTTTTTTTCGGTACATATCGCATACCTGAAAGAGCCTTGATGACAGAATGATTATGTGACGTACATCTTCATCTTGTTTTTTCTCACCAAAATAGAAAAAAACAACATTTTTTTTCAGTCCTCGACTGTCTCTCAGGTCGCCGCCTTCCTCTGCCTCTTTTTTCGTCCAAGTCTTTGATATATCTATATTTGCCTTTTGCACCCTATCTCAAGAGAGCTTTCCCTCTCCTCTGCCTTGCGCTCGACTGTTCACTGCCGTTCCATGTATACAATCTCTCATCTATCGCAGGCTTGCGCGCATATACATGTCCTCACGGTCTGGTCTTCGGGACATCTTTGATCATCCACGTCGTCTGAGTATCACGCCAGTTCACTGTGGTTTATCAAACCAACATATACATACCGGTAGCCTACCGAGGGACCATCTAAGATTTGAATAGAGGCACGTTTGTCCCCGTCAATGCTTTTGAAGTCTCCACCGGTTCTAGGACCGAGAGAGCACGAGAATCACCAGCAGAACTGACCAATATCCGTCGTGAGAAACTTCTCTCCCTTCACTATTACTTCAACCGAAAATTTCGATGTATCCCCTATTCATATCCTGTTTCGCTTCAATTCCCAAAGGCTTCATATATCTCCTGTCGATGTCCACTTTTGCAATTGACCGTCATCCCTTCGTATCTGCTCGTCATTCCGTTTGCTGTGCTACGGTATCTTCGAAACGCTGCAGTTTGCCCTGATTTGGCGTTCAACGTCTACGCATTATTCGAAGTCAAAGATCCTGGCTCTGACTGGATTTCACTGGGGTGGGCTGCACTCTTAGATCCAAAGGAACCAAGGCAATCAGAGAGCGAGAGAGAGGAACTACATTGTTAATTGGAATTATATCCTATGGAAGCGGTTCAAATACAGCAAGCCAAGCAAGCGCGCTGGAGATCGCGTAGTTCCCCTGGTCACACTACGATGGAGAGGAGGGGACTCATTTGAGGTTACCGGTCAAAGGAGCCCTGCAGCGTTGTGCTTTCTGCTCGGGTCGACCTACTCAAACACACACAGGGGGCGGGGGGGAGCACGTCTTACGTGTGTGCGGGCGAGTAATTGATGACATAACCGTTCAAGAGAATCAAAACGATGGAGCGAGTGAAATATGGACGGTATAAAGAGGATGAGGGTTGGAAAATGCTTGGAATCTTACTTTGATCATTGCGCGGTCACGACGAATCTTTCGTTCGAAAAGCTACCTCTTATTCTCATAATTCTAAGGACGCGATGGTCCTTTGCTCTGGTTCAATTAAAACTTTCCTTCGTCAGAGAAACACCTTAGCCGCTTCGTCGCTGATAGGTTATTACATCGAATCCATTTGCAGAGAGAACCTGAGCTAACTATCACCTCGGAAAACATCGATATCTAGGAGAAAGTTGGATACAATGGGTTAGTTAAGATAAAATTATTTATATGTACGAAATCAATGGCTTTATTAATAAACTTTTTAATTAGAAATAATAGTTTTATTCCTATATATTATATTCATTTGTACTTTTATGCTTGATCGATAAATGTTCTGAGCTAATAGGAACTAATGAAGAAGCGGCATATTTCCCGGTTTACCCAGTGTTTGGGGCAAAAAAGGAAACGCTAATGGGCAAAATGAAGATACAGTTCATTTTGGCAGACAATAAGTAGCTGAAACTCTGAGAAAAGTCATTCTAATACTGCCTCAGATAGCCAGTACATATACATGCGGTACACAGGATATATGAGGTTTTGCATGTTGATGGAATGCTCAGGCAGTTAGGAGGCAAGCCACAATATAGCCTTAGTAGGAGCATTTTAGTATTGCTTGATCAGGCCAAAGCAGGATAGCTTGTATGCCGTCTTCCATGGTCTTTCCATGCTAGCACGGCTTCCATGGAAAACGTGTTACGGCACACCCTATCTGTGCCGGATGTCCACCGGATCAGTGGAAACATAGTACATGAGTAAGAACCCGTCCGGAAAATTGGCAGGGCGTCCCTAATACAATTCGGGGCCTTCAAGGGATTATTTGTGGATTCCGTAGTAGGATTTTCCGTAAAAGGGCCCGACCGGGCTCCTATTGGGGAATGTTAGGGTAGGTAGGTTGACTAAAACTATGCTCTAAGTACAGAAATCAAGTAAATACCTTTAAGGAGTGTAGTTGTAGATTCCCTCGTAGCGATTTCCCCAATAGTACTAGACTTTGCTATTATAGGGGTAAATCAGTATAAATTACTTGACTAAAGAATTTATGGTATAATAATTAACGAGATCGATCCAACATTATAATTGAACTATGCCTTTAGTAGACGAGCTGTGATGCCTTGAAGCAACACACATTCAGTGCGTTCATTGGCCTATCAAAGCCCGAATTTAATTTCCGCACGGGTAAGGCACCCTGATCAGGCCGAAGTATGGTAGCCTTCTTACTCCCGTACTACGGTCCCATTGATCCGATAGACATCCGGCACCGATCACGCATATCTAACTAGTGTATTCCCGACCGCAGCACAATAGCGGCCTGATCAGTGTTCAGGCTGCTGGATCAAAATTTCTACGCGAGTAGTTACGAACCATTATCACTGCAAACAAAGAAAAATCACTCGGAATAAATCTGGTGAAACAAGTACGTAATGAGAGAGATACTAATGCCCTCGATGACAGCTATATGTTTAATTACGCAGTCAATAATAAAATGATAAATTCCGATGGCTCCTTAAAAAAGGACCAAAATGAGATACCATTCCATAATAAGCAACGACCGGATGGTGCCGCTGTCGATTCGTGTACATGTGCTTGTCTCGCACACAAGTTTACTTCCCATTTTGCCCCACCTCCCCCTATATTTAAAAATGATCTCATTCTGTCTGTATCTTGCAATCGGCAATGATTAGTGAGGTGCTGGCAGGCTATATTGGTAACCAGCCCACGGTGTACACCTCTTTTATCTCTATTCTCGTTGTTTCAACGGCCGCAAAAAGCTCCGATCGAAGAACGTGTGTACACTATACCGTAAGTGTCGAATCCCAGGTGCGATATTTCCATCACGTACTCCGCGGTCGGAAACTCTTTTGGAAGACTAGTCTTGCGGATATGACCACGAAGCACGTATAATTCGTTTCACGTTCGTCGATCGTTCTCGACACTCAACTTGACCGCCCTATCAGCGTTGTTATTTCAAATGAAAATAGTGTGTACGCTGTATCAGCAAGGACCGAATGAACGAAAGCAAAGTAAAGAAGGGACACTTCCGATATCATTGCTGAAACGACTGAGCTCCGCGTTTCTTTTGCTCCTTGTTATATTTCTTTCCCTCGTTCTTTCTACCCTCCGGGAAATGCCGGTGAAAGTTTTCAGACGTTGTAGAAAAGGCCAACGAGGGTTGGGTTGAGAAGAAGAACAACCAGCAGAGGATGAGACCCTGTTCCTCGTGGTAGGGTTATGTGTGTATGTGTGGGTGTGTGTGCGTATACGTGTTTCGCCCATTAAATTATCATGGCCATCGACTCCCTCGACAACTTGATGGCTTACCGCCCCGACGAGCAAGGGGAAAACGCTGAACGCAAGACCAGGCTAACCGCTAAAGCACGGCTTAGGCCTCAAGCGACCGCAGGATTAAGAACGGGCAGGCCCCAAGGCCTGTTCCGGTGATTTTGTCGTAAAGAAATAAGGAGTTGCGCTTTCCTCCAGAATGCTCGTTTTACCTTTTTCTTTTCTTTTTTTTTTCATTTGCTCGCATCGTCGCTGCCGCGATGATACCTCGGTAGTAACATTTTTATGTCCTTTTTTTCATCGCTCTACTTTCTCATAAGATCTCGTCACAGCTCTAACGATTATACCTGCCGCGTATAATCGCGTCGACGTGGAAAAAAAAAAAACGTCCTGTACGCGCAAACCAGATGAACGTCTTTCTGATTTGCCGGCAGAGAATGCGTTCGTCCGTGGGCATAGTCATTGGTGGAACGAAACGAATTGGGAGATGACGGACGTAATTTGGAAATTCAGGGTTTCCCCCCGGGATTGCGACTAAATCGAAAGTTCGCTCTGAGAAACCTTCGTCGTCGTTGATGCAAAACTTGCGCGAAAAGAGAGCAAGAGGAAGAACTCTCTACGGAGTTGGATTTCGACCAAGCGTGTGCTTGGCGGAGCTCGAAGGGATACTCGATGAAGGGATGAAACGATCAAGTGTACGAAGCTGAAATAGACGAAGGGGCACAGTATGAGAATCTTATTGCGTTCCGTTGAAAACGCTTCCAACTTGTTCACCGTCAGAAAGCAAGAAGAAGAAGAAGAAGAAGAGAGAATGGTCTCCTGAAACGAACGAAAGACTAAGTAAGTCGATTACGTTGCCGTGAAATGGGAGAATTCTACGACCGTTAATGGCATCATTCGTCGTTAGGGAGCCGAAGCTCGTCTACGTTTGGACTTCGATCTTCTGGCGCGCGATTCTTACAAACTATCGCACAAACTCATCCAACTAACTTCGGTATACGATGATAGCAGCTCGAATTACGTACGAAATGGGATAAAGTATAGCACGGGTTAAAGTATGTCTGTGTCTGCAATAAAAGGATTCCCGTGATTCAGAGGTGAATCGATTGGAGAAGGATTTAGTTACCGGTGACTATTTTATTTCCTCCCCTTCGCTTCGGATTCCTGGACATTCGTGGCTATGAAGTTGTTGAAACTATGGACAACTGTCATCTTCGATTGCCACCGAATATCTTTACTATCTTCTCAGAATAAAAAATTGTTCACTGCGGGAAAATGCATCACAGATCTTTCTGCTTCAACCCAAGTCTTTCCAGAAAATTTCTATCGGATAGTGTTACCGTCCATGGAGTTGAATTTAATCCGGCCGAGATTACGGATCCAGAGATGAGAGACGACACGGAAAATCATAGCAGGAGAAAAAGAAAAACGACGTACCCGACTATTGTTACATGCTACTGAATATTTCTAAGCTCCTCGAATCGACGAGCGTAGTTTGGGCCAGTTTGACCCAGATTTCACTCTGTGCGGCTTCCTCAAAAGAGAACTAACGTAAACGAGGTTTCAACGTATAGCACTAGAAGAATGCATGCCACATATCCGGTCGTCCACTTTGGTGACTAGGGTAAACCGACGAGTGAATGGATGAATAACGACACTGTAGGATTCAGATGGACTGTAAAATCGTTTTTCCTGCTTTTATCTCAATGAAATTAGGAAGATATGTTCCTTTAAGGGCATAGAGGTGCACTAAGAAGGGAATAGCTTCTCGCATTGTCAACTACACTACTCGGAAAAATTAAAGAAACAAAAAATGTCTTAAATTTTTAAAATGTTTTTTGAAGCGCTGAATCTGCATGAAAAATGGTCGTATCGAGATTCAAAAAAAAGTATTTTGAAGCTCCAAGTTTCTGGTTTTGAGATCGTTTGGCAAAAAAAATTGTGAGCTACGGTTATCGCGCAATCATAAAAAAAATAGTGCAAGACAACAATTTTCCCATTTTTTTCTTTCATAGCTCCACGGGCTGGGGCGAATTTTCCTCAGTTGAATCAATGCATAAGTCACTTAGCTTGTTTATTTAGCTTCAATTTGATTTTTTTTTTGGTCTCTCTACGGCAATTTTTTCCTGAGATATCCGACTTTGAATGAAAAAGGATTCTTTTGTCTTTGATCATCGATATCTCAGCAACCAATGATCGCACAGGGAATTAAAGAGCAGCTTTGAAAACTTGAATAAATTTCCTACAAGACCCTTTCATTGATTTCTGAGGAAATTTTTTTTTTTCATCCTTAACATCAATTTGACAAAAGTACAATAAAATGACATTTGATGGGTTTTCAGTAAATCTACCACAACTTTACAAATATTGATGGAAAGACTAATGTCGCCAGGTTTTTTTTTCAGCTTAATGGACCTCCAATAGCCGTGTAAATTTTCAAATTGATCCATCAAACACTTTTTACGGACCGATTGATCAAAGTTTTGGAAAACAATTAAATGAAGTGTATTGTTCCTAAACATCGTGTATAATTCTGTAGACAACAATGAGATTGTATGATATCAGAGTTAAAGGTTAGCATTTTTATACTACTATTTCATTAATTAGCAACCTCAGTCATTCCGTCTACCACCGTGCCTGAGAAATAAGACCCTCTACCTTCTTTCTTTATTTCTTACTTTTTCTTCTTTCTTTATAAATTAGTTTTCGTCTATTAACTGGTCCCCGTCGATTTACCCTATGCATGCGAACTGCATACGTGCATTCATGAAACGTCACGACAAGCTCGTCCGTTCGAGCTCGTCTGCAATTCGTGAAATTCAAACGGGCACGTTTCGATCATACACACTCCTACCGTACCTTCGTATTCAAGATTGTTACGCTGACGTGGCATTAATTGGGAAATTCGTCAATGTCTCGGATTGCCGCGTCAATTTATATTTATTAATGCCTACAGGAGCTATTTGTTTTATCTCATTCGTACATCCATTAATATATTTCGTTCCCTTTTCGTGCACCGGTGGTTCCGACTCTGCTATCTCGTACGATTTGGATCGAGTGGAAAGGGAACGTTGGGTCGAGGCAGAGCCGCAAAACATAGGATGGGCACGGAATGGTTTGGCGAAGAGTGAGCCGCACGAGTGAGGCAACTCGCGGGGGAGGAAGCAAAGCGAAGAGGAGGGAGAGAGAGAGAGAGAAAAGAGAGAGAGAGAGCTAAAGAGAGACACATGGGAAGAGGATGAGAAGGAGATCTAGAGTTCAGGAGCCATGATTTCACGGGGCGGTGGTCGGCTGAGTGTCATGCCGCGAAATGCAAGAGATGTGCTGCTGATGCTGTGCCTCAGTATTGAGTGGATCGTAGTGAGTGCGGCGGGGGGGGTTTGCAGGTCAACGAATCATAGAAATACTGTTCAAACTATATTTCGTTATTTCTTCACGCAATGGGATTTCAATCAATTGAGTGGAAAGAGATCGAGTGGAATGTCAATATCTAAATGTCCAAATGCTTCTTTTTGTTATCCATTTTTTATTGTCACTACAGGCGGTGGTAGGAAAGAGTCATTTTTCAGACATTCTCTTTTCCAGACGCTACCCGTGTAAATTTTATTGAACAGCCATGTTCAATTAAAATAATCGAAAGAACTGAAAATAGCAACCACGAAGAAGGAGCTTCGAAACGACTGAATAATTTACATATATTTCTACTTGTCAGAGTTGAAGATAAAATTGAACGATAAAGTGTTTTTCTGTGGGAATCGATGTAAAGAATATCCGAGACGTCCAAAACAAGTGATAATAAAATATGTTTTATATACACTGCCGGCCAAAAGTTTGGATACACTAGTCGAAATTTCTTACGACACTAAAAGTTAGATAACGGACTCAAAAATAAAGATAATTGAATTTCCCTAGTGGCATTTTGTAGAGGACAAATTTACCTTTATTTTGCTATTTCAGAAAATTTTTAACGATTTTTTTTCGCCCCGGTACGGACTTTTGGACGTGGCCATTTTTCGGCTATGTTCTGGCCGTCGAAAATCAACTGCAAAGTTTGTGGAAAATTTTTTCTTCGGTTTTTGCCATGGTAAACTTAAAAAGGATATCAAAACCTACATTTTCATTTTTTTTAAAGTCTCGTACGATTTCTTTTCGCCCCAGTATTGCATTTTTAGCTAAAAGATAGATGTTTTAGAAAAAAAGGCGTCATCGAAGAACTATAGGGTTTCAGAGGAAATGCCAAAAGGGTAAAAAGTTGCATGGGTTCACACTGGAGTGGCTAGAATTTTTTCAGAATTTTTTTTTCGAGATTTTTTTTACCATTTTTGGTTGGAACTTTGATGAGTGGAGAGGCTCCACTTGGGAATTATGGGGTCTAGGACAATATATTAAGAACGGAAATTTATTTATATTTTCATTTTCAATCAACTACAATTTTTTAGAAATAAAAAAATTTCATTTCCACGGTTTTATTTTAATTTTCAAAATTAAAAAAAAATACACTTTTATCTGTATATATATCCACAAATAAATCGCAATCACTGATGAACGTCCTACGCAGACACTGGCCATGATCGGTTTAATTGCAAGTCACCCCACCACCATTCCATTGACAGAGTATGCCAATAAATTGAGTCATTTCGCGAGTGTCAGAAAGCCTCAATTCTTATCCCACCCCTATTACTTTCGGGCCTTCCTGCTCGCTCCAAATGGGAGCTCGTTCATAAATCCGAAACGTTTGATACTCGCAAATATACCATACGTTTTAATGACGTCGATATTATCGTGATCACATCGTCGATTTTGATTAGATCATCCCTTTGCTTTGCACGTATATGCAAGTTGATAAATTTTCCATTACCTTCAACCTGTTATTGCGTAACAGCTTTAATCCGACAAAACCATTCGATATTTTCATGAAAAACCATCGGTACTGCTTATTACATTAATTAACCAATTGATCGGTGAGCCATTTTATTATTTCTATACTTACCTTTCAAGGAGCACACTCGATTTTTTTTTTAATTTGTTACTATAATATGCATTATTCGTTAATACCGAATTCAATATGCATTTTCGTCTCGGCTTCGACAGTTATTTTCGACGCGAATTCGATTTTTGCAATGAAATTCACATTATCCTTTCGTACATCGAATAACGTATGCAAATATGCATCTGATCGTAAATCTTATTAGCCACCGCAATTCAATAAAAAAATAAACTTTTCAATTGCTTCAAGATATTTCTTTTAGGAACCTGAATATTTAGCAATTAACTGATTTTTTAATCTACAATTGAATAAACATACATCCTAGTATACTGGTAAAATTTCAAGCCCGTTTACCGAACTTTTAATAAATAAAAAAAATTACGACTTTCAAAATCATCTAAATTATGCAGCACTTTACGGAGATGACATGCTGGCCATTTTTCTATCTGATCATTTATTTACTCAATAACTCTAAATGTCTAATATAAACTGCTCTAAGCATGTAAAAAGTCTGCGATTTCCAAAACGACAATAAAAACAGGAGGTCACGGAATGTTTAAAGAAAATATCAATGATAAACTGTAAAAAAAATGTAACTGGCAGGAGAACTTTCGTAACCACAACTTCTCAGAGAACATGTAAAAATGTCGAAATCTACTAAATTTATGCAAAATTTGTATTCCAGTTCATCATTGGGTATAATAATAAATAATAAATTATAAATAAAATAACTCATGTATAACGAAATTTGTCATTCCATTTCATCGTTGAGTATAATAATAAATAAATAATAAATAAAATAACTCATTTTTATGAAGCGCCACTGTAATCTACAAATAATTGAAGAGGGCCCTGGCTTATGCGCCTATAAAATACGGCCTTCCAAGAAAGGAATACCTTTACAGTCAATTCGCCATTCGGTATTTGCTCCACTGCAGGATTTTGTCATTCGATAGAAAAAATAAAATAAAAACCTGTTTTATCGATCGACAATTTAAACTTTCCACAAGCCCGCATTCTGTCAATAATTTTACAAGATGGTAGCGATGGAAGAGCTCAATGTGTACGACTTTTAATCACACTAGAATGGTCGGTGCGCGCTCGTTAGTTGCAGGCGTCCATCGAAGATAGCAATAAAAAACGTCTCTCGATTAAATCGAGCGCAAAAACGCTCTTTACTCCAGCGTCGGAACTAACGGGTGAAAATGAAATAAAAAGAGCGTAGAAGCGACCGGCAATAGAGACGGGAAAAAAGTTGTCGAGTAGTGATATATTGTGTATATATATATATATAAATATATAAGTGGTACGAGTCGTGTTTCCCTCGGCCGTTGGTTCGTTGAATCTATCCGTGATACGTAGTGGTCGAAAGAAAACGACTATCCTGAATCGTCGGGGTTTGGGATTGAGCAAACAAGAAATCCAGTAAGGTCGATTGAATAAAGCGGACAATTAAGGAATAATACAGTTTCGTCCTGTTCGTCGAGTGCAGCGCATTGGCAATGTTGTAATCAACTGCAGACCGTTACATGTCATTAGGTGTGTGCATTAATTTTAAGGGTATAATTTTTTTTTTACTAATTTCATGACAAAGAAACATAACGTGGCTTTAGTTTTCAGTATGTATTATTTTTCCAAAGTGTAAGAGACATTATTTTTTTGAGAGTTCAATATGTCGAAATGTGCGCCAATAAAATGCAATTTGCGGGAAGAATTTTTGCTTCCATTTGGAGAAAAGTACCGTTGAACGTCAACGAATGCTGTCAGAAGCTTATGGTGATTATGCTCCGTCGATTTCTACATGTGAGTACTGGTTTCGATGCTATAAGAAGTTAATTTTTAACACGGAAGATAAGGAACATCCAGACCAGCCGAAAAAGTTCGAAGATGAGAAAGTGGAAGCTTTTCATGACGAAGACCCGAGTCAAACGCAAGAAGAACTTGCAGAATCATTAAATGTTGATCAACATTAAATGTTACCAACAACAATTGATGCAGTTGAGCCGAGCATGGAAGCAAAAACGGCCAGATTACGCGGAAAGACACGGCAAAGTGGTTTTCCAGCACGACAATTGGCCTCATGTTGCGAAACCGGTCAAGAAAACGAAGCGTTTAACAGGGATGTCCTACCACCCCCGCCGTCTTCTCCAGATATCCCTCCGTCCGATTGCCACCTACTTTGATCGATGACTCATAGCTTGTCCAAGCAGCGCTTTCATTCTTATGAGCATACCAAAAAATGAATCAATTCGTGGATAACTTTTAAAGATATGTCGTTCTTTCGACGTAAAATCCACCGATTACCAAAAAGATGGAAAAACGTATTGACTAGCGATGGACAATATTATCAATGATTAATTTGTAGCCATTTTTCACAATAAAACTGTGTTTTCGCAAAAAAACCAATTAAAATGAATGCACACTCCTAATACATATAGCACAAAAGTCCGAGTATCGATACCTTGTCTTTGTGCACACTCGAACAAGTATTCGAGGGAATTCTATTGAATAATACACCCCAACGACCTCACGACGATTGTGTCAATATAGTCACTCAGCAGATCCTCTTGACAACTCACAAAATTGGCTGTTCCAGCCAACCTCCGTTGTTGGAGACACTGGACACTAAGTGCTCGAGTTTCTGCTTTCTGCGGGTCACACGATCAGCCAACAATCTTTCGATGCGCAGCTTTTTGTTTGATCGAACGAAGAGTATACAAGCTATATGGAGTATACAGTTTATTAGGGAATGATGACATAAGTTGGTAGAGAGAACAAGGATCGTTGGAGGTGGTGTACCGAATCCCAATAGATTGTTTGCTGTTTTCTAGTCTGCCCGAACTGAGTCCCATTTGCAAATAGATCGAGGTTGCATCCGTTCCGGTTTCAATGTTCGAGCAGGAGAGGTCGAAAGAAAGAGGGGGGGGGGGGGGGTTGGTCAGGAGAAGCATCCCTTACGGCACAGTACAAAGCTACGGTGACTTCAAGGGCTGAAACGACGCTGGGTACTCGAAGTGTAGATACACTGACAGTATCTTCCACGGTGGATTCAACCGCTAGCAACGAATAGAGTTAGCAAAGACACGGCCACTGAAGCAGGCATTCACGTACCAGCGAGCTTCCAACTCACTTCAACGTAACGCAACTTTCCCTCCCACGGCTTGACGATCTAATGGCTTGATCCATGATTCTCCTGCGTTCGGAAACCATTCCGCGATCACCGGTGCCCCAATGTCCGTTGCTATTTGCCAGCTCGTCAACAAACCGGACAACGGCAAAGAGGGAGAGAGAGAGAGAGAGAGAGAGAGAGAGAGGGTTTATCAATTCTAGGATCACGATCCTTCCGAGCAGGTCTAACGAATCTTGGGAATGAGGGACTCCGATCACGAGTAGACTCGTTCGTTCCATGGCTTGGCAAACACTGGACGTCCGCTGTTCTCCAGCCCTACCTTCATCAATATTTTGCTCTCTCTCCCTCTCCCTCCCTCATACCCCCGATCTTTTTCCCGTCCACCCTTGTTTCCGGTGCTAGCATCGCGCTCAAACCCCCAGCACGGCGGAGTCTACCCAGTTCTTTTTTTTCATCTGATCAGCGGAACAACGCTCCAGAGGGTCCACATCGACCGGACACTCGCCTCGTTTCACTGATTACGAAAGATTGAAAGACGAGACATCCGTACCTAGGATGCGAACCTTGTCGCGTGTAGCTGCACGAAGCCTGCGGGCGAGATGAAACGAGAGGAAGTCGGCGCAACTGAGCAGAGAATAATTAAAATCAATCCTGCCGGTGAGGGCGGCGCCGAATCGCTGACTCTGTTACAAAACGATGCTAAAGGGAGAAGCGTGCTTTACCAACGGGAAAACTTAAGAGACCATAAATACTCCTAACGAGGGTGGAAATCGAAGGGGTTCAGCCTCAAGAGGCACACATCGACCACAACCAGAGCTTTTTTTTCTCGTTTTTCTATATCGATTTTCAATTACGTTGGGAATAAATATTTTGACGGCTAGGCCCGCTTCGATAATGCGTGATTTATTTTTCTCCCGTGGGAGATCAGTCGTTTCTTTCGGGTACTTAGGGCGGGGCAGGGGGCGGAAAATTTCTACTGCTCAGAACATTTATGTGTAGTAGGAAGCAAGAAGGTACATGGTCAGAGTACAACGTATATATAAAGCACGATGCCTTTTGGACGAGAGTGAGATTCGTTTTCCCAAAGGACCAATCCCTATGAGCTTCCTCACCCTCTAATTAGACTGTTCGATAAACTTGATTGCTCCAGCCCCCACACACGTTCATCCTTGATCCTCTGCTGGGTTTTATGTAACCCCCTTTCCTCTTGCTCCCAATTTTCTCGCTCTTCGAGCTTTCCATTTTATTTCGCATCTACACGACCTTCGATAGCCATCCATGCGTATGGACGACAAAACGATGTCGAGGAGCTTTTGCACGAATCGACAATGACAGAGATGTCATTTTTATACGATATCATGACATTTGACCGATAGATGAATATTTGCGAGGGGAAGTTTTAGAGTAAGTTAGTAGTTAGGCACAGTTTTTTTGAAGGGTCTGTTAAGATAAAAGTGCATACGTTTGTTTACTTGCCTCTATTGGTAATTAAACTTTGAACATTTAACTTTAAGATAATTTCTAAAAATAAGATAAATTCTTATGAAATCAATCTTAAAATTAGTGTTTTTTTTATATCACGATTGGTCATCTTTTTCAGAGTATTCGGGTGTGATCGCCAGAGGGGTAGAGGAGAGATGGCCAGTACTTATATCTACTTTTGGTTTTCTCTTTAGTTTCATGGATTGATTCTTAACTTTTTTATTCTTCTTCTGGCCACATCTAGAACACAAGTCATCGAATTCACTGACATATGCACTGAAGCCACTCTTCTATACTCACATCTTAATCTGATAAATCGCATAATACTGATTCTTCGTCATCGTCACTACTCTCAGATGTCCTTCTCATTGCTTCTCTTTTTCTTCCAATATGTTTCATGGCAATCACTTTTTTCTGACTGGCTAGGCCTAATCTGATTTTCTTTTTTTTTATTTAACTGGCAATTATTTTTGAGTCATTAAATTTTTTTGAAGTTTTTTAAACATTTCCTTAACTTAATATGTTCATCAGATGTTAATAGTGTACCGACTCGCTTAGCCCGTTAATAAGTCCTACCCGCTGCACGAACTGACAATCCACCATTTTTCATAGCACTAATAGATGTTACTAATCGTAACCTTAAGAAGTAACTACCTAGTAAGTGATTCTATGAAATACTTCTATTGGCCATCTCTCCCTTATGACCAACTCTCCCGGAACTATCCTAAACACATCAAAATAAACAAAATATTGTTTCGCAAACCTGATGATGAAACTGCTAGTTACGTGTTTGAAAGATTACTGTGTAATTGTATTTTTCTTTTATCGAGGGAGCTATAATTTATTCATGATAGGGCTGTTCTTCCGCTCGTTGGGAATGTCCTGCGAATTCGTATCCCCAGAGCCTACAAGGAAAACGTTCATTGCATCCAGTAACGTACTTGGAACGATAGCAGAGGGCTGGATAGGTCTATATAGATGAAGAAATGGTCGCGCTCCTGCACTATAATTCTTCGCTTTCGCTCTCTCACGCGATCAACCGCTAAAATATTGGCAAAGTTTCGAAGAGCCGCGGTAAGCAGAGAAACCGTTACACAGATAGACGCACACCAGAGAAAAGCGAAGCGAAAAAAAACACATATAAACCCCCCTGTGTGCTTCCAATGGTAGTGCCGCTGAGTTTCTGTGTGCTCCCAATGGTAGTACCGCTGCCTCTTGTCTGGAAGCCATTGTTCTCGCCGTTTCTCGGTAACTTCTTTCAGTCGCACATATATAACTTTAGGACCGAAGATTCGAGCGGGCTTCATCTTACCAAGGAATAACCTTCGACTTTCCTTGCGAGGGGCACAGCGTGCTTCAGGCTCCTTACGTACAGTACACGGCTATTTTTCAGGAAGCTACGAATGACCCTTGCGCTGTGCCACCTATAAGTTTTGAATGAATTCACCCTGGCTGTGTTCGCCTAGTCGAGTCGGGCTTGGAGTCATCTTGAAATAGCCATTATTATCATTCAGGCTGACACGCCACTTTCTCCAAGCGGATTTCCTTGAATTTCCAGCCAGCTCCAATTCCCAAATAAAAATTATCGTTATGTTCTCGCCCGAATAGTCGGGGCAGGTGCCACTTTTCTTTCTTACCGCCGTGTCGCGTTTGCTCTGGCATTGAGCGTACGTAAACGTCGAAAGTTACGTCTAGCTGCTTCGGACAGGCGGTTACCTCTTATTACCACGATACATCTTGTAGAAGGAAACTTCGAGCCAAACGGAAAAAGCCATGAAATAAATTGAGTCGAGTAAACGCGTCAGTTGCTTTGGAGTGAATGAGACATGGCGTTGGCTGATGTTCACTCGAATGAAGTTTGTCTCTTCAGCTTGGATGCATCAGGATTCCTCGAGGTACTCTCCAGTAATTATCAAGCAATGCGATCTGTGGGTGACGATCGAACGTCACTCAAAGAGGATGACGCTTGATTCGATAGTCTGATGAGTGGAAATTGGAATAGAGAGACCAGAAATGGATGCGGTCCAGAGTAGCTGTTTAGCATCCACCAAACAAACTCATTTTGAATGAGAAAAAATTTCGACAAACTGATGTATGTGTTTATATGAAATTCTTTCACCGCAGTTGGAAGTAAAAAACTGCATAGTGTCATGACGGGAGTTACTAAAGGGTGTCTCAAAAAGATCTGACATTTTTTATTGCACGCCATTTTTTTTTGTGGCGAGCATAAAGTACTAATTTTTGACAACTGGCATCAGGATGTATTGAGGTTTAGTCACGGAAAATAACACGATCGAGCAACGCATAGAAATTGTGAAAATTCGCTACCAAACAATGCAGTTATTGGAGACGAAGTTTCATGGTCGTGTTATCTCGCGTCGCGGCGATGCGAATTCGTCACCAAGATCGTGAGATTTGACACCATTGGACTTCTTTTTTTTGGGTTTTCTGAAAGAAAAAATGTACGCTAATGATCCACAGACCATTCTGGAGCTCAAGGAAGCAATTGGACGTACTTTTAATAAAATCAGTCTGCCATTATGCCAAAATGTTATAAAAAAATTTCGTCAAAAGCGTAAACGTTTGCAAACAGAGACGAGGCGGCCATTTATCGGATATTTTGTTCCACACAAAACCTCCATCCTTGTACCTCATATTAAAATAATAATATTCGTACTTTTCAAATAAATAATACGTTTTATTAATAAATTGAAATGTCAGGTCATTCTGAGACACCCTTTATTAAAGATAAGATAACTGGGATCCGATTTTTTCGAAACGGTGCGCTAGTTTAATCTGGGCCAGTTCAGACTCCACTCGGGCGAATTATTCATTACTTTAAATACGGAGTCCATAAGCGCCTTCGTTAACGGTACATTCCTAATGACCATAATGCTGCATTGGAAAGGCAAAACGTCGATATAACACTCCCAGTCGCGTGCTTGAGAACTTTTCTGCCCGTTGCTACAATCGATGAAGTGGAACATCTCGGA
This sequence comes from Ophion ventricosus, assembly GCA_963932345.1. Lineage (NCBI taxonomy): Eukaryota > Metazoa > Arthropoda > Insecta > Hymenoptera > Ichneumonidae > Ophion > Ophion ventricosus. The sequence goes on along the minus strand of OZ010717.1, from coordinate 30,287,495 downwards.
GGGAATGTCTAGTATTGAATTTTGTATCGTTCGAATGCAATGGAAATTAACCGCTTAATTTCCGCAACGAAGCGGAAGGAATCGCTTCGTTGCATTAAAATATCTGGAGTCCTGGCCTGTCAATAGCAAAAATCGTCTAGCGCACAACAAAGTGAAAGATGGAGGTATAACTGAGTAAGTTTCACGAAAGAGCAAGGGATCTATGGGAATAAAGCTGTATCATATCGCGATAGCACATAGTTGGGCCCGGCTCGCTACCAAGAGTAGCATCAGCCACCCTTGGACATTCGCGTCAGTATGCTCGTGGCTGGACAGAGTTCCACGTGGTATTCAAGAAAGTGAGGAATAGGGAGCAAGTTGCACAAGGTACTCCCGTTGCAGGGTTGTCGAGTGTGTAAAAAACAACTCGTGCGGAAAATCGCTTTAAACCACACCGGCTAATATTAACTTCCAAGAAGATGCAGCAGGGTCCTTTTGCCTTATCTCCGGCGTTCTCCAGCCTTCTTGTGGCATGTTCATTCGTCTTTTGCTCCTCGCTGCACTCCTCATTTCTCTGCTACTTCCGCTTATCCTCCGCGCTCATGGTCTCAGCACCGTGATCGTATCGTCACTTCCGAACGTTCCAGTTAACCGTGTAGACAAGTCTGCCGTGCCACCAGACTCGCTAGATCACCGAATTGTAAAGTTCAATGATTCATAGTCCTACCATTCCAAATATGACCGGCAAACATTTGGTCTTCGTGTTGGCAGACCCATCTGTTAGGAAATATGTGGAAGTTTTTTAATCGCTAACATAAAAATTTGACGTTTGTCTGTTGCAGTATAATGAACAACAACAAGCCGCAAAAGCCCGACCCCGACAACATAAAAATGTTCGTCGGTCAGGTGCCCAAGGATATGGGAGAGAATGATCTTCGAGCGATGTTCGAGGAATACGGTAGAGTACACCAGCTCAATGTTCTCCGGGACAAGTTCACCGGCTGCAGTAGAGGTAAGTCATGGCGAATAATACTCGTTAATGCAACCATCTTTTTTTTCATGTTTGATCAATTATTCACAGTATTATCGTTACGATTGCTATAATCAGAGTGTACATTTCATCGATTTTTCGCAATTTATTATTAACAAGTACAATTCGCTTGGTATTAATAAAAGATTGCGAGTACGTCGATAACTCGTTGTCACGTTGAAGACTTTATCGGGTCGTTCTATCCGATATTGATTTCCACTAGACAGCATACGACCGAGGGCATACACGATGGACGGGGTAACCGTCCGGCTGACGGCCTCGAACGCCACGGACCCACCTAGCGATAGTATACCGGTGCATCTCGGCTATGCGGGTACATTCATCGCAATTCATAGCGCGGTATTGTTTCTAAATTGACATAGGCTACGATGTGGCGCTGACAGGTATGGAGTGAGAGCCGGCAGCGTAGCTACGGCCCGGCACAGTCGGCATGTCATTTACGCGGGTAGATTAACAAATGGATGACGACTGAAGGTTTAGACCGAGATGAACGATGAGTAGGGGTATTGAACCGGGACAAAGTATCGGACGAATAAGCCGGATGTGTTTGTGCTGGCTAACGTGGCTTTCTCTTGCAATGACAGGAAAGACAACCGACAGAGTAACGCAAGTTTACAGAGACTTTCGTAGCGGTCTACCGCTATCGAACCCTCTAGTGGCGATGCTATATAAACGGCTCGCAAGGGCAATAAAGGTAGAAGTGAATGGTCGATGAAATAAAATTTCCGTATTGATGTAGGGGAACGTGGGATAAAATGGGGTACTTAAGCAAGCAATCTCGCCGAGATGTTTTTATATAGATTTTTTTTTTATTTTGACGATCAATTCAGGACACTATTAAGTGATTACCTGCAAAATTTCAAAATGATTCACCGATGTGTATTCAAGATATTTGCAATCGAAGATTGCACGGTTTTGCACATGTTCGTATGGGGAGCAGTGGAATATTTCACATTTCGCGCAATAACTTCGAAACCCTTCTACAGATTTTTTTTTATTCTCAATTACAGAGGAACCTATGACGAAGTGGGTAAATAAAAATAATGAATTTTGACCGTCTAGTTTCAGAGATATGGCGATTTAAATTAAGCAATGTCTAGCGACGCTAGCGCCGAATGTCACAACATAAATTTGCTGGGCTTGCGACGTTGCCACGATCTCCGCGCTCGCTGGACTACGGTAGTGTGTGCATATCCGTATACGCAGAGTATCTACGTATTTGTAGCCGGAATGGATAGTCTGATACAAAAGTGAAGGTTAGGTGATGGAGAGAACGTTGTTATTTTTGGAACTCTAAACATGATATTAGGCGTTTTCATAATTACTTTATAAGTTTTTACATCCCGATAAGATGTACAACCTACATTATAAGAATCTTTCGAAATATTTCGAAGCTTTCGTCAATTGAGCGGAGAATAAACTTTTCAACGTGACTGTGGTGAGACTACTACCTTAAGGCCTTATGCAACTCTCGGATTTTCCAAAAATCGATTTTTTTTGTTAAAAATGTACCTTAGTACCTATAAAATTATATTCCAAAAGATTATGGGTGTGAAAAATCTCTAAGTACTCGATTTTCGAATTCTAGCGCAACCCCTCTTAATTCATGTCGTGACTTTCTACTAACTTTAAACGCGTTTATCTCAAAACTACATTTTTCAAGTGAGCCGGACTCATAACTCAAACAAATTTCAACCGATTCACTTGAAATTTTAACTGTATATTTAGAATTATATTTTCTGAGGCACTACGTAGGATTTTGTTATTATATTGCATAGTTCTTTTTTATAAACAATTTTCTGATGATTTTCTCATGGCATTTTATACTTTTTGTTTTAGAAATGCGCTATTTTCGACAACAAAACAATATATCAAAAAAATCCTACGTACTTCCATAACTATTCTTATATATAATCGAAAAAACTTTAGTGTCTCATAATAACTCAAAAATTATAGGAACTGTTGGTCCGGCCGTTGATCTTCCAGAAGTAAAGACGTCATCGGAAAAATGCTGCACGGTCGCCTTTTTGAAATGTATCGCTGTGAAAAAATAATTTTGTTTAGTCAATTACGTGTATAATCAAATCCCTATTTTGTAATTCCGATTTATTTTATGGTTTCGTTGAAAAAAAATCACAAAATATGTCCTTTTTTTGCCTCAAAATTGGCCTAAGGCCTTAAGACAAAACTACTTATATGTATGTTATCAACGGATTAATTAATGAACGTTTCAATTAAAAACCTTTTGCTCCACCTTCCCCTACTGGTACTTTTTCGACAATGTTTCCTCACGTTGACCGTAAGGCATTGCACCAAACGTGGTCCTTAACTCGAGAAAAAAAAATAAGGAACTCTGACATTCCTGGTATTCGGAAGTTGCAGCCTGCAAGTTCGGATGATCCATGATATTTCGAGATTTTATTTAGAAAGAATGAGGAAGTCGATGGAAAGCGAGATCCTAGGAATACGTACGTGTGTAAGTAATAATGGGGAATCTACGGCCTCGGCAGCAGAGAAGCGTAGTGGTCGTTGGTGGGTCTTCAGGCCATCGCTATTGATCGCGTCCGCGTGAATGCGAGTGTAAGGATCGGTGAGCCAGGAACGCATGGAGTGTAGAAGAAAATGAGAAAAGAAAGAAAATCGACGATAAAACCTATGTGTAAAGACAAGGGGGGTCGTCTAGAAGAGAGAAACTGTGAAGGTTGCCCTTTGCTCCCTTTGGCTACTTATACTGCAACAAGGAACTTAGCGAAACGAAAGGAAAGACGGAAAGAGTCTGTAAGTAGGAGCGCAAACTAAAGATACTGGGAAAAGCGATACCGTCTACCGGGCTGGCAAAAATCCACACGTCACCGGATAATTTTTTTGCCGGCTCCTATCCTCGAGGAAATCCGATGACCATTAAGCTGCACGTGCTTTTATGTCTTGCGTTCTCACACCCAAGCTACCTCATTCTGGCGAGAGGGTCCAGGGCCAGCAGAGAGTGTGGATGAAAGCAACAAAAACCCGGAAAACAGATAGGGCGGTAACCAACGACCGAGAACGGTCGCCGATTGCTCTAGGGCGCGTGTCGTTGAAAGGGTCCCGAAGTCACGCAGTCATTTGTTACCCAGTATCATCGTGACAAGTCCATCATGCTTTCCTTTCAACAAATGTACGTTTTATCCGATTCCTTCTGTCTGTTGGTCTTCAGCATTTGACTTCGAGAAAAATTGCCAGGTTTCCAAAGGGCTATACGGGCAGGTACATTCAGGATTAAGGAGATGAGAGGATGCGACGAATATGGTGAAATTGCAGCGGGATATAGTAAGGCTGATCGAACGATAGCGAATATTGGCAAAACGATCCTTACCAGTAGCATTAAACATCCGATTCTACTCACCCGAGTTTGCAGAATAGACTCTCTTCACCCTCGTGAGCGACGAGGCGACGGATCAGAAAGCGTACGCAAATATTGACTCGCTGCAAATAGGTTGGACCTCTTCGCGATTCGAACCTCCGCGCTTCACCCTCAAACCTCTCTCGTCGTGTATCCTCCTGCTTCTCCTTCCGCGCTGCCGAGTCAAAGCTGTCGCAATTTCGAACTTTTCATACTCCGATGTTAATGCCGAGCGATACAAGCACAAAATACAACTGAAGTATCGAGATGACTTTGCTTCCGTATTGACTGAATCGGCAAATCGGCTACTTGTTCCATAGCCTCTCGTAGGATCATATTCAAGAGGCTAAGGACCAACATCCACCAAGGCGGAGACGAGCGAAGCTACGAAAAAGTAACGAATCAACCGCTGAATTCATGTCCAGCGAAGCTATGCAAGGCGATTCTATTGGCTGTTTTTTTTTGCTAGCTCCGCTCATCTCTCCTTCTATCCGCTTTGGTGAATGATGGCCCTGAAAGCTTAGCTCTGAAACTATCAATTCAGAAGCCTGTTTTCCAACTTCAGTTCTTCCTTGAGCCAGCTGCCGAATGATAAGTTGAAGGCTAATGGCGTTGTCCTTTCTTGAATACCCTACGCATGGACGCGATTCCTCATCCAAATGGATAACCACTGACCAAGTTTTACCGAATGATCTAATTCAAGTTGAAATAACGCATTATGGGTTCGCACGAGAGATAAGAAGTTCCGGGAGAATCTAGGAGTGTTCGACCTAGAGAGATAAAGCGAACGAGTGGCCAGCAGGGGTGGACGCTAATGGATTTTACGACGTCTAGACCCCGTTGGACACTTCACGGTCTTACTTATACCCCTATATCTACCAACGTTGCACCATTTAGCCAACACTCAGCCATGATGACGTTCGCGCTCTATTTCACTCATCTATATGTGCCCCGACGCTGCGAGGTGCTGATTTTTTTTTTCAACGACGAAGGAGTCGACGCCTACGATCGAGCTGGTGATCACGATGAAGAAGAGCTCCGGCTATACAAGTGGCCGAAGGAAAAGAATCTCCGGATGGTTGCCAATTAGAGAGAAGTGCAGAGTCGTGTCTACGTTGCGATGTTCTCGTACGACTTCTGCAAGCTTCACGAAGAATCCGAATTGGCTAGCTCGCGGAAGAAGACTGTGTGGAGATATGTACGCGGATCGGCGGGTGGGTGATTCCTTTTTTATAGTGTTGACCGGATATCGAACACGACTAGCTTCTTCACGAATCCTTGGCGCGAAAAAACGAACACTTCCACGTTCTCTTCTACTCTCAATGGTAGCCCGATTCTTTTCCGTTGAGGAGCACCATCAGGTCTTTCGCTTCACCAAGTGATACCTCTCTTCATCGATTTCCGTTGCGCGGAAAAACATACGGCGGAAAGTTATTTCATTTCTGCCTTCAACCTTGGCTTTTTTGTTCACTTTACCGCAGTAATAAATAGTTGCGATTTGGGGGATACTAGCTGAACTGACTGGCTGAAGAGATAATTGAACGACTATGAACGAATTTCTGATAAGCTTTCGTGACGTCGATTCGTCGTTTCCGGTAACGTTTATCCAGGAATCTTCCAGTTGTACTTCCTTTGCGCTTTCTATCCTCAAATGTAGACGTATAGATCGTCGGGTAGATCCTTACTCTGTTACTCTCTATCATCAATCAGGGAATCACTATTAATCGTCCTTAAGTATCAGCGGCTCTCGCAGAAGACGAAAATGTTGATCGTTCTGCCGTCTTAAGTGAGGGAATAATGGTGACGTCAGACGGAACGACAAAATAAGCTTCGTCTCACATCGAGACAGATGGTACATAAGTTTTACGAGGTTTTGGCCCTCCTCCTCCTAAAGCTCGGCCGTTCAACTCACCCATTTTAGTCTTCGACGGAAAAATCGATCCACCCTTTCGTCGCATCGCGGTCGCCAAACTTTTCTACCAATCTCCGATGCATACGATGCAACTACGGATACATTTACCATTGTACATAGAGCGGACGTTAGCACGTGACTGCTGCGGTATTCGGCGATCGATTCTCCTCTCGAAAGGTCAAATCCTAGACGAGTGCGAGCCCCCCCCCCCCCCCCCCCCCCCACTGATACTGGGGACTGTACGCTTCACAGCTGCCAAAAGTTATTCGGAGCTGCGACTTGGCGAGTTGTTGGGGAAAAAAAACAAACACGATCTAAATCGATCCTCGAACTTTTAGCACGTCAGTTACGCCTTTAGATTTGGTGGATTGATGACAGCTCAGAATAAGATTGCATTGCTATGATCGTGCCAAGTACTTGTTGTGACAAATGATCAGCTGAAGCGATTATCGTGACATCATCATCCGCAACATTGTGTCAGTCCTTCACCAATGAACATCGAGACTCCACAAGCTGTTGCGTCGATAAGAGTTTCCATTCGAATTGCTTCTTCCATTGGAAGTGTCCATATTTTTCGCTATTGAAAAACCAATTTTCGCAGCTGATCGACGACCGGATGTACTGCTAATAGATTCAAGATTCTGTTCTCGAAAACTTCCTCCCCCCCTCCTTAATTACGCCAAAGAATACTTGCCTGCGAAGGAAAAGAGTTCGGGAACAAATACTTTGATACACCATCGTTAACTTCAACTACGAAGGAGAAGACGGTGGTCGTTGACTTGAGAATCGCAATTAGCGTTCAAGGCTCTTGATGAAGTGGCTCGAGAAGAGGACAAGCTGAAGGAGTCAGAAGAGCCAGTGCAGTGCCTTTCAATGCCTCTACGGGCAACGTTGGAAGCGCGCGCCCACTTTCCACGATATTTCGCGGGGCCAAAGGGGAGAGAAAGAGTAGTCTCGAAGATTGAAGCTGCCGGAGAAGCCAGAGTGGCCTTTGACGAAGAATTTCCGTATTTTTTAAGACGACCTTCCGCTTATAAATCCTCGTTTGAAAAAGGTAGCTTTGCAATCGATCTTTCGTTTTATCATCTCGGTTGAGCGCTTTGACGAGCTTTGAACTACGCTTTCTATACGCACTATATGGACTGTAATTAATTATTCATCAGCGACGACAAATTGCCCAAGCTCTATGGCAAGGAAACTTTCCAACAATGAACAGTCTGTATGATTTTTTGGCCCAATATATTTCAAAACAATCCCAACAAGGGCTGAAGAGTTGGAGGGTTCAAGAAATTTCGTTAATGAAAACATGTTCTCTCGAAAATTGATTGACCTTGAGAGTTTGAGTACTCACAGGGACATTTGAGTTAGGACTATAAGCGTTCTCGTTAGTCATTGATTCACGAACAATCGACCAGAGCGGAATCATCCCTGGCCTGTTGGCGCACAGTTCAACGCAATCCTCTCATCCGAGTGCTTGGCGTTTTTTTCTCCTTTTTCTTCAACTCCCAATCAAAGCAAACTTCGAGAGGTCTTGGCGTTCAGCCAGTGCGAGCTTATAAAGAGATTCAAAGCTCTTCCTTTCTTTCATAGCGCACTAGAACGTTCATGCCGGAAAGTTTAATTTGTCAAATCCTCGGTGAGCCTCGAGTTGTTCTGTACGCGAGCTTTGTGAATTCTATTCCGTATATAGACAATGATAAAATAGTCGCTATGGGTGCATCGGCCTGTAAAATGAACAAGAATTATTCTGCTCTTAGTTTCGTGACGTAGGTATCCTAGGATAGCTTTATCATGACGTTTAGAACATGGGGGTCTCTTCGAATGAGCACACCCATCAGTCGCGATTCGCCAAGCCATCTTCGCTATGCGGTTTCTCTTCTTTATTTTCTCTCTGGGTACTGCATCCGCCTTGATTCCGTTCTTTTCGTTTTTGCAAAACTCCTGAGGCTCTCATTATCATTCAGCATTATCGATTCAGTCGAATCTTCGGGTGGAAGCACATTGGCAAAATTGACATCCGTTGTGCAAATATTTGAATGCCTTGAAGTAACCGTACCGTATTTCGGTAATGTATATCCTGACAGAGTAGCTCGAGTAAGTCTTCCACGTACATATTCGAAGGGTGCCAGTCATCAAAAGGTAGAACTAAGTCCATGGCGGATGACTCCCTATAGTTTCCATTCGAGATATATGGACTGGTACAGGCCTAAAATACTTGAATGATGGGAGAAATGAATTCGTTTAAAGGGGATAAATATGTAGACGACGATAAAATGATTAATTTTGATATTTTTTTTAAAGGAACAAAACGTTTTACATTTAGGAAACCGCAGGTACAATTTGTTAGATAATTGAACTGTTTGAATCATTCTTTCCTCTATAAAATATTGCAAAACGACGACGTTATGGCGCCGTCTACCAGGAAGGTTTTGGCAGTTGATCGTCTGTGGGAAATCGAACGACTTCAATGTTGACCTGAAAAATAAAAGCCAATAAATTTTAGTATTTTAACACCCAGATGCTGAACTTTCAGCTAAGAAACATTTAAATAGATACAAATTTTTTAAATTGGACAATTCGGAACAAATAAGCTACGGTGTAGGTAAAACGTTTTTTTTTCCTCTTCACAGTTTTTTAAAATTAATCTCTTCACAGTTGATGAAGTTAAATCACTACTCCGACCATATTTGTTACGAAAACTGCGAACGGTAGCTACCAAACCTTCATTATTTTAAAAATACTGCTGAACAATGAAAACGCGTTGTTCTTTCATGTAGCGCTCCATTTTTAATAATCCTGAATTGTCAACTGTCACGCTGTTTTTTTTTCGTTGGCAACACTTTACCGCACAAATGGCGCAAAAATTCGAATCCTCCGTGAATTTTGGCAGACTCTTGACAAATTTAGTTCGATCGGTCCGACTCGTTTCGTTGTGTTACGGACATAAGTTTGAAAGAACAAATTTAAAAAAATGTAGTTTTGAGACATAGTCTGACATGAAGATTTTAGTTATTCCCTGAAGGAGTACACAAAAAAAAACAAAACAGTTGATCTTTGAGGTTTGGCCTCGGACCATCCGTCACCTCTGGATTTCTTTGAAGAACGTAAGGAGAGCTCGCTATCTCCTCGCCTCGAATCCACCGGGCTGCAATATAACTCGAGGCTGTACCGTGGAGTCCATCGTAGAAAGTGGAGCCCGAGTACGACAAAACCCCAATCCCTTTAATGGAGACAAATCCACCCACGCAAGCAGTACCGTGTGCCTCGGTCGCTTGCTCTGTTGTCGTTAGTGTTGCTCCTGTCTACCACCCACTACTGCCCCGTACACGTCGTCGCGTTCGCACAGCAGAGACAATTTGTAAGAGTATATCCTACCAACCCTGATATTAGCACCACGCCGCTGGAGGCAGACTCGCCCCAAGACTATACGCCAAGCCCAATAATCCTCCTGACCCTTCTATTCTTTCAGTTTACTTCTGTTCTTCTCTTTCGTCCAATTTACCTTACGTCTCTTGTTTCTCGCACTGTACCTGCTTTTCTACGCCCTCGTTTTTTCGCCTCTCCTGCAACGAGGGAGAAAAAAAAACCACGTCAAGTGCCTGGAGTGTCTTCTCCCGCACGAGCATCGAGGAAGAAAATTGCCATCTCGGCTGACAAAAATCAGAACACATCACGTATCCTTTGAGATGTAGAACGATGAGAAAAAATGAAAAAAAAAAGGGTTGATCGACAATTTTCATCAGGATTTATGGCTTCGAAGGTTTAAGGGTTGAGTCCACTGGTGAGGCTCTGCCTCAGGCAACAAACAAGACAAGAAACTGAAGTTGCTAGAAGAGCCAGCAGCCCCGTGAGATATTATAAAATTAACGAGCTTCATCCGTCAGTGTAGCTCGGTTGTTCGGGGGGCAATGGGGATGATGAGTTTGAGGGAGCGAGGACCGACGTATCGAGCTACTTTTCCGGGGTGCAAAGGGAACTTGTGTATTCACGCGCACACTCAATCTTGGTTCGTTCTCTCATAAGAAAAGCACAAGCACCAACGTCAATCTCACTCTCTCTGTCTCTCTCTTCTTCCCATCTAGAGCTGTAACTCCGCTTCGGTCCCTGAGTGATCGCCGCTTTGTATGCGGAAAATGCGAACGTTGCCTCAACACCGAGCTCACAAATAGGCCGTGCGTCGTCGTCAGCGCCACCCTATGCGCCAAGCCACCTTGCCCTCGATACATTATTAAAGAAGATCCCAGAACGCTTCGCGGATAACTTTGGCCTCGTAGCAAAGATGAAAACCCTTCAAAAGTAATTGCCCAAGCGAGAGAATTGCTCCTGATTTTTTTTGTTGTTGCAAATTTGGAAACTTTGCACCAGCTTTGCCATTGCCGCTTATCCCACCAAAGGCGCTTATAGTGACGGTCATTTTTTTTTGTCTTTCACGCACATCCAAATATAATTGCCAGCCACGTTTCGTGGAGCGTGTTCTTCGTTATTCGTCATAGAGTACGTCGGATCGCAGAAAATTCGCGCATCGTTGGGCAAACGAGGATGAAGGGTAATTGCGCCAAGGTGTAAAATCGATTGCTCGATAAATCAGCTTCGATTAGACGCGATTGGAGAGATACGTGGACAGGATATATGTATACGTGTAAATGAGGAAATGTGCGGGAAGAGCTCGCGTGCCCAAGTAAATTGACCAACGAACGAGGTGTTATATATATATATATATATATATATATTATGGATGGATAGAGGGTGAATGCTCGAGCGAGCGAACTTCTCACCCGATCTCGCTAGTCTACCCCGGGAGTTTTATCAATTTAGGAACACACGTAGTGTGTAAGGAGATTGGCCGATGCCGACCGAGCGTCCAATTTAATTAGCGATCGGTGTACGCGAGAATAGGAGCCAGAGCATGGCTCCCCATCGAAAGAGCAGAGGGAAGAAGAGAGGTACAGAGGTGTGAGAGAGGTGCAGATGGATAGAGGGAAGGAGAGACAGAGAAACTGGCAAAGCTTTCCGCCCCTCTTGCCACTTTGTTGAACCGTTTCATGGGGACCGGTGTAGGGTTTTCGAGATACGGAAGAGGGAGGAGGTAAACGCGGGCTATCGTGTGCTTCACAAAGGTATGTAGCGATGGAAAAGCAATCCTCAATCAGCTACCGCGTCGAGGCACGAGCGCGATTTCCGACTCTTCCATCAGCAGGTTACCGGCTGTCAAACCGACACTACATGGCTGTAGCTGATCCACTCGTGCTGCACTTGCAACGCGATCTATATCCAGCCAGCTCTTTACATTGATCAGCTGAATCTGTTCAGACGTCTGTCTCGTAGTTGTAGGATGGAGAGGGGCATGTTGAGCGATCGGGTAAGTTGGGCAATCGAAATATCTGGAAAACTAAGCACCGCACGAGGATGCATCAAATGGTGGAAAGAGAAGTATGGGGGAGGGGAAGATATCATGTCATCGCTCGACGCGATGCGGCGCACCAGACGTTAACACGGGACGTTTCATTACTTTTGCACCTAAAAGTAAAAAAAAAGTGATTGAAAGATTTTCTTCTACCATTGTATGAGAAAAAATATTTCAAAGTTCATTGCAATTAATGTTAATGTTTTAAAATGTAACCAATTAACAAGCAACTGTTGGTTTATTACTGCATTGTACCAAATCATGTTCCATACGTCTGATTTTTTAATGCAATTTTTACTTTGTCTAACTTACCTCATGCTCATGCTCAACTTACCCCACTATCGGGGCAGGTTGAGCAAATATGGCTTTAGCCATTTGAGAGCGATTATCTGTGAAACAATAAGGATAACAGGAATTTTGTCTACAAACTTTTTTTCCCAGATCAATTTCCTATTGACCAAAGTAGGTTTCATTTTTATCAGGCAGACTGTTAAGGCGGGCAACCACTTTAGGAGACCGAAAATTAGATGATGTTTTGCATTTTTTTTTATTATGAAAATAAAACGGAAATTTCCGCAACTCTGACAATAATTTATTCATATTTGCATACATCTCTGGTAATTTTTTCAAGTTATTTCATGCATTAATTAAGGTGTAATCCGCTGTGTCCCTTGGCGTGTCCTCATCGTCGTTGTCGATTTGCGGGAATTGTGCAGCTCGTAATTCGCATCTGAAATAGTCGAAACAAATTTTTATACATTCTTGAGATGTTTTTTACGAACATGAACCTAAATTTTGAAAAAAAAAATCGAGAATTGAATGTTGGAACGTGTTTGAAAAAAAATGATCGATTTTTAGCATTTTATTCCCCGGCATTTTGCAATAATAAATATGTTTTAAACAATCTAATCTTTCCAACTTTGGGTTCATGTTTTAATGAATTATATGTTTGGGTTATGAAAACCCAAACAAACCCAAACAAACTACCTAACTGAGCGCTCGTGGACACCTGAGCGTGACATTTTCAGGGTGTATTCTTAAGATATTTCGCTAACGATTTATGAAATTAAAAAAAAAATGATTTTCCGAATCATCTAAAGTGGTTGCCCGCCTTAAGGAATTACAGGGCGATAATTCCAAACTTGCTCAACATGGCCCTCCCTACACTACAATAGCCGATCTTCCGGTAAAAATGCTAGTTCGTTTCTCATCCCGGCAACTCGACTATCCGTTTGAACTTCCGAGCATGTAATCAGGACGTGTCCAACATGGCCAACTTCCTGGACCATCAGGTCAATGTTTCACGCTGCTTGGTCTCATTCGAACCGTTTGAACAAGCAGGCGAAAAGCTTCGTCGACGACTGACCGGGTGCTTCGTACAATTTATTTTTTATTCTTCTCACCGATCCCACGTATCTGAGAATTCGCTCGTTCCACATTTTTCCACGGTTGCTCTAATTCAATGAAGCGTTTTTTTTTTTTTACAAAAGCGAACGTAGACCCGTGGGCTTGATGGGATCGCATCGCGCTCCTAACGGGGAACTTTGCGAACCGTAAAATTTACTATAATACACGTGTACCGTGTGCATACGTTAAGCGGCATTAATAAAAGGACGCTGCGGAAGCTCGCATAAAACGTACTCTTTGTTCGAAGTCTACAGGCTCTGTTGTTGCTCCACTGGCCGTTGCTTTCCTTTTTTTTTTTGCTCGCGATGGCGGAACGAACAAAAACCGTATATGCGCAACGCGAAAGAAATTTACGGAGAATCGATACACGGGAGGTAAATACAAATACGGGACAAGGCGATAAGTTCGTCAAGATAGCAAATAGGGAAAATAGGCAGCAAGACCGTAGGTGCGGGGTAAGATGAATCATAAGCCTAGCTACTGAACAGTGTGTGCGCGCGCACAGCACTCCCGTTGGAGTTTGAAAGGGTGGTTCCATTTTGCCTCGCATATGGGGTAAGATGGGAAAAATGACGGTTTAATTAAAAATATACACTTTATGTTAAGGGGGGGGAGGGAACCCTTTACAATGTTAAAAAAAATCGATTTTTTTTCACATATTTCGAAAGTATAATACATTGAGAGTATACTGGAAAATAAAAAAAAATCGAGATATGAAATATATACGAAATTATAGCACATAGTCGAGAGCACGCTGGGGCCGCATGCTGTGAATTAGGGAAACTTTAAACGCGATTATCTCGAAATTGCATTTTTAAAAACTGCTCGTGTTATAGCTGAAAAAGTTATTGATTGATCGGGCTGACAATTTTGGGAGATTTCTCACTGTAACATTATCGGAAGGATATACCTAAAGGTTTAAGGCCTTATACAGGGTGAGGCACATAAAGTGTTACAGAGCAAAAGCACTCAAACTATTGATCATATCCAAAAATGTTTCAGACAAAAGTTTCAGTGTTCGAGAAGGCCGTCATACTGGACCACTCTATTTTTTTTATCGGTGGAGGCGCTGAAGCTACGTCAAGGTCAACTCCACTTTTTTAAATGGAACCATGTACTTTTTTTCGATGACATTATTAACGATTTTAAGATGAATTCAGCGACCTACAACGCAAGGTCATTCTAGTCACGCAAAGAATGAAAATAGTCGAAAAATCGAAAAATATCGGAATAATCACTTTCAAAGGATCCACTAAACTTGGTTTGGGTCTACCTACAGAGGATGCTCGAAGTGATGACCCTCGACTTGTAAACACTTGTTAATTCGCTGATGAAAAGACCGTCTAACTTCAGCCAACATTTGTGGTGTAATTTCGGTACATGCTCGGTGTATTCTTTCTTTCATGTCGTCATCTATTATAAATGCAATCTTACCTTATTGGAACAATTTTTGGAATTTTTAAATTCTGTAAAGCTTAAAATATTCCTAACCGTTCAGGCTAATGGAATCAAAAATTTAAAAAAAATGAAAAATTTTGAAATTTTTCGCATATAAGGACTTAAAATAATTAAAATTCACTGATTCATATGTATTATTTTATTTGATGCCTTGGCATTCTCATCTTGCCCCTACTTCCCCTACGTGAGGATTTTTCCCTCGTAACAGAAAAGTACCGTTTCTCGCAAAAGAAAAAAAAACGAAGATGGAGGACTATCGTAGTGATCTTTTTTTCTTCTTTTATTGCCAAGGCCCCACAGTTTACAAGTCGCAAAAGTCGATGGAAAACGAACGAGCGTGGCTCACGTAATCCAATAGAGAAAACAATAGGTGAATTGTCCTTTTGTACGGCAACTGTCGAGGTGTACATACAGGTGAACGCCGATTGGACAATGCCCCGATACTGGCTATTGGGTAACTTTACGAAGAGGTACAAACTCCGCTCGCCGCAACGTATACTGCCGTTATATAATTAGGAAATATATATATATATATATATATATATGTAGCCAGTTGTCGACCACGACGCCACGACCCAATGTAATATTCATAACGCTCGATACGCTCGGAACAAACTTGTCGAACCGTTCTCTCTCTCTTGCCATTGGTAATACCAACATTCGCACAGATCGATACGAAATTGGATCACGAAAATAATGTAGCGATCTCCCCCCTCCGTCCCTGTTTCAACATAATTTCAATTCGCTTCCCTCATTTGGCTGCATCGTAGCTGCCTCGGGAGTTCCAAGCGGTCAACCCTGATGCAATGCTATGACAATCGAGATGCATATGAAAATGCGTCAGCTTCAAACTGTACTTCAAGAGCGAGCCAATCGGAAACATTGAATTTTTTAAAGAACATGTTTACGAGAGATCACCGAGTTCGTGGGGCTGCCTTGTTTGGAATTGAAGGTGAAGATTGCAAATGAAATTGCTGTACTTTCCATTGGAGCTAACAACGTTCGTCTGAGCCAAGAGTTCGATGAGCCCAGTTGTTTGGACAGTCACTGCAGATTCATGTATATTATTTTTTACACTTAAGGTGTGTAGGAATTAACACGTGTAAATGCCATGTGTAACTTGAAACAACGCAAATATGGGTGTTAAAGAAAATTTAAACACATTTGATGTGTATTTTCAAACACTTGAACTGCACTACATATTCACACTTTACACGTGGTTTATTCAAAGCATTCAACCTATGTATTCGCAGGCTTTAGGCGGACTCTAGAGGCCAAAAATAAGGGCAAATTTTGAGATTTTTTTGACGCGAAACCATAAAATTAATCGGAATTACAAAATAGGAGTTTTATTATACATGTAATTGACTATAAAAAAATATTTTTTTCACAGCGATACATGTCAAAATGACGACTGTGCAGCATTTTTCCGATGACGCCTTTATTTCTGGAAGGTCAACGGCCGGACCAACAGTATTATCGCCTTTCTGTACTTCCTATGACCTTCAATGACCTTATGTTATAGGTCGTTGAACTCGTTTTAAGTTCCTCTTTCATGATACAGAAAAAAAAACATACCGACCCATTTAAAAAAATGGAGTTGACCTTCAAATGTCCGAAGTACCTCCACCTGCAAAAAAAACTATTATCGCTATCGGATGGCCCCTTTCGTAGTGTGCAATTTCATTTCAGCAAATATTTCTGTCAACCTTATAGTTTCGAAGATATCCAAGGTGCTAATAGTTATTGATCCACCCTGAATATAAGAATAGCTATAGACATACGTAGGATTTTTTTTTATATATTATTTTTTTGTCAAAATGGCGCATTTCTAAAACAAAAATTATAATATGCCATGAGAAAATCGTCAGAAAATTGTTTATAAAAAAGGAACTATGCAATACAATAAAAAAATTCTACGCAGTGCCTCAAAAGATATAATTCTAAATATACAGTTAAAATGTTAAGTGAATCGGTTGAAATTTGTTTGAGTTATGAGTCCGGCCGACTTGAAAAATGTAGTTTTGAGATAAACGCGTTCAAAGTTAGTAGAAAGTCACGACATAAATCAAGAGAGGTTGCGCTAGAATTCGAAAATCGAGTACTCAGAGATTTTTCACACCCATAATCTTTCGCATGGCATCCCTTTTTTGCGGAAACACGCATTGCTTGGCGTGTTGTTCTTTTTTTTTTTTGTTTCCAGTGGAATTCAATGTTCCCGGTCGTTTGAACACAGTAATCACTAAAGACCTCTTAGCAAAATCGTTGCTGCGCGATAACTTCCGGAATGTAAATTACACAGGGCGTTAACGTACTCGGGGATATTACCTACAGTGGAAATAGGGAGAGAAGAGGTAACAGTAGAAACAGCAATAGAAGCCAGAGAAATTACAAGACGAAACATTGGAATTTCTGGACGAGCTAGAGGAGGAAGATTTTCTCGCACACTACGTGTCTTTCCCGAGGATTTAAGTAACGAGAGAGTGCCTTAGCATCTGACCCTTGCCAGCTTCACATAACGAAGGCAGAATGAGCCCCTCTTCTTCATTCCCCTCCGAATGTGAAAATCTCTCTGGGGAAAACAGACTCGTGTGCAAAACAGAACCAGCTATATTTCTGTTACTCGATCTGGATGGAGGCCCGACAGGACGAAACGATGCGGGGGTGGATATGGTATCGCGACGAGCGTGAAGCGCGAACGAAGGGCTCACGGGCAGCGAATATTTATATTCGTGGCACCTAACTCCTGTAAATCCCCGGACGGCAATTAGGGCTGGTCGTTAACGCGAGAGCTGTCATGCTCCGTGAAACGAGAACCGTCATACCCCGTATCACAGGAATGGTCGTTCAGTCTAGCCTCCAAACGTAACATTTCTACGCGTTGTTGAAGTTCTCCTCGTCTCTTTCATTCTCCGCTTACTTGCTGCTCTCTGAAAATGAAAAAAAAAAAAATTGTGGAAATCGTAACCTTCCAGGCCCCAATGTCCCTCGTCACCTCGAAATGCAGGGGGGAAAAAAACACCGCAAGCTTATTTTTGCTGGAGCACTCTAATGTCCTAATAAAATGGAAACGTTGAACAATTGAACAGCAGTGCTGACTGTTGATGCTTTTTCTGCTCGATTGTCAGACGAGTATTCTAGAACAGTGTCGACAAAATGGTATATTAAATTAAAAGGGCCTGGTGCAATGGAATGTACAGGAGTTTAGCTTCGACGATACGAGGGTGGCGTAAGTGCGAGGGTACAACGTTTGGGGTATAAACGTGAGAATGGCAGCTATCTCTTGGGGATTACGCGTGATCTCCGTCAACTATGGGGATGTATCCGGTATAATGAAATAAAGGGAGGAAACCAATACAGAACGTTGATGGCGCTAAAAGGTACATGAAATCTTAGGACTGGAGGTAGCGGTGCAGAATGGAAAGCGTCGCTAGAGCTTCCTACCCCCGCCATAAGGGATGTGCAATGGAGCGTTAAGAAATTGTGGCAATCTGCGAATTCCAGTCGATCGAATACAAAGGTTACAATCCCAAGGGAGTTCGAGGTAGAAAACAATTAATGAGTCGAAATGGTAGGTGAATACATGAATACTTTGAAGAGAATGGGACTAATGGGTGCACTGAGAAAATAGTTCATGGTATTTACAGAATACGTCTGTGGTAAAAGAAGGTATAGCTAAATTCCATTTATGTCATTGATACCCTGTCAGAAAAATTCTTTTGATATTAACTAGATGTCTATTTGATATTTCTTAAATTTGAATCAACTCGATTTTTCGTGAAATCAAATTTTTCCTATTACATTCCTTTATTGAAATTATTTTTTTTTAAATATATTTATTAATTCAAATCAAGATCTATTTGATATTGTCTAATAACTAAATATTTGATTTATTCCTAATAAATCTGTGATTTGGTTTCATCTGGTAGTATAAGACCAAAGATGGAAAAATGGTACGCGATTCAATATCTTAAAAATCTCATGGCTTTGTTTTCATTAGAAGACTGTTGTAACGTTCTGCAGTTGAGGAAAATGGTTAGTCTTTATATAGATGAATAGTCGCGCCTGTTAATAAAAGATGGTCTTTAAGTTTGCATCGTTGGAACGCAACGAAAAATGCTTTCACATATTTTGATATCGTCGTTTGAATTAATTTACAAATAATTTTTTTGCAGACAAAAATTATAGATCTATAAATAAGCGATTGAAAAAATAATTGATGGATTTTCTCAACGAAGATCAATCACAAAAATTCAAGCAATTGAAAAATCATTTTCGTTGCATTCCAACGCTGCAAACTTCAGTCTCATAATAAAAGGCACGACGATACCTTAATTTTTTTCTCCAAATGAACAGCCATGAAAAAAAAAGAAAAATAATTTAACTTTTATTTTCACCGCACTTTTATATCATGAATGTATATTCCCTTCTCGTATTCGTGCGATATATCGTGTTTTATCTCTATTTATTTAATTTGAATCTAATCTTTATTTATTTAACTTGAATATATTTAATATTTAAAAAGAATAGTTTCATCAAATAAAAAAATATATTTGAAACAAATAGGGTCGTAGTGGGCCGCGAGACAAGGAAAAAAAACTTATTTTATTTAAATAGATCCTATTTGAATTACATTTTTTTTCGGCAGTGTATATTGGGCAGTAACCATGGCTATAAAATATTATTGTCCCTTCAGGGAAATATAAATTGTGGTTAAAATATCGTTTAAAAATACCATATATTTTTCTCATTGTGTACATCTTTTACCAAGTTTTTCTCTTCAAAACCCAAACGCTTAGTTTTTATCCTCGATGTATCGGGATTCAGCCCTACAGCTATTTAAAGGGCAGGTTTCTCCAAGGATTTCTGGCCTTGACTTTCTCCTGTACGAGAAAAAGGTCGACGATTCGACCATGCGAGCGAGAGATACCTTCTTCCTTCATCCTCCTCGCTCATTTTACACATCCCTCCACTACTTTGTGCTTCACCTCCTCCTCATACTCTCGTAACTCAAGTTTATCCGTAGTATAGGTGGAGTGCTAAAACGGGGAGGGCGGCGTCGAGCCGACAGGAACGAGACCCTGCCGCACTGCGCTCTATTACCGCTAGTCCAAAACGATTCCCATTCGCGTGACACGCAGTCCGCATACGGATGAGACTTTTGCCAAATGGGCTGGTATTTTCGCACCCTCGAGGGACCGACAATGACAAAGGAACAAAAATTCGTGCCCCTATATACGAGAAATTCTTAAAGCACAAATATCCCGAATAAAACACGTTGCGATTATCATCTCTGAACTTCCATACAGACTCGAACAGTTGCGCCCCCCCTGCCCGAATTTTCAATAAATTTTACCCCTCCAATTCCATTGCAATCGTCACTTTCTTTCGTGTCTGGACGTCAAACGTCATCAGTTGGATTCTCCATCACAATGGAGAGGAGTCCAAGCTGATTCGTCATAGCTAAAGCACCGGCTGGTTTTCTAAAAAAAAATCCATCAATCACGTCATGACTGTGCGGAGCAACGCCACAAGAGGGTGCATAATTTTACTTGAGGGTATGTACAAGGTCAATATAACCTCATAAATTTTCAAATAGTGCTTTTTTTTCATTGATGGTTGAGTTTTTTTTAGGAAAATCGAAGAATTGGACTTTGCAGCACTTTTTAACGCAGATCTTGACGATTTTATTTTGGGCTGATCAATAAGGATGTCATTATGGCAGGCAAAGAAACAGTTTTTTTTTCAAAGCCACTGTCTGAACGAAAATTAATTTTTCACCCTTTTTTATTGAATTTTTTATTGATAGTAATGATAATAATTAAGCAATACCCGAGATAGGGGCGGCCTCTCAATCAGGCTGTAGTCAAATCGCTATGACTTTGTAAATATAGTGGAACCTCGATTATGCGAATTTTCGGTTATCTGAACCCTTCGGCGCCTTATCCGAATGTTCGATCATACGAACTCAATGATGGTCTTTTTTTTTCTCAGTTAAGGCATCGCCCTAAGGTATCCCTCTTTTTTTATCTAATAAAGCTGTTTCCTAACACTTCGAGATGTTTTCAAAATACATTATTGTCAATATGTAACTTCATACATAGGATCGACTTTGAAAAACTGTTATACTAACGTAACTAAGTAAGAATTCTAAAAGTCTTTGAAACATTGTTATACTAACCTGCTGCTGTATTATTCCTTCCTTATTTTTCCTTATTAAGTGCCCGTCATTCTCGCAGACGCAGTCGTTGGGCACTTTTCTGCTGCTTTCGTTTAGCCATTTCATTCATAACGTAAACTTTATATACAAAAATGTGTAAAGTGATTAATGCCTCGTGCTCCTCTCGTGTCTCTCTAACATTTGGCAAGATAAGGTTAGGCATATTTTCAGCGCCAAACTGTATAAATCCGGCTGCTTGACCATCGCCTGAAGCTAGCCGGATCAGGCAACTTGAAGTAAGTCCGGTTGCTTGACCAGCGCCTGAAGCTAGCCGGATGAGGCAACTGGAGGAGAACGTACATCCAGTTGCCTGACTATCGTCTGACACCAGTTGGATGAGGCAAATTAAGGCATGCCTTAAATAAGGCCTCCGTACTACAACTTGATCAGGCCCTGATCAAATATCAGGACAGTCTGATATCGTTTCTACTCGGGATGATGACGATGATGGCGATTTATCTGACTCGGAAGAGCTTAATAAGCCGACTCACAGCAAAGCATTCAGCGCTTCAAAAATCGCCCTGGAATGGTTTGAAACCCAACTAGAAAATAGTCTCACACAACTGCTGGTTGTGATCTAACTGCATTAGTAGTGGTGGTATAAACATTTAAACTTTATTCATTTTGAATTGCTATCAAAAAAGAATTTAGGGTCGTTGGATTGTTAATGAGAATTTTCGATACTATTTATATTATATGAGTTGATTTTTCTTGAAATCCGAGATCTATTTTCGTTTATCCGAATTTTTCATTATCCGAACGCTGTCCGGTCTCAATTAGTTCAGATAATCGAGGTTTTACTGTATTGTAAATTTGGACATCTCCTTTTGAGGACATATTCTGAAGAGACTGTATTTGAAAAAGATGTGAAAAAAATCAATTTTATTAAATTTCTATACTAAAATATTACCTTAAGAAAATCCACCGCAATTTTTCTCGTTTTGTGGGATTCGAGTGTAGTCCACACTGGGACGGTAGGATGAGAAGAGAATGAGATACAGGATGAAATTGTGGAGGATTCAACGTGAACACTGGAGGCAAGCTAACGTACTTCACATTGTTCGATCGTACAAAAAAAAAAGGGGGAACTTCGCGACACGCTCGAGACCACGCCTCAGAGCTGGCATTTTTCCCTGGTGGCAATGTCAAGGTAACCCAAAGAAACCGCTTTTTCTTGCCGATTCTCAACCCCTCGCTCACCGGTTATTTCCCGACAAAGAGTGAGAGCATTCGCGGCTCTACTATCCCATAAGAACTCGGGGCTGTGTACAGGGGTGAGAGACTCCGTTGCTGTAGACTCGTCGGAAATTCCTCTTTGAAAGGAGACAGAACCGAAATGGCGGAATACGAGAGTGGAAGGCGTTGCAGTGGTTGCTGGCGTGAAATGAGCTGCCAGCCACGATATACGGTTTCCCTCGTAGTTGTTTAACTCCTCGAGCTTTCCTCGTGCTCCTGAGAGACCGGAGACACGAAGCTAAACAGCCACTCTCCTATCCTCCTTTACTAACTAAACTCGATATCACGAGCTGACGTGTAAGACTTGCGCTAAGTTTTCTCGTATACGTCGCTGTAAACGGCTGACGACCGATTTCAAGGATCCACTGCAATTAGTAACTGTTTATAGTCGCGATCTCGTATGGAAATTGGTTAGAGGAATTGACGTAGCCAAGGGCCCAGAAAACTCGATGACAACCCCACCCCCACCCCCTCCCGCCCCTTCGTCTCGGCAAAAAGATCTAACCAAGGTAATTGGTCTCGAATCTCTCTTCTGCGAGTTTTGGACGCTTGGCACGTCCAAAAATCCTTCTATTGTATCACTCTTTTTAGCCTCTTATCGGTCACTCCGACCTAAATAACGTTATCTACCGTATTTCCACAGGTATATATTATACGAAACTGATGTTTTTAGAAATCGAACATTTCCGAAAATAGACTGATACTGATCCATTGATCTAAATCTATTTAAATAACCTAAATTATAAAACCAGTGATAAAAAAAAACGATTTTTTTTCAATCAATGGTGTAGTAAAGGGTCCATCGACAAGTCCGCGTCATTTGAGCCTCATCAGTCAGCAAAGAACGTCAAGACAGCGCGTTAACGTGCCGCAATATCATTCGCTCGCCAAAGACAAAAAATTCATCGAAAGAAATTAAAAAGTCACTTGACCCAAGGATTCATTCTTGAATTGAACCAGACCAAAGCTGTCATTCTCGTACTTGATTAATGTTTGACCGGTGAGACAAAGATGTCTGCGAGTGCGCACGGTTTTTTTTACTTCATTTCTTTTGAAGTCACGTGGAGAGGTTGGCAGCGGTGGAACGATAAGAAGCGAGCCGGTCGACGAGGGTGAGTCTTACGGTCGTTTCTGGGGTTGGCGTACAAAATGCGACGAATATAGAGCTCTCGCTGCGTTTACAGAGATACCTACGGATGTGCACGCGAGCAGGGCGCAATGCACTTGCCTTTCTGCCTTCTTGTTTACATTGCGGAATGGTTCTGCTGGCGTTGCCATTGCGAGGAGTGTCGCGTATAGCCGTCAACGATGAAGAGAGACGAGAGACAGCTGAGAAGCCGGGGAAATGCTTAAGGATGGATATACAGTTACTCTCATCATGGTTTACTCTTAAGGCCTTGGGCCACTCTAGAGGGCAAAAAAAATGGCATATTTTGTGATTTTTTTTTTCAGCGAAACCATAAAATAAATCGGAATTCCAAAATAGGGGTTTTATTATACACGTAATTGACTATACAAAATTATTTTTTCACAGCGATAAATGTCACAATGGCGACTGTGCAGCATTTTTCCGATGACGCTTTTATTTCTGGAAGGTCAACGGCCGGACCAACAGCTCCTATAATTTTTGAGTTATGATGAGACACTAAAGATTTTCGGTTATATATAAGAATAGCTATAGAAGTACGTAGGATTTTTTTGATATATTGTTTTTTGTCAAAATGGCGCATTTATAAAACAAAAAGTAAAAAATGCCATGAGAAAATCGTCAGAAAATTATTTATAAAAAAGGAACTATGCAATATAATTTAAAAAATCCTACGTAGTGCCTCAGAAAATATAATTCTAAATACACAGTCAAAATTTCAAGTGAATCGGTTGAAATTTATTTGAGTTATGAGTCCGGCCGACTTGAAAAATGTAGTTTTGAGATAAACGCGTTTAAAGTTAGTAGAAAGTCACGACGTGAATCAAGAGGGGTTGCGCTGCAATTCGAAAATCGAGTACTTAGAGATTTTTCATACCCATAATCGTTTGGAATACAATTTTATAGGTAGTAAGGTACATTTTTAACAACAAAAAATCGATTTTTGGAAAATCCTACAGTGGCCTGAGGCCTTAAGGGCGAAGTCGAGTTTCTGTGGTGCGAGGGTCACTACTCTCCCATTGGCCTCTCTTCCTCTGTCTCGGCTTGTCGGCTGTGCGAACGCTTCAAAAAGCCCCGCAGCTATCACCTCCATATTCTTCTATTGGCTCCATTCGTAACACGAGCGCGCCGCGTAGCGTTCGTATTTTTGCCAGCTCTTTCAGAAGCTCTGTAATTGGGGTTATAATATTGTGATAAATTATAAACATTAAAATCACGCCTCAATTGCATTCAATTTGTTTGCATTGAAGCGCTACCCACAATCCAAGATTTGAAGGAAAAAAAACAGTATCTTATTGTCCAGAGTATACTGAGTCTATGAATTTTTTTGGAGTTTTTTGACAACGATAGAACTGCTAGTAAAACTTTAGAGGGTTAGGCCGCTCTAGAACACAAATCGGCATATTTTGGGAAATTTTTTTTTAGCAGAGTGGAGTTGGGAGGAGCATGTTGAGCAAGTTTGGAATGATCGCCCTGTAATTCTTGAACACTCTGCCGTATAAAAATGAAAACTACTTTGGTCAATAGGAAATTTAGCTGGGGAAAAAAAATCTATAGACGAAATTTTTGTTATCCTTATTGTTTCACAGATAATCGCTCTGAAATGACTCAACCTTGCTCAACCTGCCCCGATAGTGGGGTAAGTTGAGCATGAGTATGAGGTAAGTTGGACAAAGTAAGAATTGCATAAAAAAATCAGACGTATGCAACATGATTTGGTACAATGCAATAATAAACCAACAGTTGCTCGTTAATTAGTTAGGTTTTGAAACATTGACATTAATTGCAATGAGCTTTGAAATATTGTTTCTCATACAATGGTAGAAGAAAATCTATCAGTCACGTTTTTTTTTACTTTTGGGTGCAAAAATAATGAAACGTCCCGTGTTACCGTCTCGTGCGTCGCATGGCAATCGGGCAATGGCGTGATGTGTTCCCCTCCTCTATACCTGTCTTTTCGCTATTTGATGCAACCCGCGTGCGGTGCTTAGTTTTCCAAATATTTCGATTGCCCAACTTACCCGACTGCTCAACCAGCTCCTCCTCACGCTAATAAAATAAATCGAAATTCCGTGCACAATAATCTTACTTATTCCTTGAAACCCTGATTTTCGACCGGTCACAGTAGCCTCACCTCTCAATGGCACTCAACATACATCTTCGTCTGATCATCATCAACGATGAAACTGACAGTGGCGGTTCGTCTCATGCACACGTACTCGCAAATTTGGCATCCTATCGATCAGTCTTTTCAACCCATCAACATAGTGTCCATTTCCGGATGCTGTACGTTCGCATTTCTAGTGGCAACGTAGCCTTTCTGTAATTGCAATTCGTGAATCGCATGACATACGAGACGTACGTAAAGGATGGATGTTTGCCTGGATATGACGGAGGAAACCTCGAGCTGCTGGTTGTTCTGCACACGAACGGCGGAACGTTTACGAACGGATATCGAATATCAGGCTCCTCAGCCTATTTTCCGTTGGCATAGCCAAACCAGAACGAGACGAGTTGGCCGGCCCTGTGGTGAAGAAGAACAAACTAGAATATAGGGTGTCCGAGAGTGGTGGAGTATCCGCATAACACACAACACAACATCGTGTTTCGCGGCGAGACCGAAACTCCGCATGTTCTTGTCTCTACAGGGATATATATATATATATATATATATATATATATATATATATATATATAAGTGAGGCTTCTACGTCGAGAAACCTTCCACGGTATAGCGTTTCGTTATCATCGGACCCGATTGGTCCGAGTTGTGTGCACTATATCCGTTTTACCGCGGCTGTGCACCTCAATCTACCGCGTCTTGTATTTCAGCATGAACGAACTTTCGGTGGGTTTACAGCCCCCAGATGTACAGTGTGAGGGAAGGTTGGGTGAAATCTGATATTTGAGACAAAAACATATGTACGGAATCAAGTGCTTCATTGTAAACGTTTTTTAAAATTAGAAACAATAGTTATATCTATAGTTATTATATTAGTTTGTACTTTTAAGCCTAATCGACAAATTTGCTTAGCTACTAGGAGCACTGAATTCTTGTTGAGACTTACGGCGACTATGCTCTGTCGGAAGCAACCTGCAGAGATTGATTTAGACTCTTCAAAAATGATGTTTTTGATGTTGAAGATAAGGAACGCTCTATCGCACCAAAAAACGTTTGAAGACGAAGAATTGGAGGCATTACTTCACGAAGACTCATGGCAGACGCTAGCTCAATTTGCAGCATCATTAGTAGTTGATCACACAACAGTTTCGAAACGTTTGAAAGCATTAGGAACGATTGAAAAGCAAGGACATTGGGCGACGTACGATTTGACGCAGAGAGACGTCGAACGACGGCTTTTTACCTGTGAACAGCTGCTTGAATGGCAGGAAATGAAAGGTTTTTGCATCACATCGTGACTGGCGATGAAAAATTATTACACTGCGATAACCCTAAGCGTAGAAAATCGTGGGGTAAGCCCGGCCATGCATCAACATCTTCGGCAAAGCCGAATATCCATGGTTCCAAGCTTCTGCTCTGCATTTGGTGAGATCAGTTGGGTGTAGTTTATTATGAGCTCCTCAAGCCGAACGAAACCATCACGAAAGATCGTTATCCTCTACAATTGATGCGTTTGAGCCGAGCATTGAAGGAAAAACGGCCGCTATACGAGCAGAGACACGACAAAGTGATTTTACAGCATGACAACGCTCGGCCACATATTACAAAACCGGTGATAACCTACTTGGAAACGTTCAAATGGGAATTCCTACCCCTTCCGCCGTATTCACCAGACATTGCCTCTTCCGATTATCACTTGTTCCAATCGATAGCACATGACCTGGCTGAGAAGCATTTCCATTCTTATGAAGATAAGAGTTGTTTTTCAAAATACGAGTTGTTTTTTCGACATGGAATTAACATACTGCCAGAAATAGGAGAAAGATTAGTAGCTGGCGATCGACAATGCTTTCAGTGAAATATTTTTTTAAATAATTTTGTCGAAGCACTAATTTTCACGAGAACTTATTCCACATCCCAAAAGTAAGACCCTTATGCGCTTGATGACAGCTATCTGTCTAAGTACGTAGTAAATGATAAAATAATAAATTAAAATGTCTCCGTAAAGAAGGGGCTAAATGAGATACCATCCCATAATGCTCCGGTTATTTTGCCCCAAGTAACAATATTTTGTATGCTGCTCGGCGATTGTGAACTCAATCGAAATTATTCCAAAAACGTTGGAAATTAAATTCATAACGCTCTCACTAACCTATAGTATAAAAGTTTTTGTAGTTCGTGTACTTATCTTGCTGCACATGAGTGAAAATTAACAAAAATTAATAAAAATCAACAACAAGAAAATTAAATTAAAATAAATTAAAAATAACAATAAAATTAAATTAAATTAAATTAAAAACAACAATTGAATTAAATTAAATTTAAAAAAAATGATAAAACAACAATAAAATTAATAAAAATTCACCAAAAAAACAATTTTTGGGAGTCACAACGTTAAAACCCACACCCCCACATGCCGCTAACTCTGACTCAAGTAAGGTGACTGAAAAACGAACGAATGACACCACTGACAAATCGTATACATGTGTTTGTCACGCACACAGGCTCACTTCCCGTGCAGCCCCTCATTTTGCCCCACTTTCCCCAACATGCATCCAGACATGATGCAGCCTTACTACGGAGGCAGAATAAATTAATGCGCACCATGGCTGAGCCTGGCTGGCCTATCAAAACAAAACCTTAGATATTTGCTGCGTAGTCGAGTAATAATCACGAAAGCGAGTCATACGATGGCAACAATTAACTCTCGGCATGCCTGAAAGTTCCCAGCCACCGTTGGAGAACTCCACTACACTAGTGTAGTTACCGGGCTGGGTTGGTTGTCGAGGAAGAGGATATTGCCGAGAATCGCCCAAATAATACCTGTTAGCCGCAGCGTGTGCTGCCAAGGAGTCGGTGCGGTGGGTGCAGGTACATTGCAAACCAAATTAGTGAAAGTGCGCGCAACGAAAGGGGGGGGGGGTGAGCAACGAAGGGTGAAAGGGTTGGGGGGAACAGGAGGAATCAGCTTGTGAAACCGAGTGTGTAAGTGAGCAAAAGGTATAAACCCGGGTATGTTCACTTATTAAATTTACCGACCTCAAATTCCGGCCTTCGCGAGCAACGAGAGGGTGGGTGTTAGGTCCGAAGTGAACGAGGGGCGCACGAGGGAGAACGATACTAGGCAGAAACCTTCACCTCGCAAACTGCGAGTGAGAAAGAGAGAGAGAGAGAGAGAGAGAGAGAGAGAGAGAGAGAGAGAGAGAGAGAGAGAGAGAGAGGGAGGGAGAAAGGTAGAACCTTTTCGTGGGGTATCTCGGAGTTGTAGAATTGGGGCGTAGGTATAATATACAACTTCGGGTACCGCGAAATTCCCTCCTAAATACCCCGCCTAACTGGCTTACAGGGTACGTTGCCAGCGGTATAGCCAGAAACAGCTCCACCACTTACAAAACGTCTGAGCGTACATGCGACAACCACCAGAGAAAGTTACGTGTGTATGCATTTGCAGTCAGCTATTCCATGGGGCTTGCGCTGCTTCTAGCACTCTTACATGTAAGAGGCTGGGAAAACCAGCCGAGCTACACAGTCAGTCTGACCGATATTGCACTGTAAATATCACTCGAATCCGCCTAGAGCTTTATACGAATCGCTGTTTCTACTTGTACGTGTTTACCGCGATGGTATCTTGCCGACAATTTAAAAAAAAAAGCAGACAATTGGATCACCTAGTTTTCTAAGATCCACCGTGTAGTGCGTTTGACGGTGGAGACTCAATGGGATGAGGAAAACGTTTATGAGCCGTCACCGGAAGATGCAAGTACCCGGATCATTTCAAGGGAGGAAATACATTTAGACGATGACAGAATAGCCTATTCTGATCTTGTTTTTTTTTAAGGAACAAAACGTTTTACATTTATGAAACTTTAGGTAGAATTTATTTTATAATTAAACTACTTAAATAATTTTTTTCACCGAAAAATTCTCTGGTCATTTTTTTTTGGACAGGAACAAAACCTTTTAAATTTATCCAATTTCAGGTACAATTTATTTCATAATTAATAACAGAAATATTCTTTTTCATCGGAAAATATTGCACATTGGTGACGGTATCTTCCCGACCATTAGAAAAGCAGACAATTAGATGTTTTTAGTTTCCTAAGATCTACCATACAGTGCATTTGACGGCGAAGACTTAGTGGAATGACGAAAAAAAATTTGAGCTATTACTGAAAGGTACAGGTACCAGGACCATTTTAAGGGGGTAGACGACAAAAAATAGCCGATTTTAATCATTATTTTTCGGGAAGTAAACAAAACTCTTTACATTTATGAAACTTTAGGTAAAATTTATTACATAATTGAACGATTTTAATTAATTTTTTAATTAAAAAATATTCCAAAATTGCGACGTCATGGCGTGGTCTTCCAGGCAGGCTTTGACGGCAGTTGTCCGTTTGTGGGAAATCCAAAGACTTCAATATTGCTCTGAAAAATATAAGTCAAGCGTTTTCAGCGTTATAACATCCAAACGCTGAACTTATACCTGAGAAACATTTAAAAAGTTAAAAATTAGCAAAAGGGCCACATCAGAAAACAAATGCAATTTTACACTAAATTTTCGTTCTTTTTTGCAATAAAGAAGTACTATTTGAAAGTGATTTTCACCAACAAGTAGGTATAAATTCAAGGTAATATTGTTATTGATTTGTGTGTACAGTTTAAGTCAACACGATCATGCAACCCGTTTTAAAGTTATGTTTCCCACCACCCTAAAAAATGTAGTTTTACGAAAGCCATCTTTAAAGTTTCGAAATACGAAAGCTCAATGATTCCAATGACTTACCAGCTAATTATCGAATCCAAGGTCACATTCTTGAAATCTTTAGCTACTATTTTACATTCCAAAAAAAACGTTTTTTTAATTGCTGCTACGTCTATCCCCCCCCCCAGAATTGGGTAAGCACAAGTTACTCAAGCTTGGATGTAAAGTTAAAACAGGACCCCATGTACCAATCGACCTCTCATGATTTCTCCTCCCCCTGAAGCATCCTTCTGGAGCGATCAACGGCGATCGTACAGTCCTGGCATTGTCCAAAAGAAAGCAAAACTCACGCGCCGATCGTAAAATCGATCGTCAGTCTAGACGCAACATCAATGAGAGATTGAAGAGTCTCCAGTACCGGAATACCTATATCATGGAGTAAAACTCCACTACCAATAGAATTCCCCCCGTAGAGCTCGCTCGCTCGTAAGTGCGCCCAACTGCGGAACTGGCTGGCACTTGACAATTCCATGGAGTAGTGACTCGAACCTGTAGTGAAGAAGCGGTTTCTGGTATGGGACGATGAAATCTCTCCTGACGAAGATGCGAAGATTCTCTATGACTAAGGCTTCTTCGTTTTAAGTATACACGTAGAGGGGTGGAAGCATTTTGGTACGGTCGCTAGCTAGGCGGATGAAGACCGAATAAAGACCGAGAGGGAAGACTAGAGGAGTGAAGAGACAATACAGTCGGCGGCAGACGCAGCAAATTGCCCGTTAATAAATCCCCGCCTCTTCCCCCGCTCTCACAGTGAACCGGGAATGAATACGACGAGGAGAGCTATCGGGAGTTCACCGAGCATGTTCGTCTAGCGTTCGTGCGCGACGGGCTCAGACACGAAGACAAAGATGGGCATGATAGGATGGTAGGAAAGAGCGGAGAACCGGAGCCAAAGAGACGACCATGAGGGATGAAATATTCCTCTCTGAGCCGATGTAATTGCAACGCGGTCCCGGCGTTTTCACTCAAGAACAAAAAAAAAGAAAGAAAACAACACGAAGAGAAAGAATTCAAAGAGATGACGAAAATAATAATGCGCGGAAAAACCTATAACGACCCTCGAACCTTTCGAATAAAATGTGTCAGACTCGAGCGCTTTCCATACTGCAATATTCAAGACTCGGCTATGCTGATGTACTGATAAAAAAAAGTTTGCTCAGCTCGAACGATCCGAATAGGGGCGGTTCTCAGCGTCGACGAAGCCCACGTATCGTGTCTTTCGTTGCAACCCAATGGAACTAAATGACAGCCACTGCTACCAAAACACGTGTAAGACATGGATAGGATTAGAGCTAACCATACGTGTGCACACGTGGCAACAGAAACTCGAGGTATACCTTCGCTACATAAACGCTACAAGAGTATACTGTAGGTCTCAGCGGGTCATTTGACGTGGTATCGATCAGCCTGGTATCAGTACCAATGGCCGTTGTCGCTTCTCTTAAACAATGAGACTTTCCCCAAGTGCTCGATACACTAAACGACAATATTAGGTATATGCATAATTCCGTAGCGAAAAAGGAGTAAATTTTAAACGTTAAATATTTACCACTAAAAGCATCAACTAAATATGTTTCATTCTGTTCAGGTCTCTGCCATCTCTCCACGAGCTTTATTATCCCCCTTTTATTGAAGTCCTGAAATTTTTGGACAAAGAGGTCATCCAAGTGGTTTTTGAGGATGCTCAGGGAACTGAAGGTTTTATTGTTGAAAGTGTACTGGAGGGCCTGGAACAAGTGATAGCCTGAAGGTGCAAGGTCCGAGACTATACCAAAAGGAACAAAACGTTTCACATTTATGAAACTTTAGGTAGAACTTATAACATAATTGAACTGTTTGAATAAATGTTTCATTTGAACATATTATAAAATGGTGAAGTTATAGGGTGGTCTTTCAGGAAGGTTTTGGCGCCAGAAAATTGGCAGGGTAAAAAGTTAGTTCAACATGGGCGAATCGTGGATCTCGATTAATCTTTTTTTTCACTAACACGGCTGTTTGGAAAAAAAGAAATGTATCGTCGTGCCTTTTTATTAACAGGCGTGACTATTCATGTATAGAAAGACTAACCATTTTCCTCAACTGCAGAATGTTACAACAGTCTGCGTAATGAAAACAAAGCCATGAGATTTTTGAGAGACTGAAAATCAAATCATAGATTTATTAGGATTAAATAAAATATTTAGTTATTAAACGATATTAAATAGATCTTCATTTGAATAAATAAATATATTTGAAATTAATAATTTTAACAATGGAATGCAATAGGAAAAATTTGATTTCACGAAAAAAATCTAGTTAATTCAAATAGAAAAAAAGAATCAAATAAACCCATGTAGTTAATATCAAAAGAATTTTTCTGTCGGTACGGTAAAACGGTAATTTTGATTTGAAAGCATGTGCCCATGCTTGATGTACGTTGGCAAACGCCAAAACGCAATTTGAACGGACTGCCGGACGATGCGGATGAAAAGAGATCATCGGTGGTCCTGGAGGATGGTTCGACGATTTGGAAAGCAACGTCCAAAAGGAATTGATTACTTTTTAGGTATTACCCTTTTAGGTATTCAGGAACATTTTCGCGTATTCCGGACAGGAGAATGGCATCATCAGAAAAAGAAAGAAACCTTTTGCCTTCTGCTCTGTTAAACCTCTTACCTTTTCTTCCGTATTTTCCTGATCCCGGTAACCTTTCCTCTCGTCTGTTCATTCCACTTTGGTCTATGTTGTGTGTATATATGTGAGCTGCTGCGACAGTGCGTCAGTCGGAAATGGCGGTAGGCCCATTTCATTTAACAAACATCGTTCCACGGCACCACGATGGCCCTGTTGGTGATTGCTCCTCGTTGGATTGAAGCTCGGCAGAGCTTCGCCGAATCCCCAGCTTGCCAGGATACGTCTCGACGGCCGAGGAAACTCATCCTCCCCGCCCACCCCCCCCCACCCAGCTTCCCGAAAAATATAGCCCTTCTCGTTGCTTTTCTCTTTTGTTGTCCCTTTGGCCTTGGGTCCTTCGGCTGTATTGCTCTCGTTTATCCGGCACTCGTTACCGAACGAAACGAAGGTCGAATTTTCCGCCTTTCCACTGAGCTTTCAAGCCCCGAGAGCTAAGTCGCCAAACCGAGAAAGCAAAGTCACGTTCGTTAACCGCAGGCCCGAACGATTTCTCTTTCCTTCGAGGCACTCTTCAATCTACTATGACTTTATCATCATTCCATACACGAGATGCACGTGTGTTCGTATTATACTTTGAACTACGTGTTCTCGTTTGTATACTTTAGTTTATGAATAATATAGATATGTACCGTAGGACAGTTCTGGGGGAAGTTGACTATAAGGGTGAGATGGCTGATAGAAATATTTCATAGAACCACACACTAGGTGTTGCCTTTTATTGCTTAAGGGATTACGTGGGTTTCGAAGCCAAAAAAAGCATATTTTCTCTATTTTTTAAAATGTAATATATAAATTATTTTATTCAAAATGTTAAGCACATAAAAGAGCAACATTTTAACAATATTAAAAAAAAAAATTCATCCAAAAATTTGGGAAATTCAGCCAGTGGGACCTGGTTTCCGGAGACCCCTCAAAAAAAGTGTCCTCGTGATGGTCAGGATAACTCATGATAGTTTTATCTGAAATTAAAGAACCAATTTTTTTTCTGTTAGTATATAAGTATAGCTCATGATTGAATGGAGGATTTAAAAAAACATTGAAATTTGAATTTTTGGCAGAGTTGTATGCAAAATAGTTCAATTTTTGGTACAATTTACGTATAGCCTTGTAAAATTAGTTGTAATCGAAAAAAAACCTTCGTTCAGTCACTAGTCAATGCTATTTTGAAGAAGTGTGCAAAATTTCAATAAGATCGGTGCATTAGTTTTTGAGAAATCCTGTCCACCGACTTCAAAAATAGTGTTTTGGGAAAAATGCCACTGCCTGACTGTCAGTCAGTCAGTCAGTCTGTCAGTCACTGACTGACTGACTGAACCATTTTTTGTTTCACGTTGAGCGAAATAGCCGGGTCGAAGAAGGATAAAGCTACGAGCTCTTCACATAAATACCATAGATGTCCTTTCAGTTTGTTAGCAGCTGCCTTAGAAACGTCGGGTTGATAGCTTGAAACTTAATCAAATTTTGCATCAACGACAAATCGCAGCTAGAGGCTTTGATTGCACATGGTGCAACCAAAGAAAGGATGCATGATTACGAAGGCTTTAATTTGGGGTTATAAATCCGTTTACTATATATAATAATCCCACTGATTGGTCCAGACCACTCATTGATTGTATCTAACGAAAATGGTTTGCATTGATAAAGAAAACCATCACGTGTAAATCAAATGGAGAATCAAAAAACCTCATGAGTCACCAGTTAGAATTAACCTACAGGCTACTCCTTTCACGAGCTTCTTTGTTTCAGTATGGAGCAATATTTCAAGCAGTGAGAGCCCGAATCGGAGAGATTTTTTTTTTTGGGCCACTCTAATAGTTATGCAACAAAAAAAATTGTTTTCCATTCTATAAGAGTGTATCTTTCAGCGAAAAAAAAGTTTGTACCGATACATGCGACAGTTTTCAAAAAAAAAAATTTAATTTCTCATTTTTTGAGCCTTCACAGTAGTCACGTCGTCACGTCGTCAATCTCTATTCTACTCCTATGGCCATCATACCTGGAAACTCCGGGAGAGATGGCCAATCATATATTTTTTTTAATTCTCATTTTAAGGTTGATATCATAAGAATTTGTTTTATTTTTGTAAATTATCCTAAATTTAAATGTCCAAAGTTTAATTACAAATAGAGATGAGTACAGAAACGTCTGTATTTTTATTTTGACGGATTCAACTATCCCGGACTTACCCTATACACCTAGCATTTTCTCCTTTGCATTTTACATGTCTGCTCATCTCGCTCAAGATCGTGAAAGCAAAAGCGATTTTTCGTCCTTTCTCCATCCGCATCGCGCGTGTAACCATGTCCAGCAGAGACCACAAAACTTTTTATCGTCTAGCCCTAGCTTACCGTTCCATCTGGATTTCCATAGATTTCTTTGTTCCACCGCGTACAGGTCCTACCTTCCTGTCCATGCGATTTTTTTCTCAACTTTTTATTCTTGTCAAAACTAACCACTCTGGTGATCTTCTGCCTTTGAAGGGGCTACTTACGTGGAGGAGCAAAGAATGTCAAAGAGAGACCAGCGGAACGAGCGTGGGTTCGCTATGATCCTCTTTATGCACGTTACGAAGGGAAGATATCTGACCAGAGCTAACACGAGGAGGGTTGAAAGATCTTTTGACGGTACTGCGGAGTCGAAGTTATTTTTTTTTCTTTTTGTCTCGTTTGAATGTTTCTTTTGAGTCAGTCGAACGACAGAGCGAATCGGCAAGTACTCTACGAATATTCTCCCCATACGTTTTGTCCTCTGGCCCCCTGTGAGCCGATAAGCGTTGATACAATTCTTTTCTTTTTTTTTTTCTTGCCTCTCGATTTTTCTCTTACCTTGTACGTTCGAGGTTCAAACTCAGGTTAGTGCGGGGGAGGGATGAAAAAAACCCTTACGCTTTATCTTAGAACCTTCATCCCCCCAACTAACCACCCTCAAGGGGATGTATCGCGCGGGGTATTCCTTCTACAGCAGGATCTAACGAGGACGAAACGTCTCGTCAAGTATGCTGCTGAGCAGGCGATATACCCGAGGTAGCGACGTTGATATCGTCGTCTCGAGCATCAAGGATAATAATCGAGGCTGGCTGTATTGATCAGACAACATCAGGATAACTACGCTCTTGGAACGGTGCTTCGGGATATTATCGTAGCCACTCGATACGGTGATGAGAACAAGCAATGGAAAAGTTGCGTCTGAGTCGTTAACAATCCTCTCGCACACTCACCAACAGACAGCCCCCAAAAGCTGAGAGAAATCTTTTTCAAGATTTAACAAGGCTCTGGCTCACCTCACCTCGCCGTTTCCTCAAGACTGTTTTCAGCATCACAATTGTTCGTGGTCCATCACGAATCTAAAGTCTAAAAGTGTTCTAACGATGACGTTGAAGCCTGCATCGTTGGAATCCAAGGAAAATTCATTCTTTTATATTGACCAATTTGTTTTTTTTTTTGGCCGTTTTAGTCAGTGAAAATTGCTCAAATGTTTTTACGTATTCTTATTAGAAATTTGCCACCTCAATTTGCAAAATTGAAGACTGGATAATGACGAAAATAGAAAGAAAAAAATCGTTGCATTAATTATTGTTCTTGAAATTATTACGGATAGTTGTAAGTCAAGATTCCCCTTTTGAAGTTTATTATAAGAATTCGTTTTCATGTTTCGAGGGAAAAAAAATATAAAATACAGTTATAAAATTGATAACACTCATTAGGGTGATAAAAATAAGCAATAAAAATAAGCAAATAATAATAATAAGCAATGAAAAGAAGCAAATTTAGCCATTAGCAGATTCAGCAGCCTATACAGTGCCATAGTAGGGTAAGGTGGTAGGGTAAGCTTCAAAGCGGTGAAAAAAAAACAAACGGATACATTTAACGAGTATTTTTTTTATTGAAAAAATATCTAGCATTCTAATTAAATTATGAGCAACAATTAGGGATCTTAACTTTTTTTTTAAATAACAAACTAAATACTACAAAAAAGGGATTGCGAACCCCTCGACGTACGGACATTTAAGAGTGCGCACGAGGGTCGATAAGAGTACGCAAGCTTCAGTCGACACATCAATCGCAAATGAAGTTGCCCACATTTGTATGAGAGTTGGGAGCTGGAGAACTGGAGAGCTGGAGGGGTGGAGGGCTGGAAAGCCGGAGAATTGGACAGTCGTGAAGTTCGTGAAGTTCGCGAAGTTCGCGAAGTTCGCCAATACCCTACGCTCTACGGCATGCCGGATCCAGCTCTAGTTTGCCCCGTAGCTAAATTTCTAGTCGGGATCATTTCTAATGAGGCATTAATTCCATCGGAAAAAAAAGCATTCTGCGGCCTACCTGCCAACCGGAATATCATCAAGCGAAGACAAGCACACGGAAAAGTAAAGAAAAAAAACGAGAAAAAGAAAAGAGGGAAAAGGGACGGCCTTAATTTCCGGGCCGTCGCATCTGGTGTGCGAACGTTTGACGGAGTGCTCTCTCTCTCTCTCTCTCTCCCTCTCTCTCTCTCTCTCTCTCTCTCTCTGCATTCGTGGTTTTTTTTCCGCTAACATCAACCGGCAATGTATTCGCAACGCACGCGTATACATCCAACACCAAAGGCAACTCTCTTCAGGCATTCATGCGCAGTTACGATTCATAACGTTTTTTTTCTTTCTTTTTTTTTTGTCCGCCGTTCGTACGAAAACGTGGATGGAGAAGCACGGAAGATGAAACGCAAGAGAAGATGGAAGCATAGCGAGTTGATACCGAGATGGTGACGCGATGGGTGAGGGCGGAGTTGAAAGGCCGCAAGGCAAAATCGTCTTGTACTAGGGCACCCCCAGGAACGTTCGCTCTTTTTCTCGCTGCCTTCTCGCTTTCTCTTTTTACTCCCATTTAGTTTCTCTCATTTTTCGCGTTCACCCATATACACCGACAATATTTTTCTCTGGCTTCCTTTCCACCCTCGCTACTCACTTTTCCTCTCTCTCTCTCTCTCCTTCCCTCCCTCTCTCTCTCTCTCTCTCTCTCTCTCTCTCTCTCTCTTTCTCTCTCCTACTATTTTCTTTCGCGTGTCACTCGTTCTTTTTTACTTCAGCTTCTCTCTTTCATTGTTCATTTTCGTGCGTCAACTTCTCACCCTGGATTTTTCACCCTAATACACACACACACACACACACACACACGTACGCAGACACGCAAGTGCGTTAAAAAAAAAACATCCGCTAGCCCGACGGCTGAGGCAATTTCGAGAAACAAGAAAAAATGCAGAAGCCAACCTGACACATTCTTCACCATAAAAGAGTGGTGAGTCTCGGGCCTAAATATTCTTATTTCATTCCTCCTCGACGAGTATTGTGGACATTCTCATTTCTTATCCAGCAGGATGGATATTCTTGGCTCTTTTGGCACGAGGTTTATTGGTGAATAAAAGAAGGCCAAAGTAAAAAAAAAACAATTATATGGAGGTGATACCTTTCGAAGCGAAACTCAAATGGATATAGGAGAGAGCGAGAGAGATCGATTGATCGATGAAGTTTAATATTCCTTAGAAATCTATCGGGCAAATAAGTATGTACAGATGAACAAAAAAATACATCAAAATGGAGACTCTTAAAATGAAATGAAAACATTAAAATAAGACTGAAAGTAAATATCAAACATGCCCAAAAATAAAGTATAATCATGTTGTAACTTACCTATATTTAAATTAACAGAAAAATAATCATGCTATAACTTATAAAGAGTAGCAGTAAGGGAGCCTTGAACAGAAGAAAACAAAGAAATCGAGGAGACTCGATACAACAATACGAGAACAAAAACGACTTTATATAAGCAAAAGAAGTACTGAATAAATAAAAAAAACGCAAGTATAAAGGAGAACGCAAATGAAACGAAAACACACAAATAAAAAGGAAATCGAAGATACAGAAAGTGAAGCAAAAACAAATCGTCAGAAACTTTGCATACGACCTTCTGTGAGCATTTGCAAGGTCACTTCATTGAATGTCAGAGAGAGAAAGAGAGAGAAATACACAAGCAGACAAAGACAGAGCGAGAGAGTGAGAGTGAGCGAGGGAGAAAGGAAAGCTCTAGAAAAAGCTTCAACAATATTCTACTCATACTGCCAGCCGCGATTTCTCTGATTTTACAGCTTTACCAAACCTTTACTCAATACTCGGCACATTTTTATTTTATCATCCTTCACTTTCTCGCATTCCCTCTTGACTTATTCATAACTGTGCGTTTTCTACAGACGATACGATACGTCTCGTGTACGCGTGTAGGTGGAAAAATAAAAATTCTTCCAGTTCCACGTTGAATAATGTCAAGCTACTTTCAGTGAAGAGGGAATGGTAGAAACAATGATGGAGTCGGTTCTATGCCTTCGAAGTGTGTCTGCGCGCCCCTCAGCCGGGAGGAAAACAAGTAGTCTCGTTAATCGTGGCTTTCTGCTATGGAACATGGTTGGTGTGATTCCTCTGTACTCGTTGAAACTCAGAAATCAGTGAAACCGTGCGCCGTACACTCGCACCAAGCCCTCCCAACTACCAATAGCGAATACCACTGGCATCTTCTCTGGAATAGACATCGAGAATTATTCTCGTACGTGGTAGACAAGCGTAATGCGCGATACTCCACGGAGTAGGAGCCCATTATTTCATTTGGCAGTGACGTATACGTTTCCACCCCCGCGCCCACCTCGATACACTTTCACTCGGGTTATAGCTTTTGCTTCCTTTTTCATATAGATATAGAGGGTGTCCCAAATTTTTACTAGACAACACCGGTTTTTAATTAAAAATTGTAAATTAAATTAATTGCAATTAACATTAATTTTAATTAACTATCAATTGCATGTTGCAATTAATTTATTTGTTTGGGTTTGTTTGGGTTTGTTTGAGTTTGTTTGGGTTTTTTGGGTTTGTTTGGGTTTGTTTGGGTTTCTTTGGGTTTGTTTGGGTTTGTTTGAGTTTGTTTGGGTTTCTTTGAGTTTGTTTGAGTTTGTTTGGGTTTGTTTGAGTTTGTTTGAGTTTGTTTGAGTTTGTTTGAGTTTGTTTGGGTTTGTTTGGGGTTGTTTGAGTTTGTTTGGGTTTGTTTGGGTTTGTTTGAGTTTGTTTGGGTTTGTTTGGGTTTGTTTGAGTTTGTTTGGGTTTGTTTGAGTTTGTTTGGGTTTGTTTGGGTTTGTTTGAGTTTGTTCGGGTTTGTTTGAGTTTGTTTGGGTTTGTTTGAGTTTGTTTGGGTTTGTTTGGGTTTGTTTGGGTTTGTTTGGGTTTGTTTGGGTTTGTTTGGGTTTGTTTGGGTTTGTTTGCGTTTGTTTGGGCTTATTTGGGTTTGTTTGGGTTCGTTTGGGTTTGTTTGGGACTTTCACTCGGGTGAATATGAAATGAAAAAGGAAGCAAAAGCTATAGCTTTTGCTTCCTTTTTCATATAGGTATAAAGGGTGTCCCAAAATTTTGATAGAAAACACCGGTTTTTAATTAAAAATTGTAAATTAATGTTAATTGCAATTAACATTAATTTCAATTAACTATCAATTGCATGTTGCAATTAATTTATTTGGATTAATCTATGTTAATTGCAACTCGCAATTAAAACAATTGCAATTAACTTTTTTAATTGTTCTAAGAAACAATTAAAACTAACAATCAACCTATTTAACTTTACAGATATCAGATACGACGTGTTTGTTTGGGTTTTGCTTGGACAATGATCAGTTTTAATTGTTAGTTTTTAATAAAATACACCAAAAAGGTTGAAAATTGATTAGTTTCTAATTGTAGAAAGTTACCATTAACAATTGATTAATTGTTAATTGCGACTACAGCAATTAATAATTCATTAATTGTTAATCGTGAGTTTTCACAATGACAATTCATTAATTGTTAATTGTTATAGTCGTGATTAACAATGAATTAATTGTTAATCTTTAGTTACCCTAGCAATTAAATTTTGCCCAACACTGCCTGCCGTCCCTCCAAGTCCCGCGTCCCAAGTGTTGCCAGATCGAACGTTACGTTGCCAGTCTCATTACTTAATTTATACACCTCGTATGACTTCTAACGTCGCAAATGTCATTTACAAGACTGTCCCGTGCGCAAAATCAATAATTCGTCAACAACAAAAAATTAACAGCCGTCCTCAAAAGAGCGAGACATTACGCTTCAAAACAAGTTCTTTGACGGTTTTGTGTTTGGTGAAGCCAGTTGTGTGTTACAGCGTTCCAAAAAGGAGGTAAAAAAAAAAGAGAAAATTCGATACATTCTTCAGTACCACTACGACCAAGGTGAAAAGGCGGAGCAGGCGGCCAAAAAAATTTGTGCTGTTTATGGACCCAATACAGTTTCGAATGCAACAGCAAAGCGGTGGTTCCAACGATTCCGTTCTGGTAATGTGAACGTTGAAGATGAGGCACGCTCTGGTAGGCCAATCGTCGAAAATGTCGATAAAATTATGGAAATCGTTGAGTCGAACCGGCATGTGAGCACTTATTCCATTGCCCAGGAACTGAAGATTAGCCAAAAAACCGTTTGGAACCATTTGCATAAGGCTGGTCTCAAGAAGAAGCTCGATGTATGGGCGCCACACGAATTGACGCAAAAGAACCTTTTGGACCGAATTGATGCCTGCGATTCTTTGCTGAAACGTAACGAAATCGAGCCATTTTTGAAGCGGATGGTGACTGGCGATGAAAAATGGATCACATACGAGAATGACAGCCGAAAAAGATCGTGGTCCAATCGCGGTGAGCCGGCCCAAACGATCGTCAAACGCGGATTAACGGCCAAGAAGGTTTTGCTGTATGTTTGGTGGGATTGGAAGGGAATCATCCACTATGAGCTGCTCCCATCGGACCAAACACTCAATTCGGACCTCTACTATCAACAACTGACCAGATTGAAGCAGGCGATCGACCAGGAGCGGCCAGAATTAGCCAATAGGAAGGGTGTTGTGTTCCATCAAGATAACGCCAGGCCGCACACATCTTTAACGACGCGCCAGAAGCTCCGAGAGCTTGGATGGGAGGTTCTATCGCATCCGCCGTATAGTTCAGACCTGGCACCAAGCGATTATCACCTTTTCAAGCATTCGCAAAATTTTCTTGATGGTACAAAACTGGCCTCAAGACAGGCTTGTGAAAATGAGCTGGTCAAGTTTTTTACCAATAAGGACGAGGACTTCTTCAACCGCGAAATTATGAAATTGCCTTCAAAATGGACAAAAGTTATCGGACGAAACGGCGCATATTTGATCTAAATCGGATAATCCTATGTTAATTTCATCGTCGAATTAAAGCGATAAAACGCGCAGAACTTTTTACTTCATCTAATATTATATGTACAGTGGTTCGTATATAATCGACTGCTGTACCATCCCTTACGCTCTGTCGATCGAGTTTCTATAGGTTTTTCTTCCCAGCCAACGTTAATCGGGTAACGAACGATATACAAGGTAACTCTAATAATTGGTGCTTATCCGACGTCTCACTGACTCCGGAGAGCGTACTCAGCTTCTTTTTTTTAATTTTATCTTCAGTCCTTGCCTTCGTTGCAAGCCTCTTATCCTTCCATTCTACCACAATTTTCTTTTCTTTCCCTTTCTCTTCACCGATCTTGCGAACGCGAGACTTCTTGCTCAAGGGACATGTACCGGAGAAACGAGTGGTGTATTAACGGCACGTAGCAAACTCTGGATAGACTGTATATCGTTATTAGCCAATGAGCCGGCGTGGCGCATCGACACAGGAGCGAAGATCAAATAGAATTATACGTTCGTTACATCAGAACGATGGTGACTTTGACAGAATTTTTTGAAGCTAGTGAAACATCTTAGGTTTTTTTTTAAATTCTTATTGGAGATTTTATGCAGACGTTGTCTTGATGGCTCGGTTTTGGGTTTCGAATCACTGTGAGGGAAATTCTTGATGGTAATTTGTATAGAATTTCGCGTGGAATAGCGCGCGTCTGATTTGAGGGTGAAAATACGTAGAGACGACGAAAAAATAACCAATTTTGATGATGTTTTTTTTTTCTCGGAAAGGAACAAAACGTTTTCTATCTATGAAATTTTGGGTACAATTTATTACATAATAAAACTGTTTAAATAGATTTTTTCATTAAAAAAAAATTAAAAATGCCTTGGTCTTCCAGAAAAGTTTTAGCGTCAGTTGTCCGTTTGTGAAAAATCCAACGACTTCAATATTGATCGGAAAAATATGGAGCCGAGAATTTTTTAGTATTTTAACATTCAAATGCTGAATTTATACCTAAGAAACCTTTTAAAAGTTGAAAATAAACAGAATGTGACACTTCAGAAAAAAATAATTGAAACTTTACAGAAGATTTTCGTTCTTTTTTTGCAATAAAAAAAGTACTTCTAAAAAGTAATTTTCATAAACAAGCAGGTATAAGTTCAAGATATTGTTATGGAGTTGTGCATAAAATTTTAACACAATCGGCCAACTCGTTT
This sequence comes from Ophion ventricosus, assembly GCA_963932345.1. Classification (NCBI taxonomy): domain Eukaryota; kingdom Metazoa; phylum Arthropoda; class Insecta; order Hymenoptera; family Ichneumonidae; genus Ophion; species Ophion ventricosus. The sequence continues at coordinate 30,244,309 of OZ010717.1, read as the reverse complement.
TAAGATCTTAGAAGGTTTTTTTTGTTTTTTTTTGTTTTAATACAATATTAATAAGGCAATCATAATGAGGTTTAACATATCTCTAGGAACTCAAATCAATTTTTTATTTTCTAAAAAAAATACAAAATGGTGGTTCAATGGCCGGTAGAAAGAGAACATCCTCTTTTAGGCCTTAAGGGATTAGGCCACTCTAGAGGCAAAAAAAGGGCATATTTTGTAATTTTTTTTCAGCGAAACCCTTAAATAAATCGGAATTACAAAATAGGGGTTTTATTATACACGTAATTGACTATACAAAATTATTTTTTCACAGCGATACATGTCAAAATGGCGAGTGTACAGTATTTTTCCGATGACGCCTTTATTTCTGGAAGGTCAACGGCCGGACCAACAGCTCCTATAATTTTTGAGTCATGATGAGAGACTAAAGTTTTTTCGATTATATATAGGAATAGCTATAGAAGTACGTAGGATTTTTTTGATATATTGTTTTTTGTCAAAATGGCGCATTACTAAAACAAAAAGTACAAAATGCCATGAGAAAATCGTCAGAAAATTGTTTATAAAAAAGGAACTATGCGATATAATTTAAAAAATCCTACGAAGTGCCTCAGAAAATGTAATTCTAAATATACAGTTAAAATTTCAAGTGAATCGGTTGAAATTTTTTTGAGTTATGATTCCGGCCGACTTGAAAAATGTAGTTTTGAGATAAACGCGTTTAAAGTTAGTAGAAAGTCACGACATGAATCAAGAGGAGTTGCGCTAGAATTTGAAAATCGAGTACTTAGAGATTTTTCACACCCATAATCTTTTAGAATATAATTTTATACGTACTAAGGTACATTTTTAACAACAAAAAAAACGATTTTTGGAAAATCCTAGAGTAGCCTAAGGTCTTAATGCCTCTTCAAGAGAAATTAGAGCAAAATATAAAAGATTTCCGTAATCTACATGAGTTTTGCTGGCGAAGTAAACACGATTATTACAAAACATTGAATTTTCCAAATTTTGCACCATTTTGAAAAAAAAACGTTGCATTTTCGCCTAAAAAACGGTTTAGCTTATTTTTAAAAAACGTAATTGTTAACAAATCGTAAAAATCGTGTGTACTTTGCTAGAAAATCTTTCTAAGAAGCTACATTTTGGTCGATTTTGAAAAAAAATGGTTTCTAGAAAAATGTGTTTAAAGTTTCCACGGGGGGAAATGTTTCTGAATATTTTTGTTCACTTTAATAACATTTGCACATCATTCTTGGGATGTTTATACATCATTTAAGTCGATTAAAAAACAACGATAAATTTTGTTTCTAAAAGTTATATAAGGCCTCAAAGTTATGTTTCCCATAACCTTAAAAAACGTGTTTAAAGTTTCGAACTATGAAAAGTGACTTACCGGCTAATCAGCGATTCCAGGCCCATACTGGGCAATTTTTAACTAATATTTTCCATTAAAAAAGAAAATCGATTTTATTTTTCATGCCGTTACATGTATTTTCCCCCCTTAAGTGGGACATAATGGAAGGTTCTGTGGATGCCCGTGAGCGGGAAAACGATGAAATTGAATCGAGTAAACTATCCTGTCGACCAATAGTCCGCACGCCCGTGGTATTATAGATCTCTCTGTCTCTCTCTCTCCTCGGGGTCGGAGCGAAATAGCATTTTTCCTTGGCCACTATTGGAGGACTTTCTTCGTCATTGTACGTGCGCGGTTGGGTGTCTTCGTTCCGCACGACAATATTGGCGCATCGCCGTATAACGAGAATGAAGCTGGTGGGATGAAAAGAATCGGTAGTGGGGGGTTGGGTTGAGGGTTGAGTCTGACGACGAGCCATTCGCCATAATAATAACGATGATAACAATGATAATACCGAATCGAGAATATAAGTTATCCCACGGTTGAAAAATCGTCTCTTTTTTTCGTCTTCGTGCCCTTCTTCGGGTCTCCCTTACTCTCGTTATCCTTTCTTTATTTTCGAAAGCTTTTTTTCGTTCTTCTTCTTCTTCTTCTCTGTCTCATCCCTCAGCTACCAACAGATGGAACTTCGCAACAACAAACCGCTCGGTGGTCTCTACTCCAGTTAAGTTTTAAGTGGAAACTTTAACTTAACTCGCGCAGGAAAGAGCCCGTGACGTTTTCATGGCAGGAGGAGGAGGAGGAGGAGGAGGAGGAGGAGCAAGAGCAGGAGGAGGAGGAGGAGAAGGAGGAGGAGGAGGAGGAGGAGGATGAGGAGGAGGAGGAGGAGCATGAGGAGGAGGAGAAGGAGCAGGAGGAGGAGGAGGAGGAGGAGCAGGAGCAGGAGGAGGAGGAGGAGGAGGAGAAGGAGGAGGAGGAGGAGGAGAAGGAGGTTGCACATACCGAAAGTACGATATACATTCCACTGTCCTTTTTCTCATTCGGTCTACTCGCTTCTTGCGAAGCTCCTCCGTTGGCTTCATCGTTCTGTGGTGTACTTTGTAATTTGAAACATTTCTTCGTGTCAAATTGTACCCTCTCGCATTCACCTGTCGCTTATCTTTCTCACTCTTATTGTCATCTGGTCCAAGCGTTTTAACGCTAATTCCATTCACGTGGATGAACGTACATCTCGACGCTGGAAGTAGCCGGATGAACTCTAGCTTAATCGTAGAACCAAGAATTAACATTCATTAACAAAATTGCATAACAATTATTCAACCGGGACCAAAGTTTTGGCTCCAATTGTTGTCAATGTTGATCCGACATCTGGCCGGATACGTCCACGACAGTCAACAGCTTGAGTAGTGTTTCTCTTCCGCGACAACTTCTTTGATCTACTTTCCTAGGATAAAACGACCAGTGAATTGACGAATAACGACAATATGGCATTCAGATAGACTGTAAAATTGAAATATTATATTAAAACATACTTTTCAATTGTTATAGCTAACCAAAGATATTGTTCTGATAGTAGAAAAAAAAATTTCTTTGCTTATCTCCTTTGGGTAATTATGCATAAGTGGGGCACCAGCCCAATTTCGATGGGAACATTTTTTTTTGCCATGAAGTTGTTGATTCCATGATAGTAAGTGATATTACGTCGGGGGAGGCTGACATTTTCTATTAATTCCATAAGTTATGTGGTTTTGAAGTTCCTGGAAACACGTGATAAGGTAGGACATTTTTCAACATTTCAACCCCTATGATGGGGGTGGAGGGTTTGTTTGGAATTCATAGAAAAAGCCTCCCCGAATACAATGTCGAAGAGAAATCGCGACGGTCATCCCCCCATAAAAAGTTATTGGTCTTTGAAGTTCCCGGGAATACGTGATGAAATAGGGCATTTCAATGAGTATGATCATGAGTATGATGTAAGTTGGACAAAGTAAGAATTGCATACAAAAATCAGACGTATGCAACATAATTTGGTACAATGCAGTAATAAACCAACAGTTGCTAGTTAATTAGTTATGTTTTGAAACATTAACATTAATTGCAATGAACTTTGAAATATTTTTCTCATACAATGGTAGAAGAAAATCTTTCAAACACATTTTTTTTTTGCTTTTGGGTGTAAAAATAATGAAACGTCCCGTGTTACCATTTCGTGCGCCGCATGACAATGGGCGATGGCGTGACGTGTTTCCCCTCCCCCATACCTCTCTTTCCACCATTTGACGTACCCGCGTGCGGTGCTTAGTTTTTCAGATATTTCGATTGCCCAACTTACCCGACTGCTCAACATGTCCCTCCCTACTCTACGTTGATCATTGAATGAAAGACCTCTTCGCACACATCTGTAGTCGCTCATGACTAATGATTCAATTCACATTGAGATAATTCACCCGACATTAGCTCCAGAGCTAAGCATCCCTTCAAGCTCACGCATCCCTTGCAACAGCAGCTGGTTACTATACTTGTATATATATATATTACCATAATACCCTAGCTAGCTAAGACTTTGCAGATGCGACACCTGTTTCCCCCTCGACACTTCTGCCACTGACGGGACGGGATCCGTTTGTTACAGCATAAGGGATCGTACGTTATGCGCTCCATGTTACGTATACACACTTAAGTACATCAGTGAAGCGAACGTTTCGCTGGTGTTGCAGCTCCTTGGTGTCATACCGGATGCGAATGGCGCTTGGAACATTTAGAGTAACCGCTATACATATATTGTGTGCTGTATATGTGATGGGCATGGTAGGCTGTTACGAATTATTATGGCAGAGATTAGTCGACGAGGATGACGACGGTAACATTGTCATCTCAATTGTCCAAGCTAGGAGAGACACCCATGGATCCTGCAGAATAACGTAGCTCGTGTTTCCAGATAGATTTACCGGTTGTATCCTCGTTACTACCTGGCTAAACTTTCCCTCATCTGTACCAAAGTCCACTACTTACGAGCATTTATAAGACTTGCAAAGCCTTACCATCCTCGGATGATGACAGTCCAAATAGACTGGTTTGCAAGATCTTGTCTCTTGGTTACTCAAGAGTAAATTTACCTAAACCAGTACCTTCTTTAGATACGCGAGTGATCAAGAGTCATGGCTAGTCAGTTAGAGCTGCAGAGAACAATTGATTGGCGACACATTCAAACGAGTTGATACAACTTTAAAACTCATGTACGGGGTAGAAAGAGACTCCAGTCCACTCCAGTCGGCGAAAGTGTGCTCCTAAGTTATAAATCGACATTGCCAACTGGGAGCCGTGATCACAATTCAGTTTCACTACCTGGCTGTGAAGGCAGGGTGACAGTGGCATCAGTTGCTCGTTGGTTGTCAAATAAAACGGTTCTCAAAAGCGTCCAGGGTGGAAATCTACCCCAGTCTAAAGTTGCCATTGGTTGTTCGGGGCGGTACTTGAATTTTTCTTCTTTTTTACCAGAATCAATATATTTTACGTATTGTTATGAAATTTGAGTACAAATGGTCACATACATTATCTACAGCCATATGTTTGATATTTGATTCGAAAAAAGACATTCTAGGGTTATTATTTGTACTCCAAGACTTTTCTCTCAACGAATAGAAGTTTATTCGAACTTCCATCAGCCTTTTTTACTTTTCGTGAACACTCAGTGGCCTGTCTTTGAAATAGCATTAGCGAGTGTCGAGAGTGAGATAAAGGAAAATGGTGCCTTGCGTCATGTAGAGATTCGAATTAATAGATAATTTTGCCAATGTAAGCCCATAGCCGAATATATCCAGAGGGTGGTCGCGTTTAAGCGAGAAATTGAAATACTATCTTTCACGAGATCCGAGGGTCTGTATACAAGAGAAGACCGTGTTACTTGGACCGTTTGCTCGGCCCGAATTTTGATAGAGGTTGAAGTTTCTCTCGGCCCTTCGTCATCCTTTTCCTCTCTTTCTCTCTCTCTCTCCCTCTCTCGCCTCGGGAACTAGTGTGATATGCCAGGTGTAACCCTCGCGAACGTTTCGTCCCGGATCAGTGGGTAATGTCTGCAGCAAATCCTCACGAAGATATACGAGGGTTCTCAAGGGTGTAATCGCGAGATCGGCCATTCCCGGGCGCGAATCGAGCCTTGCCATTATTTGTTTACGCACATCTAGGGAAAGGCACACCCTTTCCCTTTCATTCCCTTCGTGTTCGACCAAATCGATATAATCTCGAGGGTGTCAAGGGAGAGAGAGAGCGAGTGTTCTTTTATCACAGCCAGTGGCGAGGCTACGTAGTTCGCTTATTGAAGCTATTTGTTCTATCATACCAAATAGTTTCGCCTTGCGAGAAAATTCATTCGTACGGAACGACGATAAGAATACGTCGATCTTCGCTCGAAACGATTCGTGTAAAGTGATGCTGGACAAAAATCGAGATCCTCCACAAATTCTGATGAATACTCAAGGTGGTCGAAGTATTTACCGGAGAGAGTGACACAATTTTGACTTCCAATGTCACTAATGAGCTTTGTTCGTCGTTTGGGTTTTCGGTTAGCCAGAGAAGAGGAGAATAAAGATGATAAAGTTTGAAGGACCTGCACAGAAAAAAGTAAACGCTGGAACTCAGCGCGAAGCAAGGGAGGTAAGGGAACGTATTCTTTGCCGTCATATACCGGAGCAGAATAGCCGTACGTCTGCTCGAAAGTACACGAAGCCTCTGCTTCCATTGTCGATCCTCTTCGTGTATAACCGGGAACAAGGTTGGAAAACATTAAAGTTTGAATAATATTAATATCAAAGCCGCTTAATAGTAAGGTACGGGTTCTTACGTGAAAACCCGCGCGCTGTTTTCCTCGAGATTCCTGTCGCATTCTTCACTCGTTACAGCTGCGGCTGCTGAAGCTTTACATTTGATGAACATTTTACTTGGAACAATGAACATTGAAAGGAGCAAGCCTGTATCTAAGTAATCCTATTTAACGATGAATTTTTTAAAGAAAGGCACGCACGAAATTGCAGGCAGATACCAAAAGAAAAACAAAATGTTGGGTATGATCGATCAAACAGCAAAAGGATAGCGGTTGATGATCGCAGAGAGCACATATTTTTAGTAAAATCCTCAGCGAGACCTGAGTTGAGTAGAAACACGCATGGGACGTATGACATCCGCAAAACTTTTATTTTTTTCCAAAAATTTACCCGCTTCGTCATTTTCGAGAGTCCATCTCCTGCCAGGACATTTATCGCTTTATTTTTCCATCGATTTTCTAGCGTGCCAGATCGAGCTGGTCCATCGAGATGAGACCAACGACAAATAGGAATCTTATCGGTTTTCAGATATATATATATATATAGGGCTATGGCAAAGCATTGGCAGCATACAGGTGCTTTTTCTGCCTGGCTGACTGGACTCAACCGCCAGCACCATCATATTCCCAAGACACGAAGAAACGTCGAGGATGACGACGATGACGACGACGAACCGCTTATCCAGCGAAGCGTTCTCTCCTTTGGATATTATCCCGCCACCGAGCCGAACACAAATACACATACACAGAACCGTCCATCCGACCGAAAAACCATCTTTTACGCTCGCGGAATATCAATGACGTAAGCTGGGTACGGATAAAACTGTGTATCGGGATATAGCGCGGCCTCTCGCATGGGTATACCAAACACGCAGGCAAGCCCTCCGGCATAGCTGGCGCATGTCTCCCCGGATGTACCCTCAGTCTTTCTCTCTCTGTCTTTTTCCCAGCACACTTGACAAGAAACGCAAGAGAGAAAAAGATACACCTCTGCAACCAATTTTTATGGCATTCCCTCCTGCCTGTACGACTTGTTCTTTTTGCCACCAGACTGCATGCTCTTTCTATCCGCCACAATATTTGCATGCTGAAAGATATTTGCTCGCGGTTGCCGGTATCACCGACATCCTATATCGAGAAGACCCGGCTTTGCCTATTTTCCTTCGTCGAACGAAACGAGCCCGCGCGTATGATTACCTATCCGATTTTTGGACGACAGACAGGCTCTAATTGTGAGCTTTGGCACGACACTTGTTTTGCGTCGTGAGCTACGATCATATCCCAGTCCAACGTTACATCACAATTTGTCCAAACTAAAAGTTCAGAACTCTATGGAGAATAACAGTGGCAGAGGTGCTTCTGTATTAGGATCATTCGCTTTGGGAAAACATGATTCGTCCATGAGCTTGCGGGACCGATTCGTCATACGTGCAATACAAGAATACGGATAGAAACGAGTCTCTTGGGTACAAGCACTCTTCTCGGCGAATTAGGACGTGCAGGTTGCTCTGTATCGGCTGAACGTAAGTATCGATCACCCCCGCCCCCCGCCAGACCAATCGATGTGGCCTATAGCTGAAACTACCAAAGGCCAGAGTACGTGCTCCACACCTCTTGCACGTCCAAGCTATGACTAGTTCGCTGTTCGGAATGCGCGAACGAGTATACCTGGCACAGACCAGCCACGTCCGGCTATTCTGGAGAACAAGCAAAAAACTGCCGCTGTTAGATCCTAATGGTGATGCAGCAGGTATAATGGAAGCGGAGGCTGGACGGATGAAAAACGCGGATGCTTGCGAATTGGAAGACAACGCTGGAAAGTCCAGCAGAGCCTGGGGCGAATCCCTTATGCCGGGCTACCTCACGAGGCCATGTCCGGTTAGATTTCCCTGCGGACACTAATCACGCAACTCGGGATATTAGTAGCAGAGCCTGTGGCGCACTATTGCCTCGATAGCCGGCTGGCTATCTGGCCAACAGCCTCGATCGGCCAACGGCGATGTGTCCCGAGCGTGTTCGACACGCCAGGTTATGTTCTCGTGCACTGGTCGCCTTCCTTTACATATGCTCACCTCGGCTCGACCACCAGCCGTCCCCCGTCATCGTGACGAAGAGAGCAACAGCCCTTTCTATATGTATCTCTCTATGGGTTCGTGCACTATCGGACTTGTTTGTTCGTACTATCGGATTATGTACCTCGCATGCCATAACATTAAAATCCCCTGCGTGCCTACTGTATATATTTATTGCGCCAAAGCCGAACAGGCGTCTCCAATGCAGGAAGTTCCTCATTGAGGGCTGCCTGTCAGGTTATTTCCAATGGCTGGGCTACTGGGGCAAATAGGACTTGGTCCCGTTGTTTCTATCAGCTCGAAATAGCAACCGGCTGCACAGGCAGGTTGGTTGTCCATTTCGCGATAAACGGAAAGTTGAATGCGCACGATTGAATGTGAAGAACAAGCATGCAAATCAAACACGTTTTGGTCATGTGGTTTTTCTCGAGCAGCAGCTCAAGAGAAACCTTGATCGGAATATGCCACAATTATCAGACCCACGTGCGAACGAGGAATCATTCATCAACCCTGATATTCATCACGATCCTCCTTCGCTTTCTTGAATCTTCTTATTAACCGAAGATGGTGGGGAATTCCAGGGAGAACTCGAGCTCCTCGTGGAACACGGTCGAAGGATTTACATTAGCTCCGTTGGAGCATGAGACGAGGTTATTCAGTGGGTCGTTCATTATCGCACGGTTATCCTTGGTGTGCCACGAAAGAAAGGAGAACATGCATCCATGTTAGCGGGAGCTTGGCGTTGGGCTCAACCTCGTTGCAATCTGCAACGAGGTTGAGCCCGGGGATGAACGTAAGTGTGGTACGTCGTCGAAGTACGACGTTGGCAGTCTCAAACTCACACCTGGCTTACAGTCAATGCGATTCTGATAGGAAGCAATGGAAAAGCACTGAATGGCATTATGTTCAAGCCGCAAACTCCGAAGGCTATCAAGCTGCTCCCGTCTTGATGCATACGTAACTCCAATTAGTGATAATTACGACGCCAATTAACGTCCCTACGCGCATTCTCGTACAACATTTCCGCTAATAGGCAATAAATACTCAAAATATTCATGAATTTAATTTTATTTGCATGAAAATGAACAAACATCTTTAAAATAAATTGCCTCGTCTCGATTTATAAGATACATCTGCAGAAGACCGTATGTCATTTTAAGGATTTTGGGAATATTTCGTTCGAAAACGATACTATTACTGTCATAAATTTGAAGTCGTGCATTTAAGATTTTTATTTTTATACAAGCGTAGTAATAACGTATTTTCAATATTATATCAATGTGCATTTTGCGGTTTTTTTAATTAAAAAAAAATTTAATTCATTTGGCGACAGCACACTTATTTTGTTATCACAAGATTCAGCAAGTGCAGCAACTCATGCAGTCCATTGAAGAAAAAAAAACATTCGTATTTCGTTGTTAAGCCGTTTAGTGGCATTCAAACGCGCGCGCCATTTAGCAATCATGCGACGTTGCCACACTTTTCCTCGACGTTTCGTCGGTGGGGGAAAAAATCATTGTTTTCATTTATAAAAATGTCAATAATTAATAAACGGTGTAGACGAATCATTTCATTTTTGGATGACGTAATTGGTGTAATGTACTGAGTGGTTTGACAGTTTTTCGTAATATTCTTAACATTTTTTCATACTGCTTCGTGCGTAAAACTGCCGATTAGCGATCAGTATGGGCATCTTCCCATGTTAAAAAGTGTTTTTTCAATTCTAAATTTTATGGAAAGGGTGCAGATGATCGATTTCAAATTTGGAGGGTTCATTCGCTATATGACAAAGAATCTACTATATAAATTTGTATCAATTGGTAGCATTTCGTCATTTGTCCCGAAACTCCTTAATCGTTCGGTAAACAGTATTCCCTCTCGTTCAAAGCGATCTACCTCTGCCCCGCGGGAAGAAAAAGCTCCTCCACTTCGAATTAACGATTAAGGGGGATCCGTCGTAGCTGGATGAGGAGCGCAAAGAAATGAAACGTGAATTCACGATAGATTGTACGAATATAATCGAGCACACGCACGTAATTCGATCGGCGGTAATCCGTGCACGTCCCAAAAGCCCCCGGACACGTCCGAACAAATGTCTGATCAGCCAACCCCCGTCCCTCTCTCTCTCTATGCGCGAATAAATCAACGGATCAGATCACGAACGCGCTGTTTTTTTTCAATTTCTCGGAAAAAAAGTTAGCCGTGGAATTTCACGAGGTGATTAATCGCCTAATCGATCGTACAAAAACCGGCAAATTTCGATCCGGAGATACTTCTCTTTCGTTCGTCAAGCGATTTTTCCATCGTAATTCCAAATGAATCTGGGCTTCGGGGGGGGGGGATGTGATTCACAATCGTGAGATTTGGTACGTGCGAGACGGATTCGGTGCGACCGGGGAAGAGTGTGCACGTGGGGAAAGCTTGGTACACAAACGCTTTCGTATCACGGTACGTTGGAAGAGAGTGAGAGAGAAGAAGGGTGGAAGAGAGCGGAAAAAGGGAGTCAAGCAAATATCGTTCCGACCATGTAAAAGAGTCTGGTGGACCGAGAAGCTCTTGAGGTCGAACGAGCCCACGGGGAATCACGAGAGAGAGAGAGAGAGAGGAAAAGCTCTCGGGTGTGCTCCGAGAGCCTGTGAACAGCGGATAAGAAGAAAGAAAAAAAATAGCCGTGCGTTGGACAGAGACGGTTATAAAAGGTAAGTACTGCCGAGCAGAGCTACGTAGAAAAGAAAAAAAAGACAAAATCGATTCGAGATCCTAAAACTACCCTCCACCCTCTCCACGGATTAATCGCTCTCCCTTTCACTTATCCCGCTGAAACTCCCGTTTATTTTTATACCCGGCTAAAGTTCGAGCCTCTTTTTTTCTCACCCTTGAGCATCTTTCGTACCCTTGCGCGCGCGCGCTCGCGCGATCATCGTTGACGCGCTCATTACACGTCACATACCATTTTATTCGTAAAAACCCATCAACCCACGCTTTTTTTTCGCACGAAAAATCTTAACTGCGCGTTCGAGGCTGCTAATGAAACGCGAATGCAACGAGAACGGACAAATGGATTTTGAAAAATTAAGGGGGGAAATAGATGTAGCGCTATCAAGCAGCTGCAGCAGCAAAAAGGAAGGCGAAGGACTATTTCATGATTCGAAGTCACTGATTAACCGGTAAGTTAATCATTGACTCTTCGTCGCTCGAAAAATCAAGGCGGGAGAGTTATGCAAACAGGCGTTTGCGTTTTTGCGAATTTATTTATTAAAAAATGAAAAGGTTTGTTAAATTTTGGTAAAGAACATCGTAATATTGACGATAAATGGTATGAGAAATTTATTTGTTTTGTGTCATAAAAATTCATAATGGCGGGGTCAGCTCATCGAAGTCAGCTGATCGAAAAAAGGAGTCATCCTTTTTTCACGCGGTGCAGGCTACAGGTCGTTCTAATTATCTGAACTGAAAAATCCAAAAAAAATTCATTCACATATGATCTTGCGCCGAACTTGAACCTCAGTTTAGGAAGAAAAAATCGAAAACAAAAAATTCAGGACACTTCTTAAAAAATTGATTTATTTTTTAACAAACAATTTGTTATAAATAATATTTATTATTGATTTTTTAATGGAATTTTTGGTTGGAGAGATGGCTAATAAGTTAAAGAACATCTGTGTGAAATTTGAAGTCCATTTCCACTCTGTGAAATTTCACTCCATGGTGACGTTTAGGGCTCCAATTTGGGTTTACAATATTAAAAATACATTTTTCAGATTTTATATGAATTTTATAAGCAATAAAAAAAAGTGTCGGAAAGTGTCGATCGTGCTAAAATTGTACACGCAACTCAATAACAATATTACCTTGATATTATAACTAGTTGTTTATGGTAATTACTTTTGACAATACTTTCGTTCTTTTTTGCAAAAGAACGACCAAATATTAATTTTATGTCCTGCAGCGTCCCATTTTTTTCTTATTTTCAACTTTTCAAATGTATCTTAGGTAAAAGTTCAGCATTTGGATGTTGAAATACTAAAAATTCTTGGCTCATATTTTTCAGATCAACATCGAAGTCGTTGGATTTCCCACAAACGGACAACCGCCGCCAAAATCTTTCTGAAAGACCATAACGTCGACATTTTGCAATATTTTTTTAGTGAAAAAAATCTATTTGCATAGTTTAATTATGTAATAATTTTTACCTAAAGTTTCATAAATGTAGAACGTTGTGTTCCTTAAAAAAAACATGATCAAGATTAGCTAGTTTTTTTTTCGTTGTCTACTATTTGCCCCCTTGATTCGCGGCAACTTCTTGCACGAAATGAGGAAATAATTGTTGCGCGTGTAGTAACTGACGCGAGGATTCGGCGACCCAGTAAACCTCAGGCCACCTACCGGCCTGATCCACGTGCACATATGGCGTACATAATATATTGCGCGAACACGGGAGTACTCGATATTCGGGAATAGCGTACATACATCAAGTCAAATGTACGCAACCAGGAAGCCACGAGTAAAGATATATTCGTATATATTACAGAAAAATCAACGTGTATGTACATATTCATGGGGAAACATGATTTCGAAGCTATATGACTTTGAGGACCGTCCACACAACGCCCCCTCCCCCCCCCCCCCACACCCAACGATACGTTAGCCCCAATATCACCAAAGTGACCTCTAAATAAATGGAGGCTTATTTATATCAAGGCCATTTCAAGGGCATTACGATAGTCAAACGAAACGTTTGATAAAATGTTGACCCGAAAACGACCGGAAGTACTGCGAGCGAATTGAAAATAAATATAACGGGTTCAAAATATCCTTTCCGAAAGGGGAAAGTGGGGTGAAATGAGACACGTAAAACAAGAATATTTATTTATAGTACGAAATCGACTGTTCCATTGATAAACTTTTCAATTGGAAGCAATAGTTATGTTTTTATGTATATTAATAAAATAAAATAAATGGATTTTTTTTGAAATTTTCAAACCCACGTAACCCCTTAACAAGAAAATTAATTAAAAATCCATTAAATAAAAAACTGAATCCACACCGAAACGTTGCGCTCACTCGGACTCAAGTAAAGTAATTGGACGAACGAATGGCTCCACTGTTGACTCGTGTACGCGTGCTTGTCATGCACACAAGCTCGACGTTTCTGCCAGCAGGCTCATTTTGCCCCATCTACCCCTACATACAAAATGGAATAGACGAAGCATTTCCGCTTTGGTTCCGCGCTCAACCGATTCATCAACGTTCCCAGACTTCGGTGCACAGCGATTCGTCAATATCACGAGACGTACACACGCTCGATGCACCGGACGACTCGTAGCTAATATCCGGAGACTACCTCGCCACCGCGTCCCTCCCATCACCAAGGTGCTCACGATGTGCCTCCAAAAGGTTGGTAACTTCCGTGCGAGAAAGGGAGCAAAAGTCTTGGCGGTGTGTCATGGCCGGAAACCACGTCGCGGCCACTCTGCCGCAGCAAACCCCTCTGCAAACACCCTCTCTATATAGATAAGTGCACCCTCTGACTTTTCCTTAGCCCCTAACTTTCTCTCTCTCTCTCTCTCACTCTCTTCTTCCCCCTCTCTCTCTCTCTCTCTCTCTCTCTCTCTCTCTTCCTGCTTCTCGTTCTCGCCTGCGTCACTGCGAAAACTCGATAAAGTTTTCTCAGTAACTGTCAACGCGAATTACGCCAACCGGCTCGAGACATCTTCGAGGTGTCCGCGGGAGGAAGAAACTCGAGGGGGTTGAAAAAAAAAAATCTTCCAACCTTCGGTCCAGTCCGTACGCGCTTTGGGAAATTCTCTGATCTGCGAGACGGAAATGAAATGTGCCTTGAGCAATTTTTTAATTGCATGGATATCGATTGGACGATCTAGGCGATACGAAAATAGTTCAGACATTTTTTTTTTAGGATTCTTATCAGTTTTTTACCAGCAAATTTGCGCAATACGACGAAGCGATCGATCGAGCGATGAAGCGTTTGTAAAATGGCATTCCAGATTGTTTACTACCCCCTCCTTCCGAAACTGTCATACTTTTGCCGGAATGCAAATGCCAAAAAGGCACTATTGCGACACATCCTGATCCTATCAGTCATATCCCTGATCTATTGCGACACATCCTAGATCAAGCATCGTACGATGCTTGGTCTAGGTAAGATTGCAACAAACAGAGTCGACAAATAAGAAATGTTACCAGGGAAGAGACAGTCCTTGGTTGGCTTTTGAACGGTTCGGTCCTAAGGAACGATCGATACACTTTAAATTCAATTTTAAGATCAACCTAGTAAATTAAGGCAGGCAACCACTTTAGATGCTTCAAAAAATCAATTTTTTTTATCTCATAAATCGTTAGCAAAATATCTTAAGTGTACACCCTGAAAATTTCAAAACGATATTCGGATCACTTCTTACGGTATTTATATAAATGATAAAGACTCGACTTGTTTGGGTTTTCATAACCCAAATTTGGGTTTGTTTGTCGCTCAAACCTCGACATCCACATAAATCACATTTCCGAAATACCCGCGAAGACAGCTGTCAAAATGGTCTTAAAGTTCGTATCGTTGAGCTGCAACGATTTTTTTTCTTCAAATTCCTTATTTTTACCATAATCGAAAATCATATTTTGTAGACTTGGCTTATAGGTCGCTGAATAAGGAGCCTAAAAAATGATTGCATGATTTTTATAGCTGAAATCTGTGAAAAAATCGTCATCTGTCAAAAGCCAGTAAACCGATGGAAAAGATTTTTTTCTCGCGTTCCTACCCTACAAACCTGCCATGTTTCGAGATTTGAAATCAAGGTGTCGAGGGTGTTTCTTGATCGCAATATGGATCTTAAAGGATAGACTGTAGTAATAAAGCCCGAGGACATCGGAGGAGATTGCAGAGTGCCTCTTCCGTGGCTTGATGAAAATTGCAGTCGTCACAATGGTGGGTTGGAAATGGAAAACTTGCTTGGTAGAAAGCAGCAGGGTGAAAAGAAAGACAAAGAGAGAAAGAGAGAGAGAGAGAGAGAGGGGGCTTGGTAGTGAGAGAGGATGTATAAAGGAGAAAGCGTTGGCACCTCGACGAATGGAGCCATTTGTAGACACGAGTATTACAGCCGTTGCCAGCAGGCAGTCGTTCTATCCTGCCACGGGGTTGTTTTTCCTCCGGGGCGCGGGTTAGATCGCTCCGTGTGATTTAAAGGTCTATCGGGTGATGATGTCTCGAGATTAGTTACCAACCCGAACATAATTTTCAGTCAGTACCAACGTCGGGTCTTCTGACAAAGGGCGAACGAACTGGCGATCTTTCTCTTTCACGAACCAAGCACGCGCGCGATACAACGCCACTCCCCTAGAGGGTGAAAACGCGAGAGAGTGGGAGAAACTGGCGGAGAGACGATAGGGAAAAGGGACGTGAATTCTCGAGATTTTTGTAGGGGAGATATCATCGGAGTCTGTCTCGTGTTTGCCGATCTATTCACGTGAACCTTTTCTGCTCATGAGGCTTGCGAAATTTGTTGTCCATGTGGAGGACATTGCAGGACAAGTTGAAAGAAACTTCATGAGGGTTCACGAGGCAATGGTTTATCCATAGGCAAAAATAAAATAGACATGCGTATTGGATCATTTGGATTTGGGAACTAAAATCACTAAGATATGACTTTTGGGGTAGATTATGGCACTTGATATCTTCAAGAGAAGCCTCACGGAGAGGAAACTTTAAGGAGTCGGTCCACTCTAGAGCAAGAAAAAATAGGCTTACTTTGGACATTTTTTGTAGCGAAATAATAGAATTGATCGAAAATTCATATACATATCTTTATTATATTACTAGTGAACTAGTATATAATAATAGTACATTATGACACAAGGACGAAAAAAACTTTTTCTAACGCGTGTTGCAATCACACGAGATTAGAAAAAGTTTTTTTCGTCGAGTATTATACGAAATTTTATCTTACGAGGTGTGAAAATGGGCGTTTTACGCACGCTTCACGCGCGTAAAACGTCCATTATCGTACCGAGTGGAATAAAATAATTTTTTCGTTGACTAACATATAACTTTCTCAAAGCCAATTTTTTTTACAATTAACTGATTTTCGTCGGGAATTAAGTAAAAATATATTCCAGTATACTGGTTAAATTTCAAGCCAAGTTATCAAACTTTTAACAAAAAATTACGACTTTAAAAATCATGTAATTTATGCAGCATTTGGAGACGACATGGAATGGAAAATGGAATTTGCCCGCAGCGTCATCCGCGTGCAATTTGGTCCTTAGATACTTCATTATCCAATCCAAATACATTCAAGTTCAATCGCGGTGGTCACACTTGGGTCGATTCTACCCAGTCAGTTTTCAAAAAAGTATTTTCACCAAACTATCCGTCCGAAGTGGTTCGAAAAATTACGGAACATGCTTCGAACTCTCTAGATGATGTATGAAAAAATTATTTATAAGAAATAAAATGGCGACCTGTTCAAAAAATTTATAAAGAGATGAAAACGCGAAAAAGACACTTTTTCGCTCAAAAAATCATAGTTCCGTGAATTTTCAACATTTTTACGTAAAATTTGAACATGATACTACTTAGATATGCTACTTTTGGAAAAAAAATAGTAGCGTAGTGCGCGTTCCAGAAAATATATTTATTCCGACATGTGAAGAGGTCAAATTTTAAGGTATGAGGATACGACACTCCAGGTAAGAGGGTGAATACAGTCCCATTCAAAGTCGGGAACTATATTTACGCTAAAAATTGATCGACGGATCAATTCTACCCAGGGCGACCACGAAGGGTTGAAAAATCCTAAATCTTACGTTTTATTATTTGTTTTGAAGACTATTTATATCGAGTTTCAAATTGATACAATCCAGGAATACAATTTTCCATACAAACTTTCACACCTCATTTTATCCTATTAGGGGTTGATTTTTGAAAAGGCCTTTCTTGGCAGCAGCCCAAGGGAGATGGGCAGCATGCTCTCGCCCTCGAGCTTAATTTCCAAAATACTTCAACGAAGAGATATAAGGGATGTTCATTGCTGCTAAACTCTTTCAGGCTACCAAAATAAAATTGCAAAAAAATGCAATAATCAATTGTGATTTACGAAAAAAAAACATCGAATCGATCGTTCGTGAGCATTTGAAAAAATCATACTTCTTTTTTCTGTTGCAGGATGTTGCTTCGTGACCTTTTATACGAGAAAAGCCGCCCTCATAGCCCAGAACGCGTTGCACAACGTCAAAACCTTCCCCGGGGTAAGTCGTAAAAAATGTTAAATAAAAAAAAATAATAAAAAGAGAAGCGGACGTGAGGACTCGAAGATAGAGTTGCGCTTTTTCTCGCAACATTCACATATCAAGATTGAAGACGGTAAAACAGCGGCATCTGCAGCTTGAAAGACTTTTTTCAAGATACTCTTCTCCCTCAAGCGTGAGAGAGGGAGGGAGAGAGATAGAGAGAGAGAGAGAGAGAGAGAGAGAGAGAGAGAGAGAGAGAGAGAGAGAGAGAGAGAGAGAGTGAGTGAGAATGTTGATAAGAAAAAGTCCTTGCGATATTATACTGCTATATTTATGCAAAGGGAGACATTGTGGAGCCAAGGATCTTCAGAGCCATAACGATAACTTCCTTACGAGAGTATATGACGACTATATAACGTACCACTTATTCGCGCCAGAAGGTGACGGTTCCGAAAGTTTCGAGCGCATCCAACTTGCAGATACACACACTCATATATATGCGAGGATACGGGTTGGGCAAACGGTGTGCGAGCAAATATTTGTCGGTTCAAAAGTTTTTTAATCACTCAACTTGCCCGGACCGCACACTTTACGCGTTCGCGTCTCTCTCTCTCCTCTCTCTCTCCTCTCTCTCTCTCTCTCTCTCTCTCTCTCTCTCTCTCTCTCTCTCCCCTCTCTCTCTCTCTCCTCCCTCTCTCTCTCTCTCTCTCTCTCTCTCTCTCTCTCTCTCTCTCTCTCTCTCTCTCTCTCTCTCTCTCTCTCTCTCTCTCTCTCTCTCTCTCTCTCCCTCTCTCTATCTCCTCGTACGAAGCGTTTACCATTCCCTCCTCCGTGAATACTTCGGCCACTTTTTCACGAAAGAAATTATTCCATCAAATTTAACAGCCCTTGAATCTCATCCGGTACTCGATTGGCCTGACTCAAATAATTTGTCAAAAGAAGATCCACGATTGTGCAAAAATGCGCCGGGAACTGTCTTCAACGTTCAGGTTAACGATGTGCGAGTAAGAAGTGATAGGAAAGGCTCAAATTTGGAAAAGTAATACGTAAAAATCCACAAGGGTATGGAAGCCAGGAAAGAGTATACAGAATTAGCTTTTGCCCGCGACTTAGTCCCCGTGGATTTTACGATTTGATCCAGAGAGAAGATAAACGAAGAGAGAAAAAAAGTAAGAAATAAAGAAGAAAGGTAGAGTGTTATATTTCTCAGGCATGGTTGTAGGCTGATTGACTGCGGTAAGAGTGGGTAATTAATGAAACAGTAGCATAAAAGTACCAACATTCAACTCCAATGTCATACCATGTCATCGTTGTCTACAGAACTGTATTGCTTTGCAATATAGTTCTGTAGACAACATTGTATGGTTTATGGTCTTCGGAAAGCACTTTCAAGTTTTTGGGGATTTGGTACTCTCGAACAGCCCACATATAATTGACCATCCGAGAAGTTAATCCTTTCTTAATGCCTTCTTCTTAGAAGGTCTAAATTTGGAAGATAAGCACCTCTACACCTTCTTCTTAGAAGGTGTAGAGGTGCTTATCTTCCAAATTTTATGTTTCTATCTTCAGCGGTTTAAGCTGTGCGTTGTCTATATGTCAGTCAGTCAGTCATAGCATTGGGTTTTATATGTATGGATGATTGGAAATTCTACTTATTTGAAGTTTCATAAAATTAGGAATTTCATTAAATTAGGAATTTTATGAAATTAGGAATTTTATGCAATTAGGAATTTCATGAAATTAGGAATTTTATGAAATTAGAAATTTCATGAAATTAGGAATTTCATGAAATTAGGAATTTCATGAAATTAGGAATTTCATGAAATTAGGAATTTCATGAAATTATAAATTCCATGAAATTAGGAATTTTATAAAATTGAAAATTTTCATGAAATTAGAAATTTATTTCCATTATTTGTACGCCCAAGTGAACATTTTTCTCGAGTAATTCTCGTCGATTTTTTGCACCTCTACAACTTCTAAGAAACTTATCTTCCAAATTTCATGATTCTACAGCGGTTTAAGCTGAGCGTTTTCTATACGTCAGTTAGTCAGTCATAGCACTGTGTTTTATATGTATGGATGACTTGAAATTCTACTTATATTCGAAATTAGGAATTTCATGGAATTAGGAATTTCATGGAATTAAGAAATTTCATGAAATTAGGAATTTCATGAAATTAGAAATTTATTTCCATTATTTGTACATCGAGTGTCATACATTTTTCTCGAGTAATTCTCGTCGATTTTTTTGCACCTCTACAACTTCTAAGAAACTTATCTTCCAAATTTCGTGATTCTACAGCGGTTTAAAGCTGAGCGTTGTCTATATGTCAGTTAGTCAGTCATAGCACTGTGTTCTATATGTATGGATGATTGGAAATTCTACTTATATTCGAAATTAGGAATTTCATGGAATTAGGAATTTCATGAAATTAGGAATTTTATGAAATTAGGAATTTTATAAAATTGAAAATTTCATGAAATTAGAAATTTATTTCCATTATTTGTACGTCAAGTGTCAGACATTTTTCTCGAGTAATTCTCGTCGATTTTTTGCACCTCTACAACTTCTAAGAAACTTATCTTCCAAATTTCATGATTCTACAGCGGTTTAAGCTGAGCGTTGTC
>OZ010717.1:30198522-30223990 GCA_963932345.1 Ophion ventricosus | reverse complement strand
TTTGGAAACGCTCAAATGGGATATTTTACCGCACCCGCCGTATTCTCCGGACATTGCGCCTTCTGATTACTGGTTGTTCCGACGGATGCAGCAGGATTTAGCAGGTCACCGGTTCACTTCTTTCGCAGAAATCGAAAATTGGCTGGAAACTTGGATCACCTCAAAAGACGAGCCTTTTTTTTCGAGATGGAATTCGAAAATTGCCTGAGAGGTGGGAAAAAGTAGTAGCCAGCGATGGACAATACTTTGATTAATCTATTCATACCTTTTATTTTGAAATAAATGGATTTTTTACCACAAAAAAACGGACCGAATTAATTTGTACTCCCAATAAATATATATATATATATATATATATATATATATATATATATATATCAGGTGTAAAATATATATCAGGTCAAAAATCAGATGATTTAATTACCGTAACTTCAGAAAAAAATGGCAAGAAAAATCTCGAAAAAATCTGAAATAATTCTATTGCGTTGAAAATAGAAAAATCAAATTTTTTCCTCTCTTGAAATTTTACCACAACCCCTTAATTCTCGAGTTACGGTAATTAAATCACCGAATTTTTTACCGAAAATAGGTGAAAAAAAAATTCGAAAAAAATCTTAAAAAATTCGAAAAAATCTAAAAAACTAGTTTATATAAATATATCTATATATAAATATATATATATATTGTATATATATATATATATATATCAGATGTAAAATATATATCAGGTCAAAAATCAGATGATTTTATTACCGTAACTCGAGAAAGAAATTTCGAAAAAAATCTGAAATAATTCTATTGCGTTGAAAATAGAAAAATCAAATTTTTTCCTGTCTCGAAATTGTACCACAAACCACTTAGTTCTCGAATTACGGTAATTAAATCACCCAATTTTTTACCGAAAATATTCGAAAAAAAAATTTCGAAAAAAAAATCTAAAAAAATTCTCGCGAACTCAACGAAAACCGATTCAACTTTTTACTATCTTGAGGTTTTCCCAGAATCCTTGTCGTTTTCGCGTTATACGTTATTTTTCAAATTGTCTCTTTTCTTTTTAAATCAAAATATCTTTAGAAAAAAAAAAACGTACGAAGCTTTAAACAAAAAACAAAATTGAAGCTTGAGCTTTCCCCATTATGATTCCGGTCGGAGAAATGCATAAAAAAAATGTTGTCCCTCAACGGGGTCCACCAGAAAAGGAACAAAAAAAAGGCGAAAAATGGTCGTTTACGAAAATGGGTACTAGTCGTAAAAAAAAATTATAAAAAATAAACAAAAAAAAATGGAATGAAGGTGAATTCCTTCCCTTCAAAATGCTTTTCATTAAATCCATTTATGTCAACTATCGGCGAAATGGCATAAAAAATCGTTCAGGAAGTTTTTTTTGAATTTTTGTCCGCAAACTTTTTGCCGATAGTGTATATATATATATGATTTTTCCTACATAGAGCCCAATATTATTCCTAACACATGCTCCAACATTATATATCTTTATATGTGGAGAAGATATTGCATCAAGAGAAGCTTCGTACCAGCTACTTCTATTTACCGTACAACCCGGGATACTCGATTTATTACGCTCCATCCTCTCTCGCGAGCACAAGGTACACACAACGTACTGGGCGGGAAATGTTTTTCATGATAAATCCTATATCCCTTCTAGTGAAAGCGGAAGGGGAAACTTGCCCCGGATGAAAGGAAGAGGCGTAGAAAGGTGCGAGTATACCAAAAGCTACTCCGATACATCGGCAATATTGGCGCGATTCATACCTTTGCCGAGCCAATGCCCGTCCTCCGGGAAGCCCCGAGCGACGAAAAAAAAAGAAAGAAAAAAAAAAGAGGAAAAACCATCCCTCGACGAGGCGTTTGCCCCCTCGCTTTCAAATTTTTCCGCAGGCAAATAAGGAGGATAAATACTTGCAGCTGATATTGAAAAAGTAGCGATAACGGGAGCAGCGCGGGGAGGGGGGAGAGAAAAAATTTCAACGGACTCCCGGAGGGCAATAATTTGTTAAAAATCAATTTTTTTCTTGAATGTACGTACACGCGTGTGAGTTTTTTGTTTTGCAAGAAATAACACATTATTCGTATTATGGGGTTACGTGGGTTTCGAAGCCAATAAAAAAGCATATTTTCTCTATTTTTTAATATATTCAAAAATAGAGAAAAAATATTTTTGAATAAAATAATTTATACATTATAATGTATAAATTATTTTATTCAAAATTTTAAGCACATAAAAGAACAATATTTCAAGAATATTTAAAAAAAATTTCATCCAAAAATTTGGAAAATTAAAAAAAAAGTATCCTCGTGGTGGTCAGGATAACTCATGACAGCTTTATCTGAAATTAAAAAACTAAATTTTTTCTGTTAATAGATAAGTATAGCTCGTGACTGAACGAAGGATTTTAAAAAAACATTGAAATTTGAACTTTTGGCAGAGTAATATGCAAATAGTTAAATTTTTTGGTACAATTTACACTACGTATAGCCTTGAAAAATTAGTTGCAATCGAATAAAAAACCTTCGTTCAATCACTAGTCAATGATATTTTGAAGTGTGCAAAATTTCAATAAGATCGGTGCATTAGTTTTTGGGAAATCGTGTCCATCGACTTCAAAAATAGTGTTTTGAGAAAAATACGTTTACCTGCGTCCGTGGTCGGGTTCTACTGCTAAAAAAGCACTGCTAAAAAAGTACTGCTAAAACTGTACTGCTAAACGGGCTCTACTGCTAAAAGCTCCACTGCTAAAACTGTACTGCTAAAAGGCTCCGCTACTAAAAGCTGTACTGCTAAATGGGCTCTACTGCTAAAACTGGACTGCTAAAACTAGCTACTGACAGAGGGCTCATATAAGTCCCACTGATGGAGGTTATACTGTACTTTTTGCGGTTTTTTGACGATTTTTTGGAATTTTTCTGAGAAAACTTACCTTGCTATCGGCGCCATTGTGCTGCACTCGGCGGGAGGTTATACTGTACGAAGATTGTCACTAGTCGTCGCGGCCTTCTCCTTAATTTCTGCCATGATCTCCTTCCTCGCCGCTTGCGCAGGCTCAGGAGCACCGCAGGTGTGCGT
Organism: Ophion ventricosus; assembly: GCA_963932345.1. Classification (NCBI taxonomy): domain Eukaryota; kingdom Metazoa; phylum Arthropoda; class Insecta; order Hymenoptera; family Ichneumonidae; genus Ophion; species Ophion ventricosus. The sequence continues at coordinate 30,220,908 of OZ010717.1, read as the reverse complement.
GTTTTTTTGGAATTTTTCTGGAATTTTTCTGAGAACATTTTTTTTGGAATTTTTCTGAGAAAACTTCATGTCATTTTCCCTTTGTTTTCAATGTTCTATTAACTTTTCAATGATTTCCAATGATTTCCAATAAAACTTTTCAAAAACGTACCCTCTTGCGTTTCAGCAGTTTCAATGATTTCCAATAAAACTTTTCAAAAACTTACCCTTTTGCGTTTTAGCAGTTGAGACTCTTTAGCAGTGCTGCTTTTAGCACTAGAGTCTATTTAGCCGTCCAGTTTTAGCACTAGAGCCCATTTAGCACTAGAGCTTTTAGCAGTACAATTTTTGCAGCAGAGCTTTTAGCAGTACAGTTTTAGCAGTAGAGCCCGTTTAGTAGTAGAATTTTAGCAGTAGAATTTTTAGCAGTTCTCAAATTCCCAAAGGCTCTCTTTCCAAGACTTTTATTCCGATTGACTTAAAACATTGCGAAAATATTCTAAACATGTTCTACTGTTAGATAATAAAATTAAAAAATTCCTTTTTTGAAATTTTCAAAACCCACGTAACCCCTTAATGTAGGATTCGCCGGAGGGAAGAAAAATAAACAACGGGTAGCTGGGAACGCTACTCGTAGTGGGACGTGCAATGAAAAACCTGCTTCCCGAACTTTGTATTTTTAGCTCGGACGTTACGGCACTAGAAGCGAGGAAAAATAAATAAAAAAAACAAAGACTCTGCGGAATTACAGTCGATGAAAAAAAAAATAAATAAATAAATGAATACCTAACTGGAAAAACAATTTTGTACGATGATACGAAAAATATCATCCCACCGATGGTCCAATAAATTCTGCAAAATAAACGATCGAAGAATCAGGCGTGTGCAAATGTTATGGAAACGACTGTTGCGCGGAAAAAAATCGCAAAAACTTTTCGAAAAAAAAAACGAAACCAAAGCTAACGATGTCCTTTTCAATGATCTTATCATTGAATGGTGAGATTATTATTTTTCTTTCAAAATCCAACACGCGATTTCGCAAAGTGCGAAAATCGTGAAAAACTGGTATGTTCAAAATGACATATCGGATACAAAAAGAATGGCAAAAATAAAAATAAAAAAAAGCAAAATCAAGCTGACTTTGTCCGCTTTAAGACCCCGTTTGGTAAATTGGCTTAAGTTTTTTTCTCTTTTGTCGCCGAGATATTCAATTTTTCATCCAGATAGAAAACTTACAGGGGATGCCTCAATATCTTTGAGCAAGGCTGTACATATATAGTTCAGTAAGATTCCGAAGTGACGACTATGAGCCGTGAATAAAAATGACCTATTGTGCGCGCGTACGATGGGGTACAGGTTGCAAAAGTGAATGCCGAGAAAGCTCCGAGATAAAAAAAAAAAAAAAAAAAAAAAGAATGAGAGTGCAAAAGGGGGAAAACGAGAGATTGCCTGAGGAAAACGCGAAGCGCCCGATAAAACAATGCAACGAGCCCTCTTTACAAAGCAACGGTTGAAATACAATGTAGAAAAGAAATGTGAATAAAGTGTCCCATAAGCTTGAACTTTCTTTCGTAACATTGTATGTCTGTATCGAGAGGAACGATATAAAAATAATGCGTATAAAATCCAGAATGGGTAGGTGTATGGGACTCTCTCTCTCTCTCTCTCTCTCTCTCTCTCTCTCTCTCTCTCTCTCCTCTCTCTCCCTCTCTCTCTCTCTCTCTCTCTCTCTCTCTCTCTCTCTCTCTCTCTCTCTCCCTCTCTCTCTCTCTCTCTCTCTCTCTCTCTCTCTCTCCCTCTCTCTTCCCCGCCCTCTCTTATACACCCACACATGAGTGGAATCTCAAAATAAATTAAATTTATTTCCCCAGTCCCCTTACTCCACCCCGGCCTCGCGAGCCGTGTACATATAATACACGCGATATTTACCACGGATGAGCATGAATAGAGGATAAATAACCGGTCTCTTTCCCACTCTATCTTTCTCTCGTAAATTCGATCATAGTTTTGTGAAATTTCACGGAGATTCATCCTCACCCCCCGATAATTATGCAGCGCGAAAAGGGGCCGAGTGAGAGAGAAGGGTGCAACGATGAGGGGGCGTGGGGCGGGGGCGGGGGCAAGAGAACATAATATTGAAAATATAATCCACCAAATACGTAATTATATACCACGGATATAGTATCGAGGGTGAACATGAGACGCGAGACAAAGTTATAAACCCGCTGTACGTCATCGGTGCTCCAACCCCTTCGGGAGAATAATTTTGGAAATAATTCTCTATTCATCGCGAACTCTATGATCACGATCGTGGTCCATTTGCAAAATTCTAAAGGATCACAAGAGTCGACAGCCACGAGATTTTGTTTGGTCGATCGAGTATCGAAATATTATTATGACGATACTGTAGAATTTTATTGAATTTATTACGCGCGATCGTGTTCGCAGGATTTTTAATCAAGTTCAACAAATTGGGCTGATCCGCTGCTATTTTAATATCATACTAGCAAGAAAAAATATTCAGTTTGAACAGGATCTACTGGGAGTACAAATGAATTGGGTCCGTTTTTTTTGTGGTAAAAAATCAATTTATTTCAAAATAAAAGGTATGAATAGATTAATCAAAGTATTGTCCATCGCTGGCTACTACTTGTTCCCACCTCTCAGGCAATTTTTGAATTCCATCTCGAAAAAAAATCTCGTCTTTTGAGGCAATCCAAGTTTTGAGCCAATTTTCGATTTCTGCGAAAGAAGTGAACCGGTGACGTGCTAAATCCTGCTGCATCCGTCGGAACAACCAGTAATCAGAAGGAGCAATGTCCGGAGAATACGACGGGTGCGGTAAAATATCCCATTTGAGGGTTTCCAAATATTTTTTTACGACTTTTACGACATGAGGCCGAGCGTTGTCGTGCAGAAGAATAATTTTGTCATGTCTTTGCTCGTATTGCGGCCGTTTTTCTCGTAATGCACGGCTCAAAAGATCCAATTGTAGTCTATACCGATCGCCCGCAATGGAATCGCCAGGTTGTAGCAGCTCATTGGCTCATTTGGCTGTCCAGGGCGAGACTTGACTTCAACGCTGAAATCACCGTTCTTAAAGCGTCGAAACCATTCCCTACATGATTTATCAGTTGGAGCATCATCACCATAAACTTCAACAAGCATTCGATGCGCTTCAGCTGCACTTTTCTTCCAATTAAAGCAGAAAAGTTAAACTTCCCGCAAATGCTGCTTAGTTAACACAAAATTTGACATATTCAATACAGTAAAAAACAAGGTTTTTAATGGAACTCAAAGCGATATAAACTGAATGTTATCGACAGATGTCTAACCTCTCTGAAACCACCGAAATCAGCTGTCACTATGAAACATTCATATCAGCCAGAGCCATCTCTTGAAAACGGACCGAATTAATTTGTACTCCCAATATATTTATGCTAAAAAATAGATTGACGGGTCGATTTTACCCAGGCTGACCCCCGAAGGGTTCAAGGAATCGCGGTGCAATTCTCAAAGTTGTCACGCAGTCGCCGAATCACTACATACGATTCTTTATTTTTAATGTACCTTCTGCTTTCGCCCACACTTTTGCCCCACTCTGTTTCCAGACGTCGAGACAACGCCCGAGATGTGTTGCCCACATCCACCTTTTCCAATATGCTACTGAAACGTTTGTACAGAAGGGCACAGGGACACTGTGGAAAAACCCGTGCCAATACCGGCTATTATCATTCCGTTTTCAGGTGTATCGTCTTTGGAAATTCGGAAAAATTGCCGCCGGTGCTCGGTAGTCGGAAGACAGACGTCTAAGGCTCGGTTCCACATCTCTCGGTTAACCGATTGATTGATTGGTCCATTTGTCCTTAAACTACGGTTAACTCATTTCCTCGGTTAAGCGTTCAACTTGACCCTTCCCATTCAAAGGATTTGTATTAAAATGATCTTCTATTAACAACTTAATCGATAATGAATTAAATTTATTATTTTAATTAATTTTAACTATCTTATCGCCTTTATAATTTTTATTGAACAAAACAAAAACGATTAATCTTCAAAATAAAAATTCACATTTCTCTTCAAATCTCAAACTAGGAAGGACGACTTTAATCTTTTCAAGAAATGCGCGGATAGTTTTTTTGTATAAAAAATCAGGGAAATAGAGAAAGAGAGAGAGAGAGAGAGAGAGAGAGAGAGAGAGAGAGAGAGAGAGAGAGAGAGAGAGAGAGGAAGATAGGCCGAGTTGCCGAAAGTCATACGAAAGTAGAATCGTGAAAGTGTGCGTGTTTAGGGCAGAATGTAATACCGACGAAAATAAATCACGTCGAAAAGCGTGGTCGTTGACGTCCGAGTAGCTACGTCGTCGTCGTCGTCGTCGTCGTCGTCGTCGTTGCCGTCGACGCGGGCGTTCGTGCCGACGGCCGGGCACCGGGACGACCGAGCCTTTGCCCTCCCTGCTATGCCTGACCCACATTTTCGTTTTAAATAACACGTACGTACACAGGCCGTTATGAGTGTAAATACCTTGTGCCGCCGAGCTATGTAGTGTACACAAACGGTAGAAAGCGCCTGGGAGATGAGGATGCTGCGCGATGCGACGACATCGCACACATGTCCTCCTAGAGCCACCGCGTGCGAACGAATAGTTGTACGATTTTCTTCTTTTTTTTCCATTTTTTTTCCTACTGCCTGTATCGTTTTTTTTTTCTGCCAACGTTGCGTTTCCACTCATCCGGAAGAGCAAGCGCTATAAATGAAAGGATCGAGACCGCGCGAACCGAGAGAGAGAGAAAGAAAGGGAGAGATATAATGTTGAGCACGGACGAAACGAAAATTACCTCTTCTGGTACAGAATGCAAAAAAACATGTACCTGCGCTACGCGCGAAGCGGGAAAGATATCGGAAGTCAACGTTGGAAGTCCTCTCGATTGCCAAGGGAAAGTGTCACGTTTATTACTCTCGTTATAGCGCTAATGGCCAAATTATGGAAGGATTCTATGCAGGATGACTCTTGCTGATGTTTGCTGCAGAATGTTTCTTGCAGGATGATTTCTGCTGATGTTTCCTGCAGAATGATTCCTGCTGATGTTTCTGCAAGATGATTCCTGCTGATATTTCCTGCAGAATGATTCCTGCTGATGTTTCTGCAGGATGATTCCTCCTGGTGTTTCCTGCAGGATGATTCCTTCTGATGTTTCCTGCAGGATGATTCCTTTTGATGTTTACTGCACGATGATTCCTCCTGATGTTTCCTACAGGAAGTTTTCTGCAGGATGATTCCTCTGATGTTTCCTGCGTGATGATTCCTGCTGATGTTTCCTGTAGAATGATTCCAACTGATGTTTTCTGCAGAATGATTCCTGCTGATGTTTCCTGCAGGATCATTCCTGCTGATGTTTCCTGCAGGATGTTTCCCGTCATCGTTCCATTGCAGTCATAGTTCCAGATTACTGCACCGGCCAATCGGATGTTTTTAATTGACCAGCTGATCAATTAAAAACAACCGATTGGCTGGTGCAGTGATCCAGAATGATGACTGCACCTATAAATGGAATACCTGAGAAACGAGAGCTTCAGTATCGGAGCTCACAGGCCTGATGATGCAGACTGTAACGTTTCTCGAAACGTCGATATAACGCTGATCCTCAACACGGCCACCATCCGGGAGCTACATACTTTTCTAATAACAACTATTATAGGAGTTTCTCGGTTGAATCACCATCGTGATAATAACTTGCGAGTCCAGCCAGTGCAGCGTTTCTTCTCTTGCGACTCCACGGTCCACATGCATACATAGAGAATGGGACTCTGGATCATATACCAACCCCTTGCAACCATGGTCATTTATATACCGGACATTGCACGCGGGCCGTCCTTTCTTCTAACGGTTTCTTTTTTCCCCTCCATCCCCGGGACCTTTTTACAAGAGCTTAGATATATATTTTACCGCACTAACGAACCGACCAGCGTATTTCCCATCCCTTTCGTTACGGAGCGAGGGTGTACAGGGTATGTAGGTTGAGTCACGAGCTGCTGGTTTCATATGGAGCGGAATGGATGGGGATGGCGATGCGGTGGGTGAGGGGTTAAGGGGGAGGGGGTGAGTGGATATATATACGAGTGCTATGTTAAAGGGCAGTGAGCTTGCGCGCCGTAGGGGGCCACAAAAAATAATGGACGTCATTACAGAGCGGAGATAATGGGCAAAGGAGTGAAGTGGTTTTCGAGTTCGCCCTCTATCTCTTTGCGGCGCATAGTGTATAGTTATAGTAATATTATACGAGGGTGGACATGCGCCGAAGATTCGTATTCTCAATATCTCCCGAACAGACGTGCCAATTTCTTTGTCCAATTTTTTTGGCTTTTTTTCCCTTACCCCTGACTCCGCGGTCTTCACGGTTCCTTGAGGGAACATGGGTTCCCTCAAGGAACCGTGGATACGACGCTTGTTCCGATAGCGGGTGAAGCATATTTGAGGAAGTGACAAATCGTATCGCGGTGAAAATAGTTTGATGGGGTTGCGTAAAGTTGGGGCCTAAAAAAACAGGTAGATTTTCAATATTATTTTCTGGCGAGAGTATTGGCATGGCGGGGATGGAATTTCACACAAAATTCGTACATAGTCTTGCCAATGTTGAGTTTTTTTTCATTAGAACATACTGTTTAGCAGTGAAACTATTATCGTTTAAACAAAGTGTCGCGTTGCTGCGAGACCAATGGGCGTAGGCGGTTCGGCCAACTAGGGTAATCGGAAATGAGGAATAAAAAAATGTACTTTTAGGATGACAATAGAGATTTCGTGTGACTGGGTGCGTTTTTTTGAAAATTGTTATTATTACGAAAATAGCTAGCGGTAAAAATTAAAGTTAAGACCCTAGACTGTAAAACAATGCATTAGAAAAATTGTATTAAAATTATTTACAACTCATACAGACTCTTTAAGAGGTTACGTGGGTTTTGAAGCCAAAAAAGCATATTTTCTCTATTTTTTTTTAAATGTAATATATAAATTATTTCATTCAGAATGTTAAGCACATAAAAGAGCAACATTTCAACAATATTAAAAAAAAAATCATCCAAAAATTTGGAAAATTCAGCGGGTGGGACCTGGTTTCCGGAGACCCCTAAAAAAAAAGTCTCCTCGTGGTGGTCAGGATAACTCATGATAGCTTTATCTGAAATAAAAAAAATCAAATTTTTTTAGTTACTAGATAAGTATAGCTCGTGATTGAACGAAGCATTTCTGAAAAAATTGAAATTTGAATTTTTGGCGGAGTTGTATGCAAAATAAAAAAAAATGGATTTTTTTATTTAAAAAAAACCACGTAACCCTTTAAAGTTAATTAGGCCAAGGCAGTCACCACACCGGCAATGTACCAAAATCATATAAAATTATACATTCTCTCGTAATATGCGTGTTTTTTTTCTCTCAAATCCTTGTTATTTGAACGACCCCCCTCCCCTTTCCATTTGAGAGATAAACGCGACATTGATCGCCCGTTCGACGAGTCATATTCCATTCAACGCAGAAATTTTCGCGAGAATGAAAGTTGGCTTTTCAACCGGGAACTTTATACGTGACACGCAATGCCGCCAAAAGAGAAATTTTCATTCACTTTGTCATTTGTTTTTTAACGCCCCATTGTTTCATTCACGTGAAACGATATTTTTTAAACACTCTGGGACAATTAAAAACGATGCGTGTAGACTAAAAGAAAAAGAGAGAAAAAAATAAATATGGAAGGAAAATGACGAACGGGTCTATATACTCGCGCTGATATATATATATACTTTTAAACGGAATGGAAGGTCCGCCAGTTAAATATTCGATGCAGCCGCTTGAATAGAACGTTCATACGAAAAATCATTTTTTTTTAATATATTTCTCACTTGCCCTCCAAATATACTTCAATCGTATTAAAAACACATATTCCATTTATAGCCTTTCGCATATTTTACAGTGCAAACACGAAAAAAAAACACGCTAATTTGTAATATCAAATAAAACATATCAAACTCCAGTCAATGTCCGTTTTAATTGAAATAAATTCACCAGAGGTGCTTTCGAGTGACACTTTGCATCGACAAAGTACGTGAGAATTTCGAGAACAGTTGAAGAATCGAAAGTGTTTCAATACGAGATCCCTTGCAGTGCAATCGTTATTAACGTTGGAAGTCCTCTCGATTGCCAAGGGAAAGTGTCACGATTATTACTCTCGTTAAAGCGCTATTGGCAAAATCATGGAAGGAATTTCTATAATTCTATGCAGGATGACTCTTGCTGATGTTTCCTGCGGAACGTTTACTGCATGATAATTCCTCTGGTGTTTCCTGCACGATGATTTCTCCAGGATGATTCCTACTGATGTTTCCTGCAGGGTGATTCCTCCTGATGATTCCTGCAGGATGATTCCTGCTGATGTTTCCTGCAGAATCATTCCTGCCGATGTTTCCTGCAGGATTATTCCTACTGATGTTTCTTGCTGGTGTTTCCTGCGGAATCATTCCTGCTGATGTTTTCTGCAGAATGATTCCTGCTGATGTTTCTTGCAGGATGATTCCTGCTGATGTTTGCTGCAGGATGATTCGTGCTGATGTTTCCTGCAGAATAATTCCTGCCGATGTTTCCTGCAAGATGATTCCTACTGATGTTTCCTGCAGAATGATTCCTGCTGATGTTTCCTGCAGAATTATTCCTGCTGATGTTTCCTGCAGAATGATTCCTGCTGATGTTTCTTGCAGGATGATTCCTGCTGATGTTTTCGGCTGATGTTTCCTGCAGAATGATTCCTGCTGATGTTTCCTGCAGAATTATTCCTGCTGATGTTTCCTGCAGAATGATTCCTGCTGATGTTTCCTGCAGGATGATTCCTGCTAATTATCTCTGCTGGTGTTTCCTGTAGGATTATTCCTGCCGATCGAAAGTGCTCCAATACGAGATCCCTTGCAGTACAATCGAGATTTATGCGCTAATACGTCATATTCCCAGCGTAAATATTGTCTTATGATTTTGAGAAAATGCCCAAACTATTGCGCAAGTGCTCAGGTCGAATGTCATGGCAATTAATTATTGTTTTAATGTACTTCTTGCAGTTAGCGCTAATTATACATTATCGGGCGGTTACTATGGTTTTTATTTCTCGCTTCAGTTTTTTATCGACTGTACTATATATATGTATATATATATATTTTTTTTACAGTTGAAAAAATATAATTTATAAATTATTTCATTCAAAATGTTAAGCACATAAAAGAGCAACATTTCAACGATATTTAAAAAAAATTTCATCTAAAAATTTGGGAAATTCAGCCAGTGGGACGTGGTGTTCGGAGACCCCTAAAAAAAAAAGTGTCTTCGTGGTGGTCAGGATAACTCATGATAGCTTTATCTGAAATTAAAAAACCAATTTTTTTCTGTTGGTGGATAAGTATAGCTTGTGATTGAACGAAGGATTTTTAAAAATATTGAAATTTGAATTTTTGGCAGAGTTGTATGCAAAATACTTCAATTTTTGGTACAATTTACACTACGTATAGCCTTGTAAAATTAGTTGTAATCGAAAAAAAATGAATTTTTAAAATTTTCAAACTCACGTAACCCCTTAATAATCCTGAACTGTCATAGGCATGCTGTCTTTTTTTTCGTTGGCAACACTTTACCGCACAATAATGGCGCAAAATTCAAATCTTGCGTGAATTATGGAACACCCTTTACATGAAATTATGATGAAATTTTCGTTTACGCAATGTCGAGTACGAGATTAATATATGCTACTGTGAGGACGTGCCTCAAAATAGCATGTCGGTAAAATCACCTCCCCCCCCCCCCCCCCCATTAATACATATACATATGAAGGGTGAAGGTGAGTGACTGTTGAAGCGCATGTAGCGTGGATTTAAAGGTACGCGCAGAGGGCCAAGCGGTCTGCTCGCCGCTGGTACGGTAAATTGCGTCCCATTTCTCACTAACTTTTTCAATTTATCGCGACTCGCGCGCGCCCTGGGCTAATTACGGCGAAATGACTTTTGCCATGCTCGGCAAGCCCCGCGACTCTTGAAGGCCGCAACGCGTCACTCAGTGTTCTCTCTCTCTCTCTCTCTCTCTCTCTCTCTCTCTCTCTCTCTCTCTCTCTCTCTCTCTCTCTCTCTCTTCTCTCTCTCTCTCTCTCTCTCTCGTGCCCTTTCCATTTGGTGGCCTCGAAGTTCCCAACGAAAGCACTCACCTATCAAAATATAATACACGTACGTGTACGTGTGTACATACACAATAAAATTCTTCGCGATATGACACCCCTGTCGTTACGAGGCCTGAGTGCCAATTTCGGAGCCCTTTTTTTTTAACTCAAACTTCTGCACCCGACGTCCGTACAGTTTTTTTTTTTGACATTGCTACGCTGACCATAATGCCGCGGAGGATTATGTTCTCCAGGAACATAATCCTCTAGGATTATCCAAAAATCGATTTTTTCTTGTTAAAAATATACCTTAGTACCTATAAAATTATATTCCAAAAGATTATGGGTGTGAAAAATCTCTAAGTACTTGACTTTCGAATTCTAGCGCAACCCCTCTTCATTCATGTCGTGACTTTCTACTAACTTTAAACGCGTTTATCTCAAAACTACATTTTTCAAGTCGGCCGGACTCATAACTCAAACAAATTTCAACCGATTCACTTGAAATTCTAACTGTATATTTAGAATTACATTTTCTGACGCAGTCCGCAGGATTTTTTTATTATAAAAAAGTACAAATTAATTCGGTCCGTTTTCAAGAGATGGCTCTGGTTGTTATGAATGTTTCATAGTGACAGCTGATTTCGGTGGTTTCAGAGAGGTTAGACATCTGTCAATAACATTCAGTTTATATCGCTTTGAGTTCCATTAAAAACCTGGTTTTTGCTGTGTTGAATATGTCAAATTTTGTGTTAACTAAGCAGCATTTGCGGGAAGTTTTACTTTTCTGCTTTAATTGGAAGAAAAGTGCAGCTGAAGCGCATCGAATGCTTGTTGAAGTTTATGGTGATGATGCTCCAACTGATAAATCATGTAGGAATGGTTTCGACGCTTTAAGAACGGTGATTTCAGCGTTGAAGACAAGCCTCGCCCTGGACAGCCAAATGAGCCAATGAGCTGCTACAACCTGGCGATTCCATTACGGGCGATCGGTATAGACTACAATTGATTCGTTTGAGCCGTGCATTATGAGAAAAAACGGCCGGAATACGAGCAAAGACATGACAAAGTTATTCTTCTGCATGACAACGCTCGGCCTCATGTCGCAAAAGTCGTAAAAAAATATTTGGAAACGCTCAAATGGGATATTTTACCGCACCCGCCGTATTCTCCGGACATTGCTCCGTCTGATTACTGGTTGTTCCGACGGATGTAGCAGGATTTAGCAGGACACCGGTTCACTTCTTTCGCAGAAATCGAAAATTGGCTCAAAACTTGGATAGCCTCAAAAGACAAGAGGACTTTTTGTTCGAGATGGAATTCGAAAATTGCCTGAGAGGTGGGAAAAAGTAGTAGCCAGCGATGGACAATACTTTGATTAATCTATTCGTACCTTTTATTTTGAAATAAATGGATTTTTTACCAAAAAAACGGACCGAATTTATTTGTACTCCCAATATATTGCATGGTTCCTTTTTTATAAACAATTTTCTGATGATTTTCTCATGGCATTTTATACTTTTTGTTTTATTAATATAAATGTTCCATTTTGACAAAAAACAATATATCAAAAAAATCCTACGTACTTCTATAGCTATTCTTATATATAATCGAAAAAATTTTAGGGTCCCATAAAAACTCAAAAATTATAGGAGCTGTTGATCCGGCCGTTGACCTTCCAGAAATAAAGGCATCATTTTAAAAATGCTGCACAGCCGCCATTTTGACATGTATCGCTGAGAAAAAATAATTTTGTATAGTCAATTACATGCATAATAAAACCCCTACTTTGCAATTCCGATTTATTTTATGGTTTCGCTGAAAAATAATCACAAAATATGCCCTTTTTTGGCCTCTGGAGTGGCCTAAGGTCTTAACAGGTCTGCCGTATAAAAATGAAACCTACTTTGGTCAATAGGAAATTTATCTCGGAAAGAAAAGCCTGTAGACGAAATTCCTGTTATCCTTATTGTTTCACAGATAATCGCTCTCAAATGGCTAAGGCCATATTTGCTCAACCTGCCCCGATAGTGGGCTAAGTTGAGCATGAGTATGGGTCAAGTTGGACAAAGTAAGAATTGCATAAAAAAAATCAGACGTATGCCAAATGATTTGGTACAATGCACTAATAAAACAAGTTGCTTGATAATTAGTTAGGTTTTGAAACATCAACATTAATTGCAATGAACTTTGTAATATGTTTTCTCATACAATGGGTGGAAGAAAATCTTTCAATCACGTTTTTTTTTTACTTTTGGATACAAAAATAATGAAACGTCCGTGTTACCGTCTCGTGCCGCGCATGGCAACGGGCAATGTCGTGATGTTGTTCCCCTCCTCCATACCTCTCTTTCCGCCATTTGATGCACCCGCGTGCAGTGCTTAGTTTTCCAGATATTTCGATTGCCCAATTTACCCGACTGCTCAACATGCCCCTCCCTGCCCTACATGTGGTTGTCACGCACACATCCTGTTCTGCTTCAAGCCTCATTTTGCCTTGCCTTCCGCTACACTTTGAACCCTCTCCAAACAAGCCAAGTACTCTTTCCAGCCCTTTTTTTCCATCTGAAAAATGACTTCTCCATCCACGAATTATCCACTCTGTGTTTGAGAGAAAAAAAATGTTATCGCAGAAAACGTGCCGCGCCTCCCTCCCCCCAGCCCTTCGGCAAATGTATTCGGGTGTAAGCTCGTAATGCGTGGGTGTGTCAACGATAGCTGAGAAATTCAAAAACTGTGACAATTGGATTAAATGCAAAAAAGAACGATAATAGCGACGTGACAGAGGGCAGGAGGGGGTGGATGGTCGAGGGAGAAAACGGCGTAAATGTACGTCAGCTACACTCGAGAGGGTTGAATGGAGAAAGGGGTGGCGGGTGTGATACTTTTTAAAGCCATTGAGTCTCCATTGCACCTACCTCCATTTCCAACGGACTTTTGATGGAAAATATTTCCTCTCTCTCTCTCTCTCTCTCTCTGTCTCTCTCTCTCTCTCTCTCTCTCTCTCTCTCTCGTATCACGGGTGGGAAAAAAAATGTCACGTTCAACCCTCGCTCAAAAAGTTCGAATCCATACCCTATATATCTATACGTATGTGTGGGGGTAGCTTTTTTTTACTGCTTTGCAGAAACGTGATGAAAATAGTGAAATAATGGCGGTGAGCTTCCAATGGAACACGCCAACAGTGAACGTCGCAATGTCTGTTCCTTTTCCGTTATTTTTTTTTTTTCTTTCTTTAGAAAAACTGGCATACATTTAATAGACGTGCTTCGAAACCGCGTTGTATTCAAATTCTATGTCCGCTGCTGCTCGGAGGAAAAAATCAACAATCAACTGGATCACAAATATGTTGGAACATCCCGCTGTTTGTGGGGTGCCTTTTGAATACTGAATTTTCACTATCGCTATCAACATATATATATATATATATATAAATTTATTTATTTATTCAGAAGTATACAAGTATATGCGCATACACACCTGCTTCATTTGAATAATTCGAAACGAAACACAAATTGGACAGAATTCATTAAATTTTGTGGTTATTTTTTCGTACCCTGTTCTTATAATTTTCATCATTATCCTACAATATGCTCGTAATGAGTCTGTTGATTGAAATGAAAAATGAAACGCAGAGTTCATGAGTATCGCAGCAACGCCTATACATTTACACAGAGGGTGAAAATCATAAGGTGGCTGTTTTTTTTTAGGTTCTTGCGCAGAGATTCCGCCACTGAGAAAAATATGATTTCTAATTCTTTTTCAAGTTCTCTTTGAATAAAAAAATATTACGTATTTCAAAGATTAGTGGTATTAGCCAGAAAAAAATTGAGCGTTATGAAAAAAAAAAATCAAAATTCCATTTCGAGTACAGCAGAATAAAGATAGATTCCGGACACGATACACTTCCGAAAAAAACTTTTTTTGTGCATCTTGTCTTCGAGAAGAAAATTATCGAGGGTGCATTTTCAAGTTGATAAATGGAATTTGATAACAAGTAATTTTTTTCTTTCCAACAGTGTGTCGTACTCGGAATTGAATTATCTTTATTCTGCTGAACTCAAAATGAATTTTTCTTTATGTTTCCCGAATGCTCAACTTTTGTTAGCATTGAAAATGCTTTTAGAGATGTATAAAGGGGGGTCTGATTTGGCGAGATGTCACACGAAACTAACGCTACCCGACGTGCCAAATGACTGTGATTTGTTGAAAAATGCTGCATTACATGTAGAGCAGTCATTTGTGGTTACAACTTGTAAGTTTCAATTTTGGTGTGTACATTACAATGTTGGTGGGTTTGGGTTTGTTGGGTTTTGTTTAGGTTTGTTTGGATTCGTTGAGGTTTGGTTTTGGGTCTGTCGAGGTTTGTATGGGTTTGTTTGGGTCTGTCGAGGTTTGTATGGGTTTGTTTGGGTCTGTCGCGGTTTGTTTGGGTTTGTTTGGGTCTGTCGAGGTTTGTATGGGTTTGTTTGGGTCTGTCGAGGTTTTTATGGGTCAAAAATAAATTAGAAATTGCAACCAAAACTTCAAACTTACCTGGCCTCTTCGTTTTATTCCACTTTGGATTTTTTCTTGTCACAAACGCTTACCCTGTTTGGCGGTCCAGACACAACTAAAGTTAGCTTCCATTAGCAAATTGTTTCGTCCGTAGCGTAAGTGCGTGCTCTTATCGCCCGCGTACTCCTATACCATCTTACCCTACCATTGAACGGTCTTTACAGACGTATTCAGAAAGGTCTGTAGAATAATTAATTAAAAAAAAAAATTTTAAAACGATTTTTTAAATTTCTAGACAACAATGCTGCCTCACTTTGCACCAACAATTCTTTTTCTGGAATTTATGAATTTTCTCGCGGCACTTTGGATCCACAGATTCTTTGACAGATATCTTTTTTTTCGTAAATTATTCTATCCATTTTGGTTATAACGCGAAGAGCAATTATGCCGTTTTTTTTTTTTGGGAATTTCTTTTGTGACGAAAAATCATTTAACGCGTGTCGAGTAAAATTCTGTATACGCGCAGTGTCAGGTATGTGAGTGGCGGAAAATTCGTGACGTGGCCGAATAACGCGGACGTTTCGGGGATCGTTTTCACAATGCCTTCATGGCCCAATATCGCGAGTCTGATGCACCCATATGTACCTATATATATATATTTATATATATAGGTACATATGGATGCATCAGACTCGCAGACACCTCACCTATATATATGAGTTTGTGTGTGTGTGTGTGTGTGTGTGTGTATTTTGAAGAAAAAATAATGATTAAACGCGTCAACGGTTGGGATCGACTACGTCACTCTCGGGCCGTCGGACGAGTCAACAGTCGCTCGTGTCGACGGGACGAGAAAAATGCACGCATCGGCGAACACAATCAGAGAAATAAAATGAAAATGGAGAGTTCTAATAAAATTCATATAAATCCAGATGCATCACTTCGAATGCCCGGACTATTCTCTCGTATGTACATCCGTTCTACGCAGTCGACATTTTTACTCGTCCATATGTATTCTCTTATTGGAAACACGAAATTTGTAACGGGTATAAGTTATCGATCGGGTTCTCAGTGTCGAATAGCGAAAAAAAAAAAACAACCGAGGTAATAAAATCCGAGTACCAACAAATTTCGGTTGAGAATTCCAAATAAATATAGAAAAAATTTTAAAGAACGTGAAACCTGAAATGAAATGAAATACAAATAAATGAAATGAAATGCAATGCAATGAAATGAAATGAAATAAAATGCAATGAAATAAAATGCAATGAAATAAAATGCAATGAAATAAAATGCAATGAAATGCAATGAAATGAAATGCAATGAAATAAAATGCAATAAAATGCAATGCAATGCAATAAAATGAAATGAAATGAAGTGAAATGAAATGAAATGAAATGAAATTAAATTAAATTAAATTAAATTAAATGCAATGAATGCAATGAAATGAAATGAAATGAAATGGAATAAAATAAAATGAAATGGAATGAAATAAAATGCAATGAAATGAAATGCAATGCAATGCAATGAAATAAAATGCAATGCAATGCAATGCAATGCAATTAAATGGAATAGAATGAAATGAAATGGAATGGAATGAAATGAAATGAAGTGAAATGGAATGAAATGGAATGAAAGGGAATTTAATTGAATTGAATTGAAATGAATTGGAATGAAATGAAATGAAAATGAAAATGAAATGAAATGCAATGTAATGAAGTGAAATGAAATTGAATTGAATTCAATTGAATTAAATTCTTCAAGAATCCACTTGGATTCCAATACTCCCTATCGAATCCCTATAGGAATGTGATAGAATCTCGGGACTCCCCTAACTAAACTTTCTGCACGGGTTACAGTAATTGCAACGCAAATGAATAAAACCAAACGAAGTACCCGGCGCGGCTATTGTTTTCACTCCATATCCGTCGGATATTACACGAGACGTGCATTTTTTTTCTCCCCCATTTGGATTTGTCCGCATAGCCTGACAATGACAGAGGCAACGATTTAAACACGTGTGCCCTCTACAAAACAGCGAGGTGACGGGTTGCGCAACTCTCTCGTGAATTTTATTCATGCAAAAGGAGCAAAAAAAAAAAAGGAAACCCTATGTTAATAAAAAGCGGATGGGAATTTGGCTCGGCTTTTGGCACTGGTACACGTGAGCAGGATTATTTTTTATTTTCTCACCATCTCCACCCCCCGCCCCCCCCCCGCCACTCTGTACCTCGTCCTCTCCAAAAGAACGGAAATGGAGTTGGGAAAAGAACGATCGCGTCACGACACAGTTATATAAAATACTATCGCTTAATATTTCCCGAGAGATGATCGCGGAAGGGGGCCGCAGAATTACATAAATATATCACGCGCACGTTCGCCAGAGTCGCGGGAGAGTTGACCAAGTTTCAACGAGGAGATACACAAAAGCCTCGAAGACATTTGGCAGGGAGCGAAAAAGGATTTACAATGAAATATCCTCGCTCTCCTCGCAAGCTTGCTCTCTGACCTTTTTTCGATCTCCCTCTCCCGCCCCTCTCTCATTCTCTCTCTCTCTCTCTCTCTCACGCTCTTTTTTTCTCTCATCTTCTTTCATCTTGGCGAGAATAACCGTAGCACTTTTAGCCGAGAATGGAATACGCGAGATATTTTGTATCTCACTTTAAATGTTGAACTATTTTCTCCTATACACCCACACGTGCGTACGCGAAAGCTTTTCTTTCGAGCTTTACATTCGGTCTGCAGTGAATATTCTTATTCCCATACCTATACACGTTCCCTTATCCGAATCACGAAATTCTAACACGCCATAAAGTTATCGACCAGCCTCAGCGACTGATCCTCCAAGAACAAATTTCAATTTAACTTTCGGAAAAACGTGTCGTGAAAAAAAGAACATTGAGATAGATTTTTTTTTATGCCAACGAACAAATTGACGAAAGAAATAAAACCCTTTAAAAAAAAACAACCATAATTGGATTTAAACAATTGACGTGTATTTATAGTTGGACAATTATTTGAAGAATGTTCAGAGGAAGAATTTTTTTTAATATAAAAAGCAGGCTAGTAATTCGGCTTTTGCAAGATGTATGGCAATTGAATCCGAAACTAGTTGATTTTCAGCCATAAGGCTAAAAATCAACTTCACCAGGTTAAATTGAGGCTCTTCTTTACGTTATAAAGGGACCCCCCCGCCCCGTTAAACCCCCAAAAAATTGCTGAAATATATTTAGCAACCTATTAAAAAAAAGAAAGAGGTAAAACAAATCAAAGAGAATGCTTACAGACGAAACATGGAAAAAGATTTTCGCCGCTGGCAAGTGTATCATGACGCAGCGGGCAGGATATCGCCTCCGTCAAGCCGCGGTGTTTCAAGTAGCACCAGCCTGTCCTATAAGTGTGCGAAAGATTGCCACAGTTTCTCGCGGCAAACGGGAATTCGGGACGTGCCGAACTAAATTGATTTCAACTGGGTCGGGGGGTAGACAACGCGGGGGTTGAAAAAGAGGATAGAGAGAGAGAGAGAGAGAGAGAGAGAGAGAGAGAGAGAGAGAGAGAGAGAGAGAGAGAGAGGAACTCGGGAAACGTGCTTCGTTCGAGTTACCACTCTCTGTCTTAAGGCGTGTATAGATCTCGGTCTCGGGCAAGGCCCGCAACGAGTAAAGCTTGCGAGTGTGTCGTCGCTTTTCACAAAAGGGTAGAAAATGGTTCCCCGAAGGCATTAACGTACTACGTGCCCCCACCTGCACCTTTTTATAATACTCTCTCTCTCTCTCTCTCTCTCTCTCTCTCTCTCTCTCTCTCTCTCTCTCTCTCTCTCTCTCTCTCTCTCTCTCTCCCCCCCCCTCTCTCGCTCTCTCGCTCTCTCCCTCTATCTCAAGCCCGATATATATATCGAACTTTAGACTTTATAGCCCCAAGAGCCACTTTTATATCCGCCGAAAGTAAAGAAATTGATACGAGGCCTGTGGAGGGTGGATGGTTGGCGTTGGGGGGTTGGTGGGAGGGGGTGTAGAAGGTGAAACCTCGGAATCGAAGAAATAAAGGGGCAAGTGATATGGGTACAATTTATACTGGAGAATAGAGCTTGATAAAGAAATATATATTGCGCGATTTCCTCACTTCTCGGTGTGCGCGCGCGTGGGCGACACGAGAGACGAAAGAAAAGTACAAAGAAAAGCCGTGGCAAGGAGAGACAAAAGACGAGAAGGAGGCACAAAGATGCGCTGGAAAAACGTTAGGCGCTCTTCCAGCAAGCCGGAACACGTCGAGATAGGAGATCCGTTGACAAATCGCTTCGAATCGACGAGAAAAACTCAATTTCCGAGTCTATCGAGCCATCTCTCTATATCTTCTTTTCATATATGACTACGTGGTCCTCTTTACGTTTGTGCGCATTTTTTTTTTTTTTACGTACATCAATCTTTTCGTTGTCAAAAGCGATCTCGATCATTTTCACCTTTCGATTTAAATATGGGAATATTTTATTAAATTTTCTTTCTCTCCACACCGATGAACGTTCGATTCATTTTTGATTTATCATAGAGCAAGGCTTCTTTTTCGTGATTACGATAGGATTTGATGGAAATGTATTGAGAATATTCCGAAATGGAAAATTAGAAATAATGTCTGTATATGTTTGGATTTTTTTTAACACGAATTTTTCTCCACCAATAATGTATAATTTCATTATATAAATATAATTCTTTGAATAACATAATGATACAGTATTTTGTAATTATTATAATAATAATAAAATTATTGGGAGTACCAATTAATTTGGTCCGTTGTCAAGAGATGGCTCTGGCTGTTATGAATGTTTCATAGTGACAGCTGATTTCGGTGCTTTCAGAGAGGTTAGACATCTGTCAATAACACTCTGTTTATATGGCTTTGAGTTCCATTAAAAACCTTGTTTTTGACTGTGTTGAATATGTCAAATTTTGTGTTAACTAAGCAGCATTTGCGGGAAGTTTTACTTTTCTACTTTAATTGGAAGAAAAGTGCAGCTGAAGAGCATCGAATGCTTGTTGAAGTTTATGGTGATGATGCTCCAACTGATAAATCATGTAGGGAATGGTTTCGACGCTTTAAGAACGGCGATTTCAGCGTTGAAGACAAGCCTCGCCCTGGACAGCCAAATGAGCCAATGAGCTGCTACAAACTGGCGATTCCATTACGGGCGATCGGTATAGACTACAATTGATTCGTTTGAGCCATGCATTACGAGAAAAACGGCCGGAATACGAGCAAAGACATGACAAAATTATTCTTCTGCATGACAACGCTCGGCCTCATGTCGCAAAAGTCCGTAAAAAAATATTTGGAAACG
The DNA here is from genome assembly GCA_963932345.1 of Ophion ventricosus. Taxonomy (NCBI): domain Eukaryota; kingdom Metazoa; phylum Arthropoda; class Insecta; order Hymenoptera; family Ichneumonidae; genus Ophion; species Ophion ventricosus. The sequence continues at coordinate 30,200,925 of OZ010717.1, read as the reverse complement.
CTCAAATGGGATATTTTACCGCACCCGCCGTATTCTCCGGACATTGCTCCTTCTGATTACTGGTTGTTCCGACGGATGCAGCAGGATTTAGCAGCTCACCGGTTCGCTTCTTTCGCAGAAATCGAAAATTGGCTCAAAACTAGGATCGCCTCAAAAGACGAGACTTTTTTTTCGAGATGGAATTCGAAAATTGCCTGAGAGGTGGAAAAAAGTAGTAGCCAGCGATGGACAATACTTTGATTAATCCATTCGTTCCTTTTATTTTGAAATAAATGGATTTTTTACCACAAAAAAACGGACCGAATTAATTTGTACTCCATAAAAAATTGTGCAACTTGGGAACTTGAACTTTGATTCCTCATCGATTTACTTCACTCTCAAAGCTGACCATTTGAGCAATTATTTTTCCTTGCCATTAAAATTTACACTGACCTTACCTTCGTGTAAAAAAAAACCCGCCCATACAGTCAGCATTGGGAGCTAACTAATTGAACGCGAAAGCAATGTCCAAGTGGTCAACATGCACAATTTTTTTTTTTCCCCCAATTGGATTACACGCGAGAAGACGCGAAGTGTAGCCACGTGAGGCATTTCAATTAAGATGAACCAGAGCTTGGTATTAAATCTAACAATTGTCCCACCGAGACACGAAAGCTTTCGTCGTTCATACCTGCACTTCTCCTCATGTTATGGGTGTGCAAGCAACGCACACGGATGTTTATGAGGCGTAATTAAGATTCAAGTTGCCCGAGGGACGAGACGTTTACTCAGAACTTCTTGTTGCGTGCACGCATACTCGTACACACGCGAATTAAACACTAAGTTCTCAGGTTACCCAGGTACTGCGAGTTTTACTGCAACATTATGCAAACCTCGTCTCGACAAACTCGAGCGACAACTTCATAATGCGAAAATGCCATGTGTTCGGAGACTTTGATAAAAAAATAAATAAAAAATGTATTCTTGTATTTTGCTCGAAATTATTGAATTAATATTAAATTAAAGAATAATAATAATAAACGAATGGCCTCGGCCAATACTTGGATTGAAATTACGAAATAATAATACGCAATTTGTTTTTCTTTTTTTGTTTTGTTTCCATAAAAGGTGAAATTCGATCGTCATCAATGTCAGTGCACGAAATTGATTTCAACTCCGGGGAAAAATTGACATTGATAATAAATCCTCGAAGAAATTGACGATAAATATAAAATAATGTTTTCGCGTGAGGAGTGAGCAAATTCGAGGGACAAAATAAGAATTGACTTGAGCGACAAGGTCTTACGATAAATTTGCCTCTGCATAGCGAGTATAGTGTACAACGTAGAGCACAGCCCGGAAATTGAATATCCTGTATAATTCTGTACCTATGAATATCGGTGCATTCGTACGTTCGTAAAGGCGATCGGTGTCGACATAACATTATTATCAACGAGAGTGGAGCATAGGGATGTTCGATTCTGAATCGATCTTCCGGAGAATCGATTTTCTCGATGAGAAAAATCGATTTTTTTGGGAAACGATTTATTCTAAGGCTGAATCGATTCTTTGTCCGGATGGAAAATAATCGAACGATTATTTCTCCGACGCACCAGGTAAGAGGCGTGAATCGATTTTTTGCCACCAGGAAAGAGACTTCGGCCTTAAGAGCATGTACAAGGTCAACATAACCTCGCAGATTTTCCAACTCAGTTTTCTCATACGTGGTTGAATTTTTTTCACGAAAAAATACAATGCATCAGGCTGTAGAGAATTTCCTGACGCGGAGCTTGACGATTTTCTTTTGTCCTAAATATTATTCATCTTTGAGAAATATCTGTTCGAAAATTTGAGCTATCTATTTCGCACTCATATGTCACGCGATACTTCTTCTACTTCGCCAAGGCCTTAGGCCACTCTAGGATTTTCCAAAAATCGATTTTTTTTTTGTTGAAATTGTACCTCAGTACCTATAAAATTATATTCCAAAAGATTACGGATGTGAAAAATCGCTAAGTACTCGATTTTCGAATTCTAGCGCAACCCTTCTTGATTCATGTCGTGACTTTCTACTAACTTTAAACGCGTTTATCTCAAAAGTACATTTTTCAAGTCGGCCGCACTCATAACACAAACAAATTTTAACCGATTCACTTGAAATTTTAACTGTATATTTAGAATTATTGGGAGTACAAATTAATTCGGTCCATTTTTTGTGGTAAAAAATCCATTTATTTCAAAATAAAAGATATGAATAGATTAATCAAAGTATTGTCCATCGCTGGCTACTACTTTTTCCCACCTCTCAGGCAATTTTCGAATTCCATATCGAAAAAAAGTCTCGTCTTTTGAGGCGATTCAAGTTTCGAGCCAATTTTCGATTTCTGCGAAAGAAGCGAACCGGTGACCTGCTAAATCCTGCTG
>OZ010717.1:30158443-30198322 GCA_963932345.1 Ophion ventricosus | reverse complement strand
GATTTTTAAATACATTCAAAAAGAATATCCTGAGGATAACGAATGGTCGGTATTGACGAAAGATGAAAAAGGAGAAGAAGAAAAAGGGAAAAGTTTCGAGCGATACTCGTGGGTAACTCGACGCTATTTCTCTCACCATTACCGTCAACATCCATGCGAGTGTACGTGACCGTCACGATTTTTCTTCTTTTTTCTTCCAACCCTCGACGAATCCATGCAGATTTTTCACCCGAGAGTGAGGTGCCGGTGTGAGAGAGAGAGAGAGAGAGTGAATGACAGAGAGTGAGAGAGAGAGAGAGAGAGAGAGAGAGAGAGAGAGAGAGAGAGAGAGAGAGAGAGAGAGAGAGAGAGAGAGAGAGAGAGAGAAAGAGAGAGAGAGAGAGAGAGAGAGAGAGAGAGAGAGAGAAAGAGAGACAGAAGAGGGAGAGAGAGAGAGAGAGCACTCACCCCTAACGCTGCTACCCTCACACCCTCGAATTCTTCCCTCGCATTACCATCTCTCTTTTACTCCCCCCGATTTCCGTTATTCCCCTCTCTCTTTGTGCTTTCCTTTCTCTCTCTCTCTCCTCTCTCTCTTCTCTCTCTCTCTCTCTCTCTCCTCTCTCTCTCTCTCTCTCTCTCAGGGACATCTCGTACTTTTTGTCATTCTGTCGTCGCTGCTCCCGACACGAGGCTGTACGTGAAACGAATTTGTAATCGACGATACACTGCCGCACGGCCATCGCTATACACCGATATATAGCACTTCCGTTACTGTGACGTTGCGCCTCCCTGCGAACGCGAGCTCGGCCCTGACCCTTGATTTCTTTCTTTTTTTTTTCCACCCCGTCTTTTTCCTCCTTGCACAACCCTCCTATATACTTTCGAGTCCTCTCGTGTTCGTTTGCGTGGGTGTGTGTCCCTGGGAAATAGATTTCGGGACAAAAAGAGGAAAATTCCGAAGTATGTTTCAACGAGGAATGATTTATTCCCGATTTTCCTCGTATTTATCGTATATTGGCTTCGCACAGCTTGCAAAATTTTACCAGATCTTTCGGTAAAAAAAAAAAGAAAAGTTTTACATTCTCCGAGGATCGCCTTACGTGGTCCAATCGTCCATCAATTTGTTTTTTTTTTGTGCCCCTCGTATTCGTGGAGTGCAAGGTTATATCCCTCGGTGGAAGTCTAGGGAGTCTTATAACGGGACTGCACAAGTTTGGGGCCCATAAGACAGGTCGATTTTCAAGATTTTTTTACTGTTGGGAGTATTGGGATTACGAGTCAAACTTGAGTTTTTTGAGGCGAGCAACCACTTTAGATGCTTCAAAAAAACAACTTTTTAAAATTTCATAAATCGTTAGCAAACGATTTATGAACGTCGTGCCTTTTATTAACAGGCACGACTATTTATGTATAGAAAGACTAACCCATTTTCTCAACTGCAGAATGTCACAACAGTCTTCTAATCGAAACAAAGCCATGAGATTTTTGAGAGACTGAATCGTGTACCATTTTTCCGACTGTCTCTTTTATCTCACACTACCAGATGAAACCAAATCACATATTTATTAGGAATAAATAAAATATTGAATTATTAAACGATATTAAATAGATCTCGATTTAAGTAAATAAATATATTTAAAATAGATCATTTTAACACTGGAATGCAATAAGAAAAATTTGATTTCACCAAAAATCCAGTTAATAAAAATAATTAAAAAATCAAATAGATGCATCTAGTTAATATAAAAAGAATTTTTCTGTCAGTGTAGGTGAAAATTACCTCAATAGGCCTAAATGGCTGAATCGATAACTCATTATCAATATAGAAATCATTTATCGGTAGAGCACGTTTTTGAAGAATTGCAAAGGATCAAATCCAGATCTTACAGTGGGGGGGAGAAAACATGTAGTCGACGAAAAAATTCGTGTAGACTACGTACTTTCGTATCACCGAACACTTCACTGAAATGATGAAAATTACGAAGATGGCGAACTGTAGAAAACAAAAGTTCGACTATCGAGCAAAAAAAACAACTTCAATAATTCATTACTAATAAACGGATAAAGATTTAGAAAAATTCTTTTCATACAATAAAAAAATGTTTAAAACTATGTTTATAAAATAGCTCATTTTCTCGGCCTGATTCTTCCAAAAGGAATAAGTAACCAAAAAACTTTTCATTAAATTCCAACGCTGCAATCTTGAACGTCCCTGCAACCTTGAAATGTCCATTTTTGAAAAAATGATAAAAAAAAACATAACTTTTGAAATTTGGCTCAAGTAAAAATAATTCGCCTTTCAAGTAGACGTTTCGTACGTACGGGGCACGGGGGGGAGCAGCGTTACGTGAAAGCGCGTGAGTTTTCAGTATAAGTTTCACCGCATATAAGAAGCAACAAATCTGCCTGCACGCTATAAGTTTACGGACACTAAAACTCAAAACCCCGCGAACGTCTCGCGCTTAGCATAGATATGAATTTCATGCGACCCCCCCCCCCCCCCCCCCCCCCCCCCCTCCTCTCCTTTGGCGATCCCCCGCTAACGCAGGAACCTTCAGCATCCCCTTGACGTTCTTCATTCTTCTCGTGCACTCTCTCTCTCTCTCTCTCTCTCGTCTTCATCCGTCCACAAAAACCTCGCCACATCCTCCCCTCAGCATCCTTCGAAGCGTTACACCGAGGCAGTAAGAGGGTGAAATTCTTCACGTACGAAAACGAGTGCGCACTCGAGGGTTGAAGTACCCTCCCTACTAAATCCCGTACACTTGCGAGCACACAAATATATTACCGCGTATGCCAAGTATACGAAGAATTTCACGTCAAAACGACCCCAATCCCCCTCACCCTCCCCCTCACCCTTCCACGCCCCGTGGCGTTTTATAGAATCTTTTATGCCACACTGTTTCGAGCCTAAAGGGAGGTTGGTTCATTTAAACGATATTTCAGGCCGAATCATTTATTTGATACTTTTTTTCCGTCAGGCACCAGTTATTGACTTTTTGTCTTCCAGGGCAGATGAACATAATTAGGTATGCGAAAGAAATATTTGGTACGAGCACAAACGGAACGTCGTTAAATTTTAGTGTTTTATTCGATAGAAATATAAGGGGATTACAATTTTATGGGAAATGAAGTTTTTTTGGTAAAATCAGTCCCAGAAGAAGAGATTTTTTAGGTCGTTGGGGAACATGCCATAGGTAGGACACAATTTTGATGGGAATTTTTTTTTCGCCATGAAGTTGATCCGGCCGGATCCGGGCCGGATGCGGGCCGTAACCGGCAGCCGGATCAGCGCCGTAAACGGCAGCCGGATCCGGGTCGGATGCCAAAAAGCGTTACACGCCTGATATCGCCCTGATCCGGCCGCCTGTTCTGTGCCGTAGTACGGGATACGGATGCCGGAACCGGCCGTAGTCAGTCCCGTAGCAAAATGTCTAGTCGGGCCTGTACCCGACACGATAGCACGTACACAGTGGTGAACGAGTACTCGCTGTCTCGGATGCGTGTACGCAATAGTATGTACATTAGTCGAGAGAAGGGTGTATCACGATCTTTCGTATGACGTGACATTGCCAATAGCCGCAACCAGGTGACGCACGTAGTAATTAACGCCAGCTCGAATCATCCCGTAGCAGGGTGTGCAAACCATACAGCAACCATGTGTCTCTCCGTATACGTGATATTCGATCGACAAAACGTACAAGTTGCGACCAAACGTTTCAACAATCTATTCCATTCTGTGCGAATGTAGGGTAATTATAGGAATACACATCTAAGCTACAAAGTGATGAAAAAAAAAACAAATAAATACATTTAACGAATCAGTTTTATTTTTATTTAAAGAATATTTAGTACCCGAATTCAATTATGAACGGCAATTTAGAATTTCAATTTTTTTTATATAACAAAGTAAAAAGTACAAAAAGGTATTTGCGAACTTTCAGACATACGGACGTTTGAGGCCTTAGACCTCAAACGTGCAATGACTGTGCAGCCTTTTTTCCGATGACGCCTTTATTTCTGGAAGGTCAACGGCCGAACCAACAGCTCCTATAATTTTTTAGTTATGATGAGACACTAAAGTTTTTTTCGATTATATATAAGAATAGCTACAGAAGTACCCAGGATTTTTTTTTGATATATTGTTTTTTTCAAAATGGCGCTTTGCTAAAACAAAAAGTATAAAATGCCATGAGAAAATCGCCAGAAAATTGTTTATAAAAAAGAAACTATGCAATATAATATAAAAAATCCTACGTAGTGCCTCAGAAAATGTAATTCTAAATATACAGTTAAAATTGCAAGTGAATCGGTTGAAATTTGTTTGAGTTATGAGTTCGGCCGATTTGAAAAATGTACTTTTGAGATAAACGCGTTTAAAGTTAGTAGAAAGTCACGACATGAATCGAGAGGGATTGCGCTAGAATTCGAAAATCGAGTACTCAGAGATTTTTCACACCCATATTCTTTTGGAATATTATTTTATAGGTACTAAGGTACATTTTCAATTAAAAAAAAATCGATTCTTGGAAAATCCTAGAGTGGCCTAAGGCCGTAAGGCGAAGTAGAGGATGTACCACGTGACATATGAGTGCGAAAGAGATAGCTCAAATTTTCGAACAGAGATTTCTCAAAGACGAATAATATTTAGGACAAAAGAAAATCGTCAAGCTCTGCGTCAGGAAATTCTCTAAAGCCCGATGCATTGTATTTTTCGTGAAAAAAATTCAACCACGTATGAGAAAACAAAGTTGGAAAATCTGCGAGGTTATGTTGACCTTGTACATGCTCTTAAGGCCGAAGTCTCTTTCCTGGTGGCAAAAAATCGATTCGCGCCTCTTACCTGGTGCGTCGGAGAAATAATCGTTCGATTATTTTCCATCTGGACAAAGAATCGATTCAGGCTTGGAATAAATCGTTTCCCAAAAAAATTGGACGCCAGAGAATCGATACAAAAAAAAATCGATTTTTCTCGTTGAGAAAATCGATTCTCCGGAAGATCGATTCGGAATCGAACATCCCTATGCTCCACTCTTGTTGATAATAATGTTATGTTGACACTGATCGATTTTACGAATGTACAAATGCGTATTGTTACGCAAATAAAGTTGCTCTCATTTGTATGAGAGTTGCGGAGCTGGAGAACCGGAGAACTGGAGAGCTGGAGGGCTGGAAAGCTGGAGACAGAGAGAGTTGGAGACTTAGAGAGTTGTGAAGTTCGAGAAGTTCGGGAAGTTCTCGAAGTTCGTAAAGTTCTCGAAGTTCGTAAAGTTCTCGAAGTTCGTAAAGTTCTCGAAATTCGTAAAGTTCTCAAAGTTCGTGAAGTTCTGGAAGTTCGTAAAGTTCTCGAAGTTCGTAAAGTTTTCGAAGTTCGTCAAGTTCTCGAAGTTCGTAAAGTTCTCGAAGTTCATAAAGTTCTCGAAGTTCGTAAAGTTCTCGAAGTTCGTAAAGTTCTCGAAGTTCGTGAAGATCGCGAAGTTCGCGAAGTTCTCGAAGTTCGTAAAGTTCTCGAAGTTCGTGAAGTTCTCGAAGTTCGTCCGTAGCGTAACTGCGTACTCTTATCGCCCGCGTACTCCTATACCACCTTACCCTGCGTTCGAACATTTTTTTTTTTTTCATTTCAAGACAAGCCAATATTACAATTGCTACGCTCATTAAAATTTCCATCCTAATTACGGCAGTGCTTGAAAAAAAAAAAGAAAAAGTAGTCTGACGGATGCACGACTCGTACTACTGGAATCCCTCGGTACACTTCGCGCCCTGACGAATCTTACGGTGACACAATTATTGCAAGTTATAATGATAATCATACGCGCCATATTTTGTTGACTGCGAGCGAGGAATAAATTAAACGTTTGATGACAGATTCGCCTCAGCAGACTTGTCACCTGTCCAAATAAAGATTGCAATGAAACAAGACTTCATCGACATATTATTTTCGAAATTTACGCCTCGTATGTACGCATAAGTACGTATAGAAAAAAAAAAAACGCTGTCGATGAGTTCGAATACGAGCGCCGTATTCGTCCACTTCACCATCTGCTCGTCGTTTGGAGCAAGTCTGTAAAAAATACGAGCTTGAAGCTTGCGTCGTTGGATAGCAACGAAAATTCTTTTTTGTGCTTTCTTTTCTTCATTTTTTTTATCATCTGAAATCCTGCAAAGTTGGATTTCAGATTTTTCATCAGCGTCGTAAAAAAAACATTTCAGTGATTTACGTAGGATAATTTTTTTCTAAAATAATCGGACTACTTTCGTTGCGCTCCAACGATACAAACTTCAATTTCATAAAAAAAAAATACGAGGTTGAAGATTTCATCGTTGGATTGCAACGAAAATTCTTTTTTATTTTTACATTTTCTTCATCATTCAAAATCCTGCAAATTCGGACTTTAGATTTCTTATGAGGATCGCCAAAAAAAAAACATCTGAGTGTTTTTTTTCCGAAAATTTGTCGAAAAAAAATTCGAACTACTTTCCTTGCGTTCCAACGCAGCAAATTTAAATGTCATAAAAAAATACGAGGTGGAAAATTTCATCGTTGGATTTCAACGAAAGATCTTTTTTATTATTTTTTTATTACTTCATCATCCAAAATCCTGCAAATTTGGGCAGGATTCTGCAAATCCTACAAATTTAGATTTCCTATAAAGGTCTTTAAAAAAAAAAAATTTGAGTGTTTTTCGTAGTTCAAATTTGCCGAAAAAAAATCGGACTACTTTCGTTGCGTTCCAACGATTTAAATTTTCGTTTCATAAAAAAATACAAGGGTGAAGATTTCTTCGTTGGATTGCAACGCAACTTCTTTTATATTTTTTTATTTCTTAATTTTCTTCATTATCCAAAAACCTTCAAATTTAGGCTTTAGATTTCCTATAAAGATCTTGAAAAAAAAAAACATTTGAGTGATTTTGTAGTCCAAATTTGTCAAAAAAAAAAAAATCTAACTACTTTCATTGCATTCCAACGATGCAAACTCCAAAATCATAAAAAAAATAGAAGATTGACGATTTCATCGTTGGAATGCAATGAAAATTATGTATTTTTTTTTCACTGCCCTAATCCCTTTGCACAGACTCAAGCTTCGAAAATCACTGACACAAATTTTTCAGCATCCTACGATTTGAAGATCTACAACCAAAACCTGCGACACACGATTTTGAATCGCGACGCAAATAGGGAAATGAAAATATAAGAAAGAATTTTCGTTGCGCACCAACGTTGCAAACTTCAATCCCATCAAAAATTTATCTTCGATTTTTAAGGGACATGACAAAAACGTTCTGCTTTATATAGGAACAGAGGATGATGGATTAAAAAAAAAAATTACCAACAATTTATTATTAGAAGAAAAATGGTGGCTCGAATTTGATTCGAATTCTTATTATAAATCGAATCGATAAGACGCTCGTTGTAGCTTGCGTAATGCGCACGAGTACCATCCTTGGTTCGGCCTCGAAGTCCTCATCGATTCGATGTACTGCGCCTCTTACGAATCTTACCACATATCTATATGTGATGAATACATTATATATATATATATATATATATATATATATATATATATATCTAAGAAATATTGACTACGAGCACGACTGGCAGTTTCGAGGACGGGCCTCGAATTGTTTTTTTCAAACAAATTGTTGAACGGGGACAGGAAGGTCCTCAAAATATTCGTTATCTAGATGTACGTACATATACACACATAAGCAAACACATATACAGGGTGTCCCAGGACGGAATGTCATCCCTGAAATGGGGGGTTGGGGATGAAATTCTGAGTCGATTGATATAAGCATGTATGATTCCCAAATCAACCACTGAATTATTATTAATTTTTAAAGACGGGCCAATCAGGCGCGCCCGATGAGCGGTACAGTGGTGCCTGGCGGAGCGGTGCTCCTACCATGCTCCGCCAAGCACCACTACACCGCTCATCGGGCGCGCCTGATTGGCCCGTCTTTAAAAATTAATAATAATTCAGGGGTTGATCTGATCACCATACATGCTTATATCAATCGACTCAGAATTTCATCCCCAACCCCCTATTTCAGGGATAACATTCCGTCCTGGGACACCCTGTATATCGACAAATCTACGTACCTGTGTTTTGTATAGCAGAGCCGCAAATAAATCGGTATTGTTACTGAACCGTCTGCGTCATTCGCGTGTATAATTACATTCACCTGTTAACGCCATTCCTATATTTACGCGCTCCGTTTCTTCGCGATCCTTCTCGATCGTTCCGCGCGAGAGAGATGGGAAAATCGTTTGAGAGTGCATTGTATTCCAGGCAATGCTGAATACGCGTCCGAGTATCTTGTTTACGGCTATAATCATTGGAAAATAAACGATCGCCATGAGAAAGAGAGAAAAAATAAAATCGACTAGCAGCAACGGCTAATTTACGAACGTTTCCTATTTTTTTTTTCTTTTAGATGGCTACGCTTCGAATTAATTCGGAAGGAAAATAAAGCGTTGTAGGATCCCACGAGCATTCGTACGGGAATTTGCTCGGCTTAAAATTTCGAACGTGCTTTTCAGGTGGCTCGCTTATCGCAACTGCGGAATTAATCTACTAAAAGCCTACCGATCGTGTCGCACACTTCGTTTTATGCAGATGAGAACACATTTAAATGTACGGAGTGTAAAGACGACCAGACTGAAAGATAATTATTTTCTACTTGCAGATGCACCATCCGATCCAGATGAAACCAGCGGACAGCGAGAATCGTAACGGTGAGTACGCACTCGTATTTCTCTAGAATATTGTACATTGTTTTTTTTTGTTCATAACGATGATCGGTGCGATAAAAACCGATGCAGCTAATTAACGATGAAAATAAAGTCCGAAAATAATTGAGGGAGACAATACATGTAGACGACGAAAAAATAGTGAATTTTGAGAATTTTTTATTTTGTAAACGAACATTTATTTACATTTATGAAACTTCATTTGTTTACATTTATTTACATTTATTTAAACATAAATGACATTTATTGAGTAACCCCTCAAATTCATATGTTTATAACTACTAAATTATTTAGCGAAACATTTTAAAATAATTCATGTATTATTATTCTATCAATAACTATCGTTCCTCAAATTTTCAAGAATTATTGCGACTTTTTAAATATCCGTCCAGTAATAATTCAAATAGGGAACTAGAAAAAAAAATTGAAATTTTAGCCGAAATTTTCGTTCTTTTTTGCAATGAAAAAAGGTACTTTTTTATTGCAAAAAATCCGAAACCCGCGCAAACTAAAACAAACCCAAACAAACAGCCACACGACACGTGTGTCTGTGACATGTCAACTCGTTTCAAAGTTACGTTTTCCGTAAAGTCAACAAATGTAGTTTTCCAAAAAATGTGTTTTAAGGTTTCCAATATTAAAAAAATCAATTTTTTATGCCACTACATGTATTTTCCCCCTTAAGCTACTCAGTCGGATGATTTTGTTTGGGTTTATCCATCAAATTTATTCTCCTGATTCGCTGCACACTTCCTCTCGCGATAATCCTACGATGAAATTATTAAAAAATCGACAACGAGAAACAAAAAAAAAAAAAAGAAAGGTCAGAGCAACAATTCCCAAGTGCTACTTTGACCCGAAAGATATTTCAAACAAACGATGAGTTTTATTGGCCAATATTTCGAGTATTCGGCTAAGCCTTGGAACGAAAATGTGTATCAGTGAACAATCTCGAAAGTGGATTTTCCTGCTGTACCAATAAAATGATTGAATTACTAGGTGCACGTATGCTCGGGCACAAGCTCGTGCGCAATCTCTATGCATGCATGAGTCTCGACGCGACCATACGTGTATATCGATTTTAGATAAAATATCGATATATATGTATCATCGTATTTTGATATTCCTATTAATTCGTGAGGGAAGAGACGGGTCAGGGGTGGCGGGGGGGGATAGGAGTTTCGTGGATATAGGAAAGTTTATCAGCGATCTCTCGCCAGAGGCGAATCAAACTTTCCAACCTCACGTTCTGCTCTGCAAGTCCAAGCTGCTTCGTATTATTACATCGACCCTTATTGCCCCCCCGAGCTTATATTCCTAGTCCTAGCGAGTCGATCAAGAATTTCGATCGTTATCGAAAACTGTAACAGCATCTCGCTAGGTTAATGCTGTATCTATAGATGTGTATTTATATGGACACGTGTACATAGGAAGTTCACAGTGGTGGCAAACAAGAAGGATAAGGACCCTTAAGGTCGAGGCGACAAGGCGTGGCTAAGTCCTACCGATCACACACGAGTCGTTCAATATCCAATCGGCAATGTCGAAAATACCTTGTGAATTCTCACTTTTTTGGTCAGTAGGGGGAATTGGAGGGAACGATGATACAAGGGGCACGTAGATACAGTCGTCATAAGATAAAAACTAAACGCAGTTGAACCTTGCCGATATACACATAGGTAGATAGATAGATTTATTGCTCTAGGACTAGATGTCCTCTGGCACAGAAATAGATAATTATATAAATTACATAAATGTCCGTATGGAGACTCACAATAATTTCGAACAGAAGATTACAAAAACATACTCATAACATTGCAAGACATAGTAGGCTCGATATAATGTTGGGTGAAGTAAAAATTCTGAGCGTTTTCCGCTAGATGTCTTTAGTGAGCCATATCTCCCGATGTATACATCGCATCGGGTCATACTTTACGGCGATTTAAAGGTGACATTACGCTTCAAAAAAAGTTCTTTGACAGTTTTGTGTTTGGTGAAGCCAGTTGTGTGTTACAGCGTTCCGAAGTGGAGGTAAAAAAAAGAGAAAATTCGATACGTTCTTCAGTACCACTACGACCGAGGTGAAAAGGCGGAGCAGGCGGCCAAAAAATTGGTGCTGTTTATGGACCCAATACAGTATCGAATGCAACAGCAAAGCGGTGGTTCCAACGATTCCGTTCTGGTAATATGGACGTCGAAGATGAGGTACGCTCTGGTAGGCCAATCGTCGAAGATGTCGATAAAATCATGGAAATCGTCGAGTCGGACCGGCCTGTGAGCACATATTCCCATTGCCCAGGAACTGAAGATTAGCCAGAAAACCGTTTGGAACCATTTGCATAAGGCTGGTCTCAAGAAGAAGCTCGATGTATGAGTATCACACGAATTGACGCAAAAGAACCTTTTGGACCGAATTAATGCCTACGATTCTTTGCTGAAACGTAACGAAATCAACCCGTTTTTGAAGCGGATAGTGACTGGCGATGAAAAATGGGTCACATACGAGAACAACAGCCGAAAAAGATCGTGGTCCAATCGTGGTGATCCGGCCCAAACGATCGCCAAGCCCGGATTAACGGCCAAGAAGGTTTTGCTGTGTGTTTGGTGGGATTGAAAGGGAATCATCCACTATGAGCTGCTCCCATCGGGCTAAACACTCAATTCGGACCTCTACTGTCAACAACTGACCAGATTGAAGCAGGCGATCGACCAGAAGCGGCCAGAATTGGCCAATAGGAAGGGTGTTGTGTTCCATGAAGACAACACCAGGCCGCACACATCTTTAACGACGCGCCAGAAGCTCCGAGAGCTTGGATGGGAGGTTCTATCGCACCCGCCGTATAGTCCAGACCTGGCACCAAGCGATTATCACCTTTTCAAGCATTTGCAACATTTTCTTGATAGTACAAAACTGGCCTCAAGAGAGGCTTGTGAAAATGAGCTGGTCAAGTTTTTTACCAATAGGGACGAGGACTTCTTCAATCGTGGAATTATGAAATTGCCTTCAAAATGGACAAAAGTTATCGAACAAAACAGCGCATATTTGATCCAAATCGGATAATCCTATCCATGTTAATTTCATCGTCGAAATAAAGCGAAAAAATGCTCAGAACTTTTTACTTCATCTAATATTATTCTCAAACACACAATCACCCAAGCAGTCGCACACGCGAACAAAAAGCAAGCAGCTATGGATGAGCAGAGTCAGCTTTCGGCCAATCCGCGACAATTTTCCTAAAAGATTCACTGCTAAGTTGGAGACTGTTAGGAGAAAGTGCGTTTTAGAGGTAGGCCGATGTAACAGAAAAAGCATTCCTCAGGCATTCGGTCCGATAATGGGGAATAGCCAAGCGTTCAGGCGAGGCCCGGAGTGTCATTCCTACTCAGGAACTGTTAGTACAGAGTAAAGCCCACAGGTAGGCTGGTCGGCCCGAACGCAGGACTTCGTGCGCCATGCATAGCAAAAAGTATTTCCGCCGGGCTTCAGATCGTAACCATGATAGTTTAGCCGCAAACGGAGTTATGTGCTCAAACCAAGGGACGTCGTAGATGAATCGCACGCAGGAGTTGAGGGCAACCTTGAGGATGGAGTTATATTCCACTTCTGCAAGATTTTAATCCAACATTCTCCGTTTCATTTTGATTCCAATGACTCCAAAATGGACAACCAGTTCGGGTTTCTCATCATTCTTAGTTACTTTTCACATACTTTGGGAAAATTGTGGTTTCTCGTTAATAATGCTGCTCGAAAATCCTACTTGACGAACGAATCAAGCTCAACTGGAATGTCTTGTAGCCACAAGGTATAGTCTTGTTGCGGACGCAACTCTGACGATGAAGCCTTACAAGCGTTGGCTCGGTTTCGCCCTAATTAATTGGTTTAATCGACAGTGGTGGTTGTTACAAGTTCCGGCGACCATCTCATATAGTCCGCAAATCCCGTTTGGCTTTCCGTGAAACCTCGCGATCATATTGCCCCCGATAATCCAGTAACTGAGCACTTCCTCGACGAGATTGAATAAATAATAATGCAGCAGCGGTGAGCGAATTCAGCGACAATTTGCGATGCATCGATTGTTGCCTAATTGCATTTGCGTGCATTGTTCAAGTCGTTGATACGATTTGAATTGAGAGAAATCAGAAAAGTTCTCGATTGGATTGTCGTTCTGTAACTTCGGGTTGAAAAGGGCGGAACAAATCTAGGCGTTTCACCGAAAGGGTTGAAGACCTTTTCTGTGAGTCAATTTATTGGGTCTGCATAAGCTTGAAGCGTAAAAGAAAAGACGGTTTTTAATTCTTTTTTTCGATGAGCTATTCGGGGTGACGAGGTCGGGATTTTACACACGATCGATACATAGTTTTTCCGAGATTCATTTTTTTTTTTTGAAAAATATTTATAAATATTGAAGTTATTATTATTTAAAGGAAGTTCCGCTTTTGCTGCATGGCCAGCCGGTGTGGGTGGTTCTGGCAACCAGTGTTGGGAAAAATTTCATTGCTAGGGTAACTAAAGATTATCAATTAATTCATTGTTAATCACGACTATAACAATTAACAATTAATTAATTGTAATTGTGCAAACTCACGATTAACAATTGATTAATTGTTAATTTGTTAATTGTTAAGTTAAGGAGGTTAATTGTTAGTTTTAAATGAATTAAAAAGTTTAAAAAGTTAAATAGGTTAATTGTTAAGTTAAATAGGTTAATTGTTAGTTTTTATTGTTTCTTAGAACAATTAAAAAAGTTAATTGCATTTGTTTTAATTCCGAGTTGCAATTAACATAGATTAATCCAAATTAATTAATTGCGATTACGTTTTTAGTCAATTATGAATTGACTAAAAATTTAATTGATTAACGCCCAACATTGCTGGCAACTAAGGTGATCTGAATTGAGAAAAAAAAAATATGTACGTTCAGTATAATAATAAAACTTTCATATGGGCTGATACGTTTTTTTGAAATTTAAAAAATTACGAAAATGGCAAGCTTTTTAAAAAAAAGTACGACTTTCGGCAAAAAAAAAGGAACTTTGATCCTTTATTATTAACAAATGGAGAAACGTATAAAAAAAATTTATATTTCCAAATAAACATCCTCAAGAGTTTTTTTTTGTGATTTTTTAAGCTTAAAAATACGAAAAATATAACAAGTATGTGAGAAGACAAAATTCATTGCGTTCGAACGATGCAAACTTCAATTTCATATTCGGTTTGCCGTAAAAGAATTTAAATGGGAAAATTTAAAAAAATAAAAATTTAAATGAAAAAACAAAAATCCAAGAAAAAAGGAATATTTGTTTATTTTGTTCCAACTTTAATTTGATATATTTTGTCACAATGAAATTTCCAAAAAAAATTCGGCCGCATTGTGACGAGTCGACGAGCAATACGCATTCATTTGTTATTCTCGCTTCGTAAACCGTAGGCATTGTATTGTTTTTTTAGGGGAGGGGGGAGGCAAAAATCTCAACATGCGTGAGAATGAAAGCGGGGAAGAAAAAAAATCTCAGGGAAAAATTGCATAAAATACGCATGAAAGCCGCCTGTCTCGTGAGATACGTAAAGAATTCTAATAGAATATTTACGTCTCAGACGTATGTAAACGCACACGCGTATACGCAGCATTGCGAGGGGTGTCCGCAGTGCGGAATTTCCGCAGCCCCATTATTACGACTGGACGGGGGTGTGTGTGTGTGTGTCTTATTACAGTTTCTTCCTCGCTCTATTTCGTTTGCCCCTCATCTCTCGTCACGCAGCAGTGCGCGCCTTCGGTCTCTCTCTCTCTCTCTCTCTCTCTCTCTCTCTCGTCAATTTTTTATGTACCCCGGTACGATAAATAAACGAGTTGCGCGATGCCGCGACTCAACGAAATGAGACGAGGGAGTACATTAAACATTGTATATTTCGTAATAAACGACACAAAGCCAAACGACGAGGTGTCCGCAATTCATGCAGGGACGAAAAATAGGGTGGAAAAGAAAGCCTGCCAGACTGCTCGATATTTCGTAGGGAGGAAAAAGTCTATGAAAACAAAAATATTATTTTCTTATTATTCCGAATTTTCGGGCAATCGTTCGAAGATTTTTTTAAATTAATTGTTTTATCATTCTCTCTCTCTCTCTCTCTCTTTCTCTCCCCCCCTCTCTCTCTCTCTCTCTCTCTCGCATACATTGAGGTTAATCTTCTAACCGGAGAATGAACTATACAAAGACGAAAGTCTCGCGTGTATTTTTTTCTTTACTCCGAAACGAAAAGCAACCGGTACCGAAGCGAAGGTTTTATTTATACACCTCTGACATTCTATTTATTTTGGCTGACAAGCCGAGCTCACACTCGTTCTCGGCTTGGTTGACTGACACCCTGTTCGTGTGTCTCCTACCGCCCCCCCCGCCCCCCCCCCCCCTCCACCCGCCCCGCCGCCGAAATGTCAAAGGGTGTTATACCCTCCGCTCATTACGACATTCCTGACATTATTCCATCATTACTGACATTATTACCATTTGTCAGTGGCTATAATGCTCAACACCGTATCCTCCCCCCCCCCCCCCCCCCCCCCCCATCAATTGCACGTATCGTAAAGATAATAATTCGACAGACCAATAACTAGTTTTCGAAATTATTTTGTGTTTTTTTTTTTATTTTTCCCTCACGTCACACTTGACCCTTTACCATATCCCGTTTTTTTTTTCGAGCCCCCTTCGAGACCGCTACCCGCCCTCCTCCAATGCACTCTATCGCACTAGGGCACAGAAAAACTGTGGAAAAATCGTGTCGATACAGAAGCCAATAGCGGGGGAAAAAAAATGGTCACCCATTCTAGTAAAGTCCCAGGTCAAAGCCGCTTCACACTCTCTGTAATGAATTTTTTGTCCACAATTGAGACTTTTTTGGGCTTGATAAAAAAAAAAAATTTTGCATACATATTTTACATTCTTTTTATTGGTGTTTCAAGAAATTTGTAAAACATTTTTGTATAAAAAAATAATTGAAAAAGCAGTGCGCTTCTAAATATGGCCGTGAAAAAAAAGGATTGAGGCAATTGACACGATTCCAAAGCTCCCATTCGTCTGAGACAAAAATAAAATCGTTTTTCTTAATCAATAAGTTGTCATTGTGGTAGGTACCAAAGAGAAAAAAAAATTTAATGGCGACTGCCTGAAAAAAAGTTAAATTTTCATCCTTCTCAGTATTAAATTTTTTTTTTTTAATAGTGAGGCAGTTGACTTGATTCCAAAGTCCACAATCATCTGAATCAGAAAAAAACCAATCTTCTTGATCAATAAGAATGCCATTATGGCAGGTACTAAAAAGAAAAAATAAATGGCGACTGTCTAAAAAAAACGATTAACTTTTCATCCTATTTTTTTCAATGATTAATTTTTTTTCTGAATAGTGAGGCAGTTGATTTGAATGCAAATTGCGGCCTCTCAATCCGGTGAAATTAAAATCGCTAAAATTTTGTAATTGGGAATTTCGAAGTTTCCTTTTGCGGACATATTCTCAAGGGTCTATTCTTCAATAAAATGTAAGAAAAAAAGTCGAGTTTTTCAAATGTTTAGACTAGGATACCAATCATGGAGGAGTCCAATTCGGAAGTCCAATAGGAGTCCATTTCTTTTTCGCACTCGAGATGCGCTCGATTTTCGAACGATTGCCGAACCCGAGAGACTAAAGATAGCCCGAAGAGGAACAGAGCGACGTTCCAATCGGGAAGAAATGATATAAATAGAACGAGGCTCGAAGCAGACGAGAGTGTCAAAGTATCCGTTTTTCCTTCTTCGTTTTCTCGGGTGCGTGGTTGAAAAATGCGGCTCACCCGTTTGATTCGATTTAAGGTACTCGTGCGCGAGAAGACAGGAGAGCGAAAAAAACAAGAGTCCGGGCGGGAATGGGCAGAAGCTGATGGAAGAAAAAGTGGGAAAGAGGGAAGAAAAAAAGAAGAGCAGGAATTCGGGGAGGAATAAAAAAACAAAGTCGAAGAGTTTTTGCAGCCACGAGGAAAAGGAGATACCTGGATAAGCTCGATAATTTGTTCGCTTTGTCCTTCTTTGTGCCACCGAAGCTCGTGGTGGGTGCGTTTACGCGACGATAACGTTTATCTTATCGATGTGTATGGGCTATAAAAGCAGGGAACTCGCCAAATCGAAATAGTCGATGGCACTTCGCAGGTAGAAGAAAAAAAAAATAATATGAAGACCCAACAGTTCCCACGAGGTACGAGGATAGATATGTCATAACTTTACGAAGCTCTGTAACGTAGAGCCTATATACATAAGAACCCCCAGCCTCTTTCTCGAAAGTATCTTGATCTTTGATCCTCGCGCAGAGGATTTTTCAGATGTAAAAAAAAAAAAAATACGGCCTGAGGTAGATCCTCATCATGTTGAAGTGAAAAATCGACAATTTTCGAAGGAAAACCTTTGATCCTCACGCAGAGGATTTTTCAGATGTAAAAAAAAAAAAAATACGGGCTGAGGTAGATTTTCATCATGTTGAAGTGAAAAATCGACAATTTTCGAAGGAAAACCTACGAAAGATAAATAAATAAAATTTTCCACAGATGCATAGGAATTAGGGGCGAGATGAGAACGCTAAGGCGTTCAAATAAAACAATACATATGGATCAGTCAACTTTAAGGAGGTTGGAGCGTTCCAGTTGTGTCAAATGACAGTTTACGAGGTTTTTTTTTTCTTCAAGGCCTTAGGCCACTCTAGGATTTTCCAAGAATCGATTTTTTTTATTGAAAATGTACCTTGGTACCTATAAAATGATATTCCAAAAGATTATGGGTGTGAAAAATCTCTAAGTAATCGATTTTCGAATTCTAGCGCAACCCCTCTTGATTAATGTCGTGACTTTTTACTAACTTTAAACGCGTTTATCTCAAAACTACATTTTTCAAGGCCTGACTCAATAACTCAAACAAATTTCAACCGATTCACTTGAAATTTTAACTGTATATTTAAATAATATTTATTTGTTTACTAATTTTTGTTACGATAATCAGTCTTACACATTATAAAAATTAAGTCTTTGCAATTAAACAATAATTACGTACGTTTTTCTTTTTACCTAATAAATCAACAGTTAAAATAAAAGTTTCTATCAAACTTCTTACGTTTATAAGCTCTAATATCTTTAATATTGATAATTAAATATGTCTTTGAAAAAAAATGAACACAAACAATAATGAATCACAAATATCGAACTACGAATCTGATACCGATTGTGTAGTCAAATGAGTTGTCCTATACAATGTAACAATCATCTGATTTTTTACAGAAAATAGGTGAAAAAAAATCTGAAAAAATTCTCGCGTACTTAGCGAAAAGCAATTCAACTTTTTACTTCCTTAAGGTTTTCCTTGAATCCTTGTCGTTTTCGTGTTACACGCTATTTTTCAAATTATCAATTTTTTTTTTAAATCAAAATATCTTCAGAAAAAAAAATCGTACAAAACTTAAAAAAAAACCAAATTGAAGCTTGAGCTTCCCCCTTTATGATTCCGGTCAAAGACATGCATAAAAAAAATTTGTCTGTTATCGAGGTCCACGAGAAAAGGAACAAAAAAAAAGGCGAAAAATGGTCGTTATCGAAAAAAGGTACTAGTCGTAAAAAAAAATAGTAAAAAATGTTTAAAAAAAAACGAAATTAAGGTGAATTCCTCCCTCTCAAAATGCCGTTTATTAAATTAATTTACGTCAACTATCGGCGAAATGGCATAAAAAATTGTTCCGGAACTGTTTTGAATTTTTGTCCGGAAACTACAAGGCTACAAAAGTGACTTTTTTACGATCCTCATCAGCGATCTATATTCTAAATCTACGTAAAATTTATTTTTCTGGATGAAAAAACATAACATTAACAATCATCGTTAAATTCCAATGACAATATTTCAATAACAAGCACCATCGTAATTATTGGCAACTGAATATTAGTCTAAAAAATTCTGTAACGAAAGAAACATTCGTACTGAGATAAATTATTTATTCGCTCCGATCGGAAATTAAGAGGCCCACTGTACATTCCCATATTTTGTTACACGTATTACGATTAATTGTCAATAAATTTTGGAATTTCGTAGTAGATTCGCATAACCTCAAATTTATGACTATTTCGAACATTGCGTGATAAAGTTGTTTCGAACTCTCGTTTGGGGGGGTGTCTTGTTGTAATAACCTACATCCATACATCATGTTTTATCGTTGGCTAAGCCGAACGCATCTCGGATGCGTCGAACTGATGTATATAGGAAGATAAGAAGGGCGTTCATAAATCAGAATATTCGAAAAGGCAAGGTAGCGGAAACGCAAACATTGAATTTTCAGCACCAAATAGAAAACATCACCGACACGCACCCACACACTTTGCAACACAAAATACATATGGAGAATAAGTTTAAGCTCGCGCGTGACCTGGTAGGAAAAAGGCTCGTCTATGCAACAAGAGGAGGAAGGATGAAGGCGCTCAGAATTCAAAGCAGATTGATGGGATAAGCCGTAGGTACTCTCCTGTTTATGCACGATGCTCTCATCCTCCATTCTTTTTTCCATTTCTCTCTCTCTCTCTCTCTCTCTCTCTCTCTCTCTCTGTCTCTCTCTCTCTCTCTCTCTTTCTTTCTCTCTTTCCTCTTTTCCATTGCATATAAAGTAAAAATGCACGTGCATTTCTTTGTTCGTTGATTCGAGTTCCTACGTCCTGTATATAAATAATGGGAGACTAAAAATTCCTTACCTACGAATGAAACTTTCCTCTGGAAGTTCGCGCCCAGTGGAATTCAAGATTGCTCGGGTGACCGTGACGAATAAAGACTAGAAGAGGTGCACCTTCCGCACTGGAAATCCATGTGTCATTTGTTATATGTAAGGTGTGTAATTTTAAGAATTAAAACGTGAAAATTCCATACACGAGTGGCCTTAGGCCACTCTAGAGGCCAAGAAGGGCATATTTTGTGATTTTTTTTTCAGCGTAACCATAAAATAAATCGGAATTACAAAATAGGGCTTTTATTATACACGTAATTGACTATAGAAAATTATTTTTTTACAGCGAAACATGTGAAAATAGCGACTGTGCAGCATTTTTCCAATGACGCCTTTATTTCAACGGGCGAACCAAGAGCTCCTATATTTTCTCAATTATGATGAGACAGTTTTTTTTTCGATTATATATAAGAATAGCTGTAGAAGTACGTAGGATTTTTTTGATATATTGTTTTTTGTCAAAATGGCGCATTTCTAAAACAAAAAGTATAAAATGCCATGAGAAAATCGTCAGAATATTGTTTATATTGGGAGTACAAATTAATTCGGTGCGTTTTTTTTGTTGTAAAAAATCCATTTATTTCAAAATAAAACGTATGAATAGATTAATCAAAGTATTGTCCATCGCTGGCTACTACTTTTTCCCACCTCTCAGGCAATTTTCGAATTCCATCTTGAAAAAAAGTCTCGTCTTTTGAGGCGATCCAAGTTTTCAGCCAATTTTCGATTTCTGCGAAAGAAGTGAACCGGTGACCTGCTAAATCCTGCTGCATCCGTCGGAACAACCAGTAATCAGAAGGAGCAATGTCCGGAGAATACGGCGGGTGCGGTAAAATATCCCATTTGAGCGTTTCCAAATATTATTTTACGACTTTTGCGACATGAGGCCGAGCGTTGTCATGCAGAAGAATAATTTTGTCATGTCTTTGCTCGTATTCCGGCCGTTTTTCTCGTAATGCACGGCTCAAACGAATCAATTGTAGTCTATACCGATCGCCCGTAATGGAATCGCCAGGTTGTAGCAGCTCATTGGCTCATTTGGCTGTCCAGGGCGAGGCTTGTCTTCAACGCTGAAATCACCGTTCTTAAAGCGTCGAAACTATTCCCTACATGATTTATCAGTTGGAGCATCATCACCATAAACTTCAACAAGCATTCGATGCGCTTCAGCTGCACTTTTCTTCCAATTAAAGCAGAAAAGTAAAACTTGCCGCAAATGCTGCTTAGTTAACACAAAATTTCACATATTCGACACAGTAAAAAACAAGGTTTTTAATGGAACTCAAAGCGATATAAACTGAATATTATTGACAGATGTCTAACCTCTCTGAAACCACCAAAATCAGCTGTCACTATGAAACATTCATAACATCCAGAGCCATCTCTTTAAAACGGACTGAATTAATTTGTACTCCCAATAAAAAAGGAACTATGCAATATAATTTTAAAAAATCCTACGTAGTGTCTCAGAAAATGTAATTCTAAATATACAGTTAAAATTTCAAGTGAATCGGTTGAAATTTGTTTGAGTTATGAGTCCGGCCGACTTGAAAAATGTACTTTTGAGATAAACGGGTTTAAAGTTAGTAGAAAGTCACGACACGAATCAAGAGGGGTTGCGTTAGAATTGGAAAATCGAGTACTTAGAGATTTTTCACACCCATAATCTTTTGGAATATAATTTAATAGGTACTAAGGTACATTTTTAACAAAAAAAAAACGATTTTTGGAAAATCCTAGAGTGGCTTAAGGCCTTAACTAACTGGAAATTCGGAATTGGCCAAAGTCTTTCAAGATCTATGTATCATTTTTTTCGACATTTTTAAATTAAATGTAAATAATTTTGTTCGCAATTTTATTATGAAAATATATAAGTTTTGACAGTTATAATGTAGCACCAATTTGTTACCTAATCGTTTTTCAGATCCTTGAATAAATGCTTTCAGAAAACGTTCTGCGGCTCGGTATCTCCTGGTGATTTTTACATTAATCCCTGGGATCCGATTCGAAATCTTGATCTTGTCCTAGAAATTCCACATTCCAGCCTGCATTCTATGCAATGTTGCTATTTGGATTCTGACTAGATTCCTCAATAGTTCGGGATTGGAATCCTGGCTGGAATCCGATTTGCGAGCGTTACATTTCTCGAGAACTTTCCAGACAAACCAGTATCCTAGTCCGATTCGGACTCTATCCATGACAATATTTCTGCACGAGTATCTGCGATTAGGCAATAAAAAGCTGCAAGCACTCGATAATGCTCGCACCAAAAAAAAAATAATAATTTCCTCACGTTTGGGAATGACGAGTTCTAAAAAATCATAAATGTAGAATAACGAGTTGAGTATTGAGTAATAAAAAGAAGTATCCCGAAACTAATCCTCCATCGCATTCTGCCGAGAAATAATTCAGAAAGAAAGTGTTTCTTTTTTTCCTTACGAACAGTGGCTCTTCGGGATGAAAATAAAGTTGTTTGGTATATACGTCGGTTCATCTTCTGCCGGGATGGCATCCAAATATGACGTCATAAAGGAGCCATAAGGAGCGAGTTTTTTTTTCTCCGAATGTTCTTCTTCTCTAGGCTATTACCAACGCGTATAACGGGGATATGGGCGGCTCACTTTTTATTTCACCGTCGCTTGCGATCTTTTCGAGCCAAAGGAAAGAAGTGGATGTAGCCGATGAACTTCGGGACAGGAAAATTGTGTAAAGCCAGGATAGCTGGACTTTCTGGAGGCCAGCCAAATATTTACGTTTTACCTACCACTCATAGATGTCTGGGTGGAGGGCGAGGGAGAGGGATAGAGATGGGGGGGGGGGGAGGGTCGATAGCGGATGCTATCGTCCGTTATATGTGGAAAAATTTGAGCCATATGCACATATGCACACGTATCATGTATCCCACAAGTATACCGATCCCCAAGAGTACTGTGCTATTCTTTCTCGTAAAAAACACCAGCGACCATCAAGAGCTCGTGTCTTGATCGCGGATGCAAGAGACTCGTGGCAAAGTGATCGGAAGAAAAAACGCTCGGCGAAACAACGTTTCATCGAAATGTTCTTCGATTTTTCACGAACGGACTCGTACACATTGGCCTAGCGAACAATTTTTTTTTGGGGTTTGTTTGCCAAATTTCCCCCCAAAAAAAAAAGGTTTTAGATAATAAGGAAAACAAAGAAATAAAAATATCGTTGCGTTCCATGCAAACTTCAACGTCATTGATACGAAGAGTTGAATTATTTCTTTGTGAAGACTTGCTTGGGTGAACGTTGAGGAGGTTTGAGCGTTATCCATAATTCAAGAATTGAAAAAATATATACACTACCGGCGAAAAGTTTCCGGACAAAAATTCAACAAACTTCCGGAACGATTTTTTATGCCATTTCGCTGCTGGTTGACATAAATGAATTTAATAAACAGCATTTTGAAGGGGAGGAATTCATCTTCGTTCCATTTTTTTTTTGAAATTTTTTAATCATTTTTAACGACGGTACTCTTTTTTGAAAACAACAATTTTTCGCCTTTTCTTTTGTTTCTTTTCTGGTAGACCCTTAAAGACAACATTTTTTTATGCATTTCTTTGAGCGGAATTATATAGGGGGTAGTTCAAGCTTCAATTTTGTTTTTTTGTAAAGCTTCGTACGATTTTTTTTTCTAGAGATATTTTGATTTCTTTGAAAAAAAAAGAGACAATTTGAAAAATAACGTTTAACGCGAAAACGACAAGGAGTCAAGACAAACCTCAAGATAGTAAAAAGTTGAATCGGTTTTCGTTGAGTTCGCATGAATTTTTTTCAGATTTTTTTTCGACATTTTTTTTTCACCTATTTTCGGTAAAAAATCGGATGGTTCAATTGCCGTAACTCGAGAACCGAGGGGTTTGTGGTCAAATTTCAAAGGAGGACATTTTTTCATTTTTATATAATAGTTTTTTAAGTTGGTAGTAAGACAATATTTTTTTACTTTTTCACGTAATAATAGTATAAAAATGCATAATTTTGTCCTTCAATTGTATATTTTATGAAAATTCATCATCTACAGAATAAATCTATACCTCGTATACATTTTTTGAGGTTTATTGAAAAAAAAAGAAAAATCGCATAAACCGTCATTTGACTCAACTGAAATGATCAACTGAAATGATGAAATGATTATTTGACTTCAATTATTTTCAATCGGCTTTTTCTGGGGGGATTTTTTCTGCGGGGGCGTGCTCACTTCAGCCCCCCCCCCCCCTGACACGTAGGGAATTTTACGTACGCTCGCGCACTCTGGCGTGCAAAAATCGATTTCGTAAGATGATCCCATTACGGCGCCTTCTTCCGGCGATATCATCCCCCTCCATTAGATAAATTTTATGGATCCGTGCGGCCGATGCCAGCCAAGTGTCGCGATCGGATGATGATGATGATGATGATGATGATGATGATGATCTCGCGAAAGAGCCTCCCCCACGATATATCCGCACGCCGTCACACTTGCCAAGTACATTTTTAAACGGCGGTACGCCGTCGCGTTGCATCATAGCCTCGAAACGTTCGGGTGCCTATCGCCTGACCGAATTCAGCTGCACCGAAATGACATTGGCAAAAGAAAAAAAGACAACGACACACGTCGAATTTATCCTTGTGTCAATCGTATCGACGGAACAATTGCTAATTGATAAATTTTTCTGTGAAAAGTGTCTTCACGGTGATGACATTTATATTTTTAGTACTAAAAATGTTTCTAGATTGATTTCTTTTCAGTATAGATTTATTTATTTATTTTTTAGTGTTGCAATTCCGTCTTATTTTGCTTCCAATGTTATTCGGAATTAATTTTTTTTTCGGTAGGACCCTGTCAAGGATTTTGAAAGACATTGTAGTGTGGTAGCCTAGATCGACAAGAAAATGGGGAATTAAGAAAGTGAATCTTAGGTGGATTTCAAATATACAAATGTCAAATATTTTCCAACGAAAATTCTTTTTTTGTAGAACCGAATCTTTTTGATTGTTCCAATGTACGGTCAGGATGAGAATGAGACTCCGCGATCCAAGAATTTATTTATTAGAACGTGAAAGGAATCTACGGAACATAGCTTACTAAAAAAAAATTAAGAGGATCACTGCTAAGAATTCTGAAAAGGCTACGAGGTATTTTCGTAGCTTAAATCCACCGATAAAAGCTCGGGCAACAAAAAACCATTAATTTTCACGTTGTTGAAGTTTACATCGGCGAAGGGCAACGAAATATTTCTTTTTTCTAAAGTTCCCAAACTCCCTTTGACAGATCGAAGTCATAAAAATCACGCCATCATTTTTTAGGCGACAAATTTAGCGATCTACAACCCAAATCGACAAAGTAGGACTTTCAATAACAATAAAAATAAGGAATTATAAAAAAAATCGTTTCATTCCAACGGTGGAAACTTCCAGGCAATTAATTTTCATTCATTTCGACGATGCATCCCCTCAATGTCATTAGTTTGCAATGATAATTGCCGTCTGAGTCTTCCAATCTTCTCCAATCACGAGAATCGAACTCCACAATTAAATGGATCCCTGATAAGAATGCTAAAAAGGCCACGAGGTATTTTCGTAGCTCAAATCCAGCGATAAAAGCTCGGGCAACAAAAAACCATTAATTTTCACGTTGTTGAAGTTTGCATCGTTCGAGTGCAACGAAATATTTCTTTTTTCTAAAGTTCCCAAACTCCCTTTGACAGATCGAAGTCATAAAAATCATGCCATCATTTTTTAGGCCACTAATTTAGCAATCTACAACCCAAACAAACCCAAACAAAGTAGGACTTCCAATAACAATAAAAAATAAGGAATTATTAAAAAAAAATCGTTATCCAACGATGGAAACTTCAAGTCCATTAATTTTTCAACGTCATTATTTTGCAATGATAATTTTGCCTTCTGAGTTTTCCAATGTTCTTTAATACCAACAATTAAACTCCACAATCAATGCCAATAATCTTAATTGACTAGAGTATTAAAATATCATAAAGAACACTTCTCCCTCGACTAAAGAAATGACAATTTCACAATGACAATTACATCTGAAATTTTATTTTTTTCGAAAGCTGGACAACACAATTGGCAGACACGTCTCCAATAGCAATGGCGAAAAGTTTACATTATGGATTATCATCCCGATCGAATTTTCGCGTCGTGGCTATTAGGTTTTTCTATCGGATAAAAAGTATCGAGGAATGTCGTGGCGAAAGAATATTTCTTCGAGTCGGTGCAACTGTAACGCGATGGATGTACAGCCCGCAATGTGTACTATGTGTACAGCCCTTGGTGGCCGGCCACCTTGTGAACACGTATGTCATAAGGAAATCGAATTTCCCGTCGCTGACGTTGTCGTCGTCATCGTCGTATAGTTGTCATCGTTATAGTCGGTTTAACGTGAATATACGACCGGAAGGGAGGGCTCTCGACGCGAGCACAGACCGGGGTTGGTAAAATGTGCAAAAGGGCTTTTCACGAGTTACGAAACGAGCTTGCAAGGGTCTCGACATTAGTAATACGAAGCAAAGCGACATTAGAATACGTGGGCGCACAGAGGAACTTTCATTGGGGGAAAGGTGTACGAGTTGATCCTTTGGGGTAAGATGATCATTTTTAATTGCGACGAAACTATTAACGCTATCTAGTGATATTCTGTGGTAAAACATAGCGCCCATTGCGATGTACGAAGGATTTTTTTGATATATTATTTTTTGTCAAAATGACGCATTTCTAAAACAAAAAGTATAAAATGCCATGAGATAATCGTCAAAAAATTGTTTATAAAAAAGGAACTATGGAACATAATTTAAAAAATCTTACGTAGTACCTCAGAAAATTTAATTCTAAATGTACAGTTAAAATTTCAAGTGAATCGGTTGAAATTTGTTTGAGTTATGAGTCCGGCTGACTTGAAAAATGTACCAGGTGTATAAGTATGAAATGCGGATTTTTTTTCTAAAAAAAAAACACGTTAAATTCAGAAGAATGATAAAAAGTGCTTTATTAAAAATATGCTCCATCGCTTGTTATACATTTTTTCCATCTTTCGGGCAATTTGTGAATACCACGCCAGTAAAAATCTTCTCCTTTTGCTGCGAACCATTCATCGAGCCATTTTCTCACATCGTCGTACGAAGATTCGTACCAAAGCGCTGCTCAGCAAGTGCGTGGCCCATCAATGCAAACAAGTGGTAATATCGGAAGGAGCCAAGTCTGGTGAGTAAGCCGCATGAGGTGGAACTTCCCAGCTGAGTGCTTCCAACGTGTTGCGAACCGGTTTTGCCGTATGTGATGGAGCATTGTCATGAAGAAAAATGACTTTGTGTTGCCTCTTTCGGTATTCTGGCCTTTTTTCAAGCAGCGAACGGTTCAAATCGGTCAATTGTTGTTGGTAACGTTTAGTATTAACCGTTTCCCCAGGTTTTAACAGCTCATAATAGACCACGCCCCTCTGGTCCCACCAAACACAGAGCATCGTCTTTCTGCCAAAGCGATTCGGTCTTGCGGTCGATGTGGATGGTGCGCCTGGGTCTACCCATGATTTTTTGCGCTTGGGATTCTCAAAATAAATCCACTTTTCATCCCCTGTAACTATACGATGCAAAAACGACTTCCTTTTGTACCGAGCGAGCAAAATGTCACATGTGTTTTTGCGCTTTTCCATTTGCCTGTCGTTCAACTCATGTGGTACACATCTACCGGCCTTCTGAATCTTTCCCATCTCTCGTAGCCGATTGGAAACAGCTTGTCGACTAACGCCCAATTGCTCGGCGAGTTGTTTTTGTGTTTACGAATCATCTTCGTCCAACAATGCTTGCAATTCCACATCTTCGTATTTTTTTGGCGCTTTTCCATGTTCCTTGTCTTCAACATCGAAGTCACCACTTTTGAAACGCCGAAACCATCGTTCACACGTATCTTGCGATGGAGCATGTTCACAATAAGCTTCTCGAAGTAATCGGTATGATTCAGCAGCAGTTTTCTTCAAATGAAAACAAAAAATTAATGTTGTCCGCGAATGCTCTTTGTTTGGTATAAATTTCGACATATTGAACACAACAGCACAACACTATGCACCCACTTTTCCAATTTATCACTCGTGCGCGTCTGACACTTGTTGATGACACAACAAAATGGCGCAGTGTCAAATCTTTATAGCACAAACTGCATTGGTGCACCATCTGTTGTCTGAAATCCGCATTTCATACTTGTACACCTGGTAGTTTTGAGATAAACGCGTTGAAGTTAGTAGAAAGTTACGACATGAATCAAGAGGGGTTGCGCTAGAATTCGAAAATGGAATACTTAGAGATTTTTCACACCCACAATCTTTTGGAATATAATTTGATAGGTACTAAGGTACATTTTTAACCAAAAAAATCGATTTTTGGAAAATCCTAGAGTGGCCTAAGGCCTTGAATCAAAAGGAGTACTGGATCATTCGAAAATTGATTGGTGCACTAATGAAATGTCTGCTGTATAAATATACATACACTATTATAAACACATGCATTAGTCTCCAACGTGTAGGAAATTGTTGTATCGAAGTTCAGGCTAGGTACACGATTACGATAAATACCCAAGAGCACACATTGCTCGGACAGCTAATGCATTTCAGTTTCTGCACGCCAACCCCCCCGCTCCCACTTGTAGGGACAAGTTGAAACGGTCACGCCATATTCGCATCGGCTGTCGAGGAAACGGGAACTCGAAGCGGTCATTAGCCACCACACATAGGAAAATGAAACTTCGTAATGTTGACTATGTATGACTATGTGAACGTATCTACGTATGGTTGACTATCAGCTTGCTTGGCTGTTTTGGGGGAAAAGCCTGACATTTTTTTAAGCAGATCGTTGATTTTTACGACCAAAGTCCCTTTGTAATGACCTCTGTGAAAATATACTTACATCTAAAGCTGATTTTGAAGACATTGGGCTTTCCAGTTGATGAGGTGGAGTATGTAAGGGTGAGGGTGGAGTTTGTTTGGGTTTGTTTGGGTTTGTTTGGGACCTCTGTGAAAATATACTTACATCTAAAGCTGATTTTGAAGACATTGGGCTTTCCAGTTGATGAGGTGGAGTATGTAAGGGTGAGGGTGGAGTTCGAAATCTTACGCTGACACACACATATGAGTGAGTCGTGTGTACCGTCTGCTGATAAAAAGGCGTACAATGAATGTTTGAAGCTACAAAATTAGTTAGATTAAACCGGTTAAACAATTAGTTAAAACGAAATTAATCTAGTTTTCGAATAGTTTTCGAATCTCGTAATGTTTCATGAGGACAAGAATAGTTTACTATGCAATGCTCGGTGTAGTTGTCGAAAACCTATGACACAGGGTGTCCCATAAATACCCCGTCGTGCTAAAGGCCTCAGGCCACTCTAGAATTTTCCAAATATCGATATTTTTTTGTTAAAAATGTACCCTAGTACCTGTAAAATTATATTCCAAAAGATTATGAGTGTGAAGAATCTCTACTCAATTTTCGAATTCTAGCGCAACCCCTCTTCATGATCATGATAAGGCCTTAATAGTGTCCCGAATAAATCCTCAAGATAAAATAAAAATCTATAGAAAAACGTCTTGGCGATACTACCAGCTTAATTAAAGCGTGATATTTGTGGCTCACCCTGTATATTACCGCGACGTTTCGCATCGTGTTTCATTCTCGCGATTCCATTTCTGTTTCTCGCATCGATCGAGGGCTTTGCAAGCGGCTCGTTCCGACGAAGAAAGGCCACGTCGACTGTGCCGCTACGAGCTCCCTTCTGAACTAACGCTTCCCCCCAATGATCGATATCTCTCGTTCGCCAGTGACAAATTGCATCGCCAATGAATTCAAATTTTTCATTTCATTCCTAATACATCCAGTGAGATCGCGATGTTCCACATCGTGACGTTTGATTCGATCAATGAACTTTGACGTTTGTACAACATGAAAATTGTGCCAAAGAAAATTTCTATATTGATGTTTGAAGTTTGCATCGGTGAAACGAAACTTCTTCTCTTTTCTATTTTTCTTTCCTTACGTTTAGTCAAGATGTCAAAAATTCTCGTGTCAATTTCGAATGCAGATGTTCAAAAAAGGCATCTTCAAAAACAGTCGAAGCCGAAGTCGAAGAACAATCGATTTGACAGCTAAAATCTTCTGAAACAATTTTGGGCAAGTGAAAATAAAATAAAAATTCTTTTTCATTGTACTCCAACGATGCAAATGTCAATCTCATCGATATCTTCTCGATCGAAATGTAGGGCTTTGCTTGCACGCTCCGAATGGAATAGGACCAATAACGCCAACTCGACCTTAACAGTTGTCACCGGAAATCCTCGGCTCCGAGATATCGCGACCTATCCACGTGTAAAGAAAAAAAGCACGCTGGTGAGAGTAAAAGATTCTCGTCCCATACATAATGCATTCGAGAGTCCATGGATCTCGAGTCTCCAGCTCTCCATCTCTCTTTGCTGTGTCTCTTTCTATCGTGGCATCACTTTTTGTCGATTTATATCATCACATCGAGATAGAGGTTACATTGCCACTCAGCAGCAATCATAGATATACAGGGTGGTCCAAAAGTCGTGGATCAAACGAAGTGGGGAGGTAGCCAAGATTATTTCCAACCGAAAATGTCATATACAGATCCGTTGCTCAACGATTCCGAAGCTGCGTTCTTTTTCAATAATTTTCGCAAATCGGTTCCCAGCTGTACAAAAAAAATTGATAAAAAAAAAACTTCTCATGATATGCCGGCTATTTTGTTTTCAGTTGAAGCCTGATGACGTCGCTTTTGCATGGAAACTTAATCTTCATAATTGTCATCGTGGGTTCTTAGAATAAAATGAATTTGTAATAACTTTGCAAATCATAACTTTTTTTCCCTAGATTTTCGTCGTTGATTTAGAAAGGAAAATGTTTTATCGAAAACTTCCCCCTGCACTTAGGAAAATTGGTCCACCTTACGAGGATTCTAAAAAGGTCTTCTAAAATCTAGTCTTCTAATCTAAAGAGTTTCTATTTCTATTCTATTTCTATTTCTATTCTATTTCTATTTCTATTCTATTTCTATTTCTATTTTTATTCTATTTCTATTTCTTTTCTATTTCTATTTCCATTCTATACGAAAGTTTCTATTCTAGAAGATTCTAAAAAAAATTCTATTTCATTCTATTCTTCTATTCTTTCTAAAAAGTTTCTATTTCTTTTCTATTTACATTTCTATTTTATACAAAATTTTATATTCTAGAAGATTCTAAAAAAATTATATTTCTTTCTATTCTTCTATTCTTTCTAAAAAAGTTTCTATTTCTATTCTATTCTATTTCTATTTCTATTTTATACAAAAGTTTTTATTCTAGAAGATTCTAAAAAAATTCTATTTCATTCTATTCTTCTATTCTTTCTAAAAAGTTTCTATTTCTATTCTATTTATATTTCTATTTTATACGAAATGTTCTATTCTAGAAGATTCTAAAAAAATTATATTTCTTTCTATTCTTCTATTCTTTCTAAAAAAGTTTCTATTTCTATTCTATTCTGTTTATATTTCTATTTTATACGAAATTTTCTATTCTAGAAGATTCTAAAAAAAATTCTATTTCATTCTATTCTTCTATCCTTTCTAAAAAGTTTCTATTTCTATTCTATTTATATTTCTATTTTATACGAAATTTTATATTCTAGAAGCTTCTAAATAAATTATATTTTTTTCTATTCTTCTATTCTTTCAAAAAAAACGTGTCTATTCTATTTCTATTTTTATTTCTATTCTATACGATTCTAAAAAAAATCATAATTCTTTCTATTCTTCTATTCTTTCTAAAAAAGTTTCTATTTCTATTCTATTCTATTTCTATTTCTATTTTATACGAAGTTTTCTATTCTAGACGATTCTAAAAAAAATTCTACAACTCATAGAACCCGACCCGCGGAAGTTTCTTTACTATAGATTTTTATTCACTGCAAGGTAATGCTTTGCTAGAAGATAACATTTTGTTTTTGTTAGCAAATCTTTTTATGATTTTTTTTTGTACAGCTGGGAACCGATTTGTCAAAATTATTGAAAAACAACATATCTTTGGAATCGTTGAAAAATGGACCAACCTGTATATGACCTTTTTGGTTGGAAATGATCTTGGCTACCTCCCCACTTCGTTTGATCCGCCACTTTTGGACCACCCTGTATATACACATATAAATTCACCGGTATACATCAGTATAAGAAGAGAGTCAAAGGCACGGCTGACCCCGTGGCCTCGCCACAATATATTCGACCCGTATAACATGGCGGAAACATCGGTAGCCAGCGTCGCCGCAGTCGACGACTCTCTCGGCGTCGTTTCCATTTTCGGTATTGAAAAAGCTGCACTTCCGATACACACACGGGCGAGGAAAGAAAAAGAAAAACACGTTCTTCGTAGTTTACGCACGTGGTACGCGTATATTTGAAATGGTCGGTCGATAGAGCCCAACCGGAAGTCGCAAATGGCGTAACGCAAATGACGATTGATCCAATGACACTCGATCCGAAGACATTGACGATAAGACGATTGTATTTCCATTGTCGAATGTTCAGTACATTGCGGTAGCGTTGAAGTTTGGTTAGCGACCAACGATTGTCTTTTTAAACGATTGCCGAGTTGACCGTATCGTTCCGAATGACTCATAAAAATTCAGGATACTAGTTTAAACGTTCCAGAATGTGACATTCACGGCATTATATTTTTATTCAATTTTAAAAGGCCGAAAAAAAATCAGCAAAAGGCCAATGCGTAAAAAAAAGTCCTTTTTCACTGAAAAAAATCATAACTCTTGCAATTTTCAATTTTTTTTCATAAAATTTTAGGGTGATCCTCTTGAGATATGATAGTTTAAGGAAAAAAATAGCTCCATAGGGGAAGTTTCAAAAAAGGCATTTATCCTCATATCTGAATAGCCATTTCGGAGTTAAATAAAGAATAATCATGAAAAATTAGCGATTTTTTAATTTAAAAAAAGTGGCCACCGACAACTTATAGTAATTTTGGCTTAAAGTTGCTCTTGCGGTAAAAAAAAATGTTTTTTTTTGCAGATTTATATCGTAATTTAATGAGAAGTCGAAGAGACGTTTGGGTTATTTCTGTAGCGTTGTCTGGAAAAAGGGGGGGGGGAGGGAGAGTTGAGAAGAAAAAAATGTATTGCGCCTCAATGATGAAGACTCGATTTTTTTTTTAATTATTCATTGCACAGCAATCGTAATGATTTGAACAAAAGTGAACGGCAAAGATTCTTAATTCTTTTCCTGCTTTTTTTCTTTCTTTTACACTTTTAAATTTGCTGAAGGAAAAAAAGAGGGCCGGGTGTTGACTCTTCCAAGGATGAGGATGAAGACACATCTCAAAAGTCTGGGAGAGAGAGAGGGAGAGAGAGAGAGAGAGAGAGAGAGAGAGAGAGAGAGAGAGAGAGAGAGAGAGAGAGAGAGAGAAAGAGAGAGAGAGAGTCTGCATGGCGATCTTCTCATTGGCGAACCGATCGCCACAAGAGCCTCGGCATGTTCTGCATAATCGTTAATTACAAAAAACACCAATCCTCGACGCGCTTTCGACGCACGTATAAACGACGCAAGTCTGCCAAACGTATTATTGTGTTTTTCCGTATATTTGCACAGTGTTGTGTCAATTGGACAGGTTTTTGTCTCGTTCGTGAATATTTTGCGAGGCCCGTCCGTGTCTTCTACGATAAAGAAACTCGTCGATGCACCAAATACTCTGCGATGTATTTGGGTCTATTTTTACATTGTCCGCAGACAACGGGTTGGCATTTTTTTTATACTGAAGGTAATAGGAAAACGAGATTTTTTACATTTTTTAAAAATAAAGCATTCGGGCTTTGATCGGGCCCATCTTAATTTGACCTAACTTTATTAAGTCCCTAGTCTGGAATCCCCACAAGGACCATTAGTGGCCGGTCACACTTTGCTACCGCGAGCCATTGAAGGCTCTCTCACCCAGGGTAGAATCGACCCGTCGATCAATTTTTGGCGTAAATATATAATAGTTCTCGGCTTCGAATGGGACTGTATTCACCATCTTACCTGGAGTTTCAAGGGGTTACGTCGGTTTCGAAGCCGAAAAGAAAAGCATATTTTCTGTATTTTTTTTAAAGGTAATATATAAATTATTTTATTCAAAATGTTGAGAACACATAAGAGCAACATTTCAACAATATTTAAAAAAAATTTTATCCAAAAATTTGGGAAATTCAGCCGGTGGGACCTGGTTTCCGGAGACCCCTAAAAAAAAAGTGGCCTCGCGGTGGTCCGGATAACTCATGATAGCTTCATCTTAAATTGAAAAACCAAATTTTTTCTGTCAGTAGATAAGTATAGCTCGTGATTGAACGAAGGATTTTTAAAAAAATGAAATTTGAATTTTTGGCAGAGTTGTATGCAAAATAGTTCAATTTTTGGTACAATTTACACTACGTATAGTCTTCTAAAATTAGTTGTAATCGAAAAAATAAAAACCTTCGTTCAACCACTAGTCAATGCTATTTTGAGGAAGTGTGCAAAATTTCAATAAGATCGGTGCATTCGTTTTTAAGAAATCGTGTCCACCGACTTCAAAAATAGTGTTTTGAGAAAAATGCGTATACCTGCGTCGCTCCTGGCCGGTCTTTCCCAACGGGGGGAATTCCCAAAGGCTCTCTCTCTCTCTCCTCGACTTTTACTCCGATTGACTTAAAACTTTGGGAGAATATTCTAGACATATTGTACTATTAGATAATAAAATGTAAAAAATGGATTTTTTGAAATTTTCAAACCCACGTAACCCCTTATACCACAAAATTTTCCCTCTTCACATATCGGAATAAATACGTTTTTAGGAACGCGCACTACGGTACTATTTTTTTCCCAAAAGTAGCATAAGTAAGAAGTATGACGTCTAAATTTTAGGTAAAAATATTGAAAATTCACGAAACTATGATTTTTCGAGCGAAAAAAGTGTCTTTTTTGCGTTTTCACCTGTTTATGATTTTTTTTAAACATGTCGCCATTTTATTTTTTATAAATAAATTTTTCGTATATCATCTAGAAAGTCCAAAGCACGTTCCGTAATTTTTTGAACCACTTCGGACGGATAGTTTGGCCACAATAATTTTTTGAAAACTGACTTGGTAAAATCGACTCAAGTGTGACCACCGCGAAGGATTAATATTGCCTCAATGGAGCCTCGTAACAAATTATTGCACGGTGAAATTATTGCACGTGGATTTCGAAGCCAAAAGAAAAAGCATATTTTCTCTATTTTTTTTTAAATATAATATATAAATTATTTTATTCAAAATGTTAAGCACATAAAACAGCAACATTTCAACATTTCCCAAAGGCCTCCTAGACTTTTACTCCGATTGACTTAACACTTTGGGAGAATATTCTAGACATATTGTACTATCAGGTAAAAAAATTAAAAAAAATGGATTTTCTGGAATTTACAAACCCACGTAACCCCTTAAAACCCGAGGCTATAAAACAGCAAAAAAAAAATCTTTTTTTTTTAATTCCAAGCTTACGCATACACGGAGAGAATTAAAAAGTAATTTTTGTCGTGAATTTCACGGTAAAAATTACCGTGATATTTTTCAATGTGTTGACAAGTGAGAAAAGCATAATAATTCGTATGCGACAAGTTTTTTTCAACTCACGTTACAGAAAATTTCAAATACGTAGCTAAAATTTTACTATACAAGAAGGGTAGCGCACACGATAATTTTTACCGAGAGCACAATACATTTTCCTATAACACTCATTAAATTTTCTAATAAATCTTAAAATAACTGTTATAAAGATGATACTTTTTTATAGACATTTTTAAAAGGCATAAAATAATAAAATGCACAGTAAAATTTCGCTGATATTATATATTTTTTAAATTTAAGTTTTGCGTATTTTGTTGCACATGAAAATTTACTAGAAAATCTGGTAAAATGTTCTATCTGAAGAAGAAATTTTATTTTATTTTCGTGAAAAACTGTGTTTTACTCGGTAATAATAAGCGAAGTTTCAGGGTTGTCATCTGGTTAGCGTTACTGCACCGTAATTTTTAACATTTAATTCTCTCCGTGTACCCCTCGAAGCTAGACGGGAAAATCCGGTCGGCAGACTTAGCAACGTGATTTAGTGCACAAACAAACGTCGTATACGTAATCGCTACGCGCTAAACGACGAAAAGTTTGTTCGGATAATCTTTTCAGGGTTACAGCTTACCCATATCAATAAGCACATATTTACCTCGCGTAATAAAGATTCTCACGCGTACTTGTCGATTGCGGATAGGATATTCCTTCCCACCATACCTTAATGCTGCTGCGTGCACACCAACTGACGCAAACTCTGAAACTTAATTATTTTTCTCAACATTCTACGATAATATCTTTCTTTTTACATCAAATGCCACACAAGCAGAAATGACGCGTTCGTCATAGCTGTACTCGACTGAGTACACGCTAGCGTGTAATCGAGGTTTCGTCGATAATCGCATAAATTTATGGTGAATCATCGTCGTTCGTGTAGACACGTGTGCAGTAATAAAAGTGCAAAAATTCAACGTCCAGCAAATGCGCAAATAATTATAACGCTGTCGTTTTTCTTTTTTTTCCTCGTCATCCTCAAAATAACCGCCATTATATTAATTGCTCGCCATAATGACGTTTTTTTTCTTTCTTCCCTTATCATCGTCGCAACAAGTTTTTACGATACTGCAGGATAATTATCAATGCTGCTTATCACAAAAAACGAGCACAAAGTTGTCGCGTTTTGCGGAAAAAGAAAAAGAACTCGTAGACGATGCGCTTCTGCTCGCATATAAAGTTACCAATGCAATAATTCCGAAGCTTTTATCCTGTACATTCGAAAAGGTGAATAATTGTGAAATTTTACAATAGTTGGTTCGACGATGTACGAGCAAGCAGGACACTGAATTAATATACACATTTATATCTATTTTTTATTTATCCCCGAGCAGAAATCTTGCTCCGGCTACAATAAAGGCCTGATCAGGCATCCTGATTTCTTTTTCCGGCCTTGATTAGGATTCTTGAACAAGCCCTGATCATTTTTCTGACACTTTCCCTGATTTCGGCCTGATCAGGGTGAAAAATCAAGGCCTGATCAGGGTACAAAATCAAGGCCTGATCAGAGCTTGATTTAGTAAGGCTTGATCAAAATGAAAAATCATGGCCTAGTCAGTATGATGCAATGGAGCCCTGTTTAGGATGTCCTAATTATTCCGGAAATAAAAAATACTACGCATATTTAAAAGAGAAAAAGGCACGAAATTATAATTAACGCTAATAGT
This sequence comes from Ophion ventricosus, assembly GCA_963932345.1. NCBI lineage: Eukaryota > Metazoa > Arthropoda > Insecta > Hymenoptera > Ichneumonidae > Ophion > Ophion ventricosus. The sequence goes on along the minus strand of OZ010717.1, from coordinate 30,161,481 downwards.
TTATTTTTTAAACTGAATATGAATTTTTATTTATCAAATACATTTGTCACGTAGATGCATGTAGAAAATAAATAACACTTTCTCTTAGAGATTTGATTGAATATGCACCGATAACATCACATTCACTGGACTAAACTACGCAGTCAACTTACCATTGTTCGGTAGCCTACGCTGTCCGACTGCTTGACCATCGCCTGAAGCTAGCCGAATCAGGCAAATTGAAGTAAGCCGTAAGTCCGGTTGCTTGACTAGCGCCTGAATCTAGCCGGATCAGGCAACCGGAGGAGCAAATCAGGCAACTGGAAGCAAAACCTGATAGCACACCGTTGCTCGAAATTGATCTGTAGAATTTCCCAGATTCGGTTGCGAACCCAAAAGATAGTGGTAAAGTTTGCATCGTTGAAATTTAACGAAAATTCTTTTGTCTTCCTTCATATCTTCATCTTCATTATCACCAACAATATTTTCTTGCCAATTTATGTTGTAGGTTATCAATGAGGAGCTTGAAAAACGTGGTAGTGATTTATTTAGCCTCAAAGCGCCAACAAAAATATGTCTGCAATAAAAAAAAGAAGAATTCTCGTTGCCTTCTAAAGATGCAAACTTGAAGACCATCCCCAAAAATTGGCGCTTCGTTTCTTTTGGGGATATCCATCGTTTGGGATGAATCAAAAAGAGAATCTTAATCAATGCACTTTCTTGGAAGTCTAAAAAAAGACGCCTGCACAGATGCCCGCTGCTGTATGTACATATTTTATGTATGCATATAAATATATGCATATGGGAATGGCGATTATTTAACAACGGCGTGTGACATCTATAGACAAAGAAACGATCAGATCGAACAATGAAAAGACGGAGAGAAATATAACAAAAGTAAAGCTGTCTAGCAACGGAAGTCGATGCAGGAGCATTAAAAAAACATTTGGTCTGTTAATCATTCTATTTACGCTATATCCATATATACAGGGTGTCCCAGGACTAAATGTCATCCCTAAAATGGGGGGGTTGGGGGTGAAATTCTGAGTCGATTGATATAAGCATGTATGGTTCCCAGATCAACCCCTGAATTATTATTAATTTTTAAAGACGGGTCAATCAGGCGCGCCCGATGAGCGGGCTTACGTCGGTGAGCGATACGCGCGTGTAGTGGTGCCTGGTGGAGCACGGTAGGAGCACCGCTCCGCCAGGCATCACTACACGCGCGTATCGCGCGCGCCTGATTGGGCCGTCTTTAAAAATTAATAATAATTCAGGGGTTGATCTGGGAACCATACATGCTTATATCAATCTACTCAGAATTTCACCCCCAACCCCTCATTTCAGGGATGACATTCCGTCCTGGGACACCCTGTATATATATATATATATATATATATATATATATGGATATAGCGTAAATGCAATGATTAATAGACTGAATGTTTTTTAATGCTCCTTTTTAATATATATATATTAATATTATTAATATATATGTAAATTAATATATATTAAAAATGAACATTAAAAAACATTCGGTCTATTAAATATTGTATTTACACTATATACATACATACATACATATATATATATTTATATATATATAGGGGAAGATTTAAACTTTCCGTTGTCAAACTCCGGCCACAATTTCGACACACCGGGTCAATTTTACCAAAACGGCACTTTATCCATCTGCCATCAACAAACCTCCGATAAGTTTGCATACTAAAAATTCAGGTACACATAATTAATACTTCTCAATACGTCTGCATAATTGAAATTCGAAATATAGATAATTAAATTGCCGTAAAAAAGGAATGAAAATGTTCCCTTTTGGAAAAGTTCATTTTTAAATAAACATTTAAATTATTAAAATTAATCATTCATTGTTTAATCGTCAATTAATTATGTATTTATTAATCACGGATTAAATTAAACAATTAAAATCCGTCCTGGTCAAAGTGAATCGTCGTATAAAGGGAAGGTTAAAGGCTTCGAAGCCCGTCCCCAATGTCTACCGTCTCCATACTCAACATTACGTAAACCCAAATGTCTTCGAAAACCCCTTGGATTAAACGCGAGCTCATTCGTTCAGCGGTCATTCATAGGGCCATCCCAAAATGGATGAATCGTTGGAAAATAAATGTATAAGCGTCCTGAAAATAGCCAGATTTTCCGACAGCCAACATTAGACAGATACGACAGGCGTTCCACCTATACTGTGCTGTAAAAACAATATTGTAGTTAATTCTGGACACGATAAAAATTATTGTAGTTCCAAAAATAGTACGTTATGATACGAGGACGAAAAAAACTTTTTTTAACGAGTGTGAGTTTGCAACACTCCCCTTTGGCTCGTGCTGATTAGTCACTCGTTAGAAAAAGTTTTTTTCGTCCTCGTGTCATAATGTACTATTTTTCGAACTAAAATAATTTTTATCAAGTGTCGAGTATTATACGAAATTTTATTGTACGCGGTGTGAAAATGGGGGTTTTACGCACGTGAAGCGTACGTAAAACATCTATTATCGTACTGAGTGGAATAAAAATATATATTTACGCAGAAATGATACTGTAATATTTTTTTTCATTTTAATCTACAATCTTTCTACTTAATATTTACACGTGATCAGTTCTGTAAATGGTTTAATTAAGAACAAAAAAAATTACAAAGTACGATTTGCAAAGTCCAAATTCTCAAACAAAAAAAAAAAAACAAAAAATGTCCAGAATGAATTCCATCAGTGTACATTGACATACACGTTAACACGTGTCAGTGTGTGGGCACGAACGTCAAGTGTTCGAGGTTGAAAGTGATGAGCGCGGAAAAGCGACACCAGGGGCTGGTGGCCTCCTCATCGTCGTCGTATCGCTTGCGTTTTAACTCTTAGCTTTGCAGATACACGTGTGCACGCGCATACGTGCACGGCTATGTGGGAGGCACAAATGAATAGCGGCGCGGGGGGGGGGGGGGGCAACACAGGCCAAGGAGGAATACTTCGCTACTGTGTAGCTGTGTGTGCCTCGATTACGAGTCATCCGAATGAGAAAGAAAGCTG
>OZ010717.1:29972268-30158243 GCA_963932345.1 Ophion ventricosus | reverse complement strand
ATTCAACACAGTAAAAAACATGGTTTTTAATGGAACTCAAAGCGATATAAACTGAATGTTATTGACAGATGTGCGATCGAAATCAGCTGTCACTATGAAACATTTGTAGCGTCTTTACTACGGGAATGCTAGTTGAGGAGTGGGAGGAATGCGAATCCTCGTGTATTTCTTTGATTAAAGATATAAAAACTTTTATTAATATACAAACAAAAGTCACGCTAAGAGAGCTTGTGTTTTCGCGACCGGACGTACGTCGTTAATTATTACTTCTCCTTTTTTTTCCGCTAGAGCTGTAGGGTTACGCTGGTCTAGTTGTCTTGGGGAATTTTTCTTTTTTGATGTTTGGACATTTTATCCTTCAACTTGTTCCCGTCGATCTGTTGCTGGTTCGTGGCGCTGTGCTCTCGTGCTATCTGACACGAGCCGCCACACATTCATAACAGCCAGAGCGATCTCTTGAAAAAGGACCGAATTAATTTGTACTCCCAATTATTTTTTTTGGCAGTGTAGAGAACCTTCACCAGTCCACGTTCTCCCTTCATTCGTTCCTCTTGATTGGCTCACTTTTCCATTCTTCGTCTATGCCAGGCAATATTTTTGTTTGCGTTTGTTTGGGTTTCTATTATTTTTGCTTGAAAAAAGTATTTTTGTCAAGCAAAAATAGGCGATGTCTCGCAATCGAATTCATGATATTACCGAGCCGGCGGAAAGACGAGAAGTCTGCAACTAATCAGTAAAAAAAAAAGGAAATGCAGTTGCTCGAAGCGCATGTTGATCCGGTACATTTATTTCGTCATGAGCGCTGTACCTCGAGAGGGCAAGTCCGCGAAACAATTCTTAGCCAGTCTTCTCGTACTGGTCGTACACGACGTTCAATCTTCCGAGAAACACTGACGTAATGTATTCACATACACACACACACACGTAAACGTAGCATGTCTTGGACACGTTTTGCATCTGACCAGAGAGATCACATGTTCCGGTGGAATGTCATCATCGACCAAACCGACTCGTCATCTTCCACATTTCGGCTCTAAAGCAAGAACGAAAAAAAAAAAAAAAAAAAATAGAAAAAACAAAACGAGCACCTTTTTCCTTGGTTGTCCGGTGTACTTCGTTGATCATACGTGCACACCGCGGCACTTTGCTTTCTTTTGTTCGGCGACGTTATTATTCTTATTATCGTCATTATCCTCGTCGCTGTGCATCGCGGTTGCATAAGTATAGAGTGGAAACGCAATCTACCTACGAATATACCGAGTACACGTACACGTCCATGACTTTCTGTGTGTGCGCAACGTGTACATGCATCATAGCACGGTATACATTATTGCGTAACGTCATATCCTAGCGTGGACAACGAAACGAGGACGGGTGTCTCTCTCTCTCTCTCTCTCTCTCTCTCTCTCTCTCTCTCTCTCTCTCTCTCTCTCTCTCTCTCTCTCTCTCTCTCTCTCTCTCACTCTCAGCTCTCTCTCTCTCTCTCTCATCTCTCTCTCTCTCTCTCTCTCTCTCTCCTCTCTCTCTCTCTCTCTCTCTCTCTCTCTCCCCCCTCTCTCTCGCTCTTTACCTGTGCCGTGTACATACGTATTGCTCATGGTGAGGAGCCACGAAGCACTCAGTTGTTCTTCTCTAAGACTCCTCGCGGACGGAAAGCTCTTCGTTGCAAACGTTGCTTGCTTTTTTTTTTTTTTCTAGGAGACTGCAACGCGATTTTTTGCTTTTCAGTAGATTTTTTTTAAAATCAAGCCCTGTGTCAGATTGACAAAACAGGATTAGTTTCAGTTCCTCCTTGATTGATACGTGACGTTTATGTTTGGGTTTGTTTGGGTTGCGACGAAAATTCTTTTTGAGGGCGAAATACACGTAGGCGACGAAACAATAGTCAATTTTGATTCGTTTGTTTTTTTTTTTTGCGAAACGAACAAAACTTTATTAATTTATGAAACTTTCGGTACAATTTGTTGCATAGGTAAACTGTTTAAATACATTTTATGACGTTGCGGCGTGATCCTCCGGGAAGGATTTTAGCGGCAGTTGTCCGCTTGTGGGAAATCCAACGACTTCAATATTCATCTGAAAATTATGAGTCAAGAATTTTTAGTAATTTACCATCCAAATGCTGAAATTATACCTAAGAATCTAAGAAACATTTAAAAAGTTGAAAATTTTGGAAATGGGGCACTTTGGAAAAAAATGGTAACTTTACACATTTTCGTACTGTTTTTTTTTTCGTAATAAAATAGTACTTTTCAAAAGCTGCATTTCACAAACAAGAAAACTTACGACGTCAATTTGCAAAATGAATTCGTTGGATAATGAAAAAAAATGAAGAAATAATAAATAAATTTTAAAAAAAACAAGAAACAAAAAAACAAGCTTAAACGTCACAATTGATACGAGGCTTTTCGTATTTACGTGACGTTTCGTACGTGCCCGCGGAAATTGCGTAATTTTTTTATTTTTTTCTCAAGTAACGATAAACAGGTCGAAAAGCAACTCGTAAGGATTGTATATGTCGCGTTGCCATTAGCTTTCCCGAGTCGTATATAGGTGGGTAGTACGTGAAATTCCAGTCTTTGACTCTTCGAGCCTTAACGCGTAATAAAAAGTCACCTTACGTATCTATACGTATGTAATGCAAGTAGCGGGCCTGTGTCACTAGAGTGCTTTCTCTTCGCGTACTTTGCGCAAAACACGAAGAAAAATCACTTCGGGATCATCGGCCATTATTGCCGTTTAAATATATATATATGAGTCATTCCACGCCAAATCGACCACTCTCCGACCCGACTCCTTGCGATTTCGCTGAAACTTTAATATGTTATTGTTTTCATCTTAAGACGCTTGTGTGATTTTTTTTTCAAATTTTAATTCCACAATCACAAATACGTAGAGAATTAAAAAAAAATCGCCTGTTTTTTCTTTCAAATGCTCATAACTTTCTGAAAAATGGACTGATTAAGATGTTTTTTTTTAATTCTTTGTTTTAAAGTGCTCTTTATGAAAAAAAAATATTTGAAAAATATTCAGGCATCTTCGACATGATTTTTTAGTTTAAAAAATAACGCAATTTTTTTCGAAGAACGCCACTTTTGATTTTTAATTTTTTTTCGTAAAAATAAATATGATGAATCTAGCATTTTTTGCCGCCAGACCCATCGTGGTAAGATTTTGTTCTTTTTTTCAATTAAAAAATTTTAATTCTTAATTTTTTCCACATATAGCTGTTTTCTTTGATGCAATAATGTCCATTAATGAATAAATTCATCATTAATTACCATTAAACAATTAATTGAATGCCTATTTACTTCATTCCCCATTTAATAATCCTTTAAAAATAATTTAACATAATTTGGAAAACTTTTAAAGTGAGTTAATATTACAAAGTATTGAGTATGATAGAATTAACCATTTAAAATTATTTAATCACAGAAAACAGCTATATTTGGAAAAAATTAAAGATAAAAGTTTTTCAATTTAGAAAAAAAAAATAGAAATAAAAATCTTACCACGATGAATCTAGCGGCGAAAATTGCTAAATTTATCATACTTTTTTTTACAAAATAAAAAATAAAAAGTGGCTTTCTCGAAAAAATCGCGTTTTTAAACTTAAAAAATCATGTCGAAGATGACTGAATATTTTTCAAATATTTTTTCCTCATGAACATTTTAAAACGAAGAATTAAAAAAAACATCTTAATCGGTCCATTTTTCAGAAAGTTATGAGCATTTAAAAAAACGGGCGATTTTTTTAAAAATTCACTACGTATTTGTGATTGGGTAAAAAAAAATTGAAAAAAATCATACAGCGTTTTAAGACGAAGGCAATAAACATATTGAAGTTTCAGCCAAATCGAAAGGGGTCGGGTCGGAAAGTGGTCGATTTGGAGTGGAATGCCCCATATCTACCCGTGTACTTATAAATGTACGTTTTTATACGTGTACAGAAAGTAGCGGAGTTCGTGCTGAAATAGTTGCAGCAAGTTGGATATCGGAGCAAAGTGATAGAGGAGAAGAAAAAAAACAACAACAACATTGACAAATGACTTTACAGATTTTCACGATCCATATTTGGGCGAACGATGAATGGTGAGCAGTGACAGTGCGACGATTTAATTGAAGTGCTTTTTTTTTAAATTCTCTTCTTGTTCCTATATAATTTCTGCGTGGTGCGCTCAAGGTGTGTTTTCCGCGTGGTGATAACTGTGATTTACGAATAGATACATTTAAGCCGTTTCTTGTGCGACCAAAACGGAAAAGAAAAACATTGTGAAAAGAGCATGGCCATGAAGAGTAGGAAACAGTATTGCGGTGGTGGACACTTTGGTACTACTAGCCAGTATCCGGCGATCAGTCAGGCCTATTGGGCACCGCAGCCACAAAACGTGCCCTATTCCGTACCAGGTAACTCCAGCAACACTCAACTGTTAATTCGTATCATCCACGTGTCATGCCATGTTGCAGGTCTAATATTTTCCAGATCCCTGCAAACACGAATATTTTTCTCGTGGATTTGTTTTTGGAATGGATATTGGAACATTTTGTTCAATTCCGTTCAATTGATAAGTTTACTTGATCTCGTTGACGCAGTCTCTTTGGACATCAAGGTATCGATGGCAGAGGGCAAAAGTAATTAAATTAACAATTACAATTACTACTGTAATTGTTAGTTGAATTTATTGTAACGGATTACTTAAGGCCCCACACCACGGTTCGTGCGGCGGTACGAGGGTGTATTTTTTCGTAATTATTTTCAAGCAAACGATGAATGGAATTTTTTTTATTAATACTCATAGCCAATATATACATATAGAAGACTGTATACGAATTTTTGTACTCGAATCTAAAGTATAGTTCGGGGTGTACGCCGCTTCCAAGAGGACACGCCGACGAAATTGCTATTCGGCGGTTGACAGCGATTGAGCCATACGGTTCATCTGAAAAATAAAATAAAAATATATTTACAAACTAGACATATAGGTTTACAGAATCACGTAGGGGAATTTCGATATCTACAAAAAAAATGGCGGACCAGCGAATTTTATTTCCGATTTTCATGGAAAATTTACATCGTTCATAAAGAAAAAATATTTTTTTTTTTATGAACGATTATGGGTCAGTCTATTTTGAAGAATTTTTTTGCAAAACAACAAAAAATGGCAATCATCTTTAAAAAAAATAGTTTCCACTTTCGAAGCGAAAAATACGTGGTCCAGTATAATTGATAATTTTTTTCATATTTTTTCATGAAAGTATGCTTCAAAATGAACTATATATATTGATATTTGTCGATATCTTAATTAGTTCAGGAGTTATCAGCGTTTCAACGTTTCCAAAACTTCCGAAATCGACATTTTTTGGAAATTTATAACTCCTAAAAGAAAAAAAAAGATAAAAATCTAAAAATTGATGTGGATAAAAATTAGATTGCTGTGGTTTGGGTCATGGGGTATGGATACATATATATATATATATATCATCGGTGATTTTGTGCACAATAAAAAAATCGATAATGGCGTCTCGTTGGACGGCTGGATGAACGCATCGATTTCTCGAAATTCCGGTAGCGACGCGAGCTTAGTAGCTGGTGCGGCGGGCTGTCTCATTGTATTGCACACAGAAAGGTGTGACTCTCGACTAGTGGTCGAAGCAGCAAGAACCCAAAGCGATTAATATCGCCAGCACATGGAGCAGTTGTCCCGGAGTAGACACACGAGGCTTCGCAACACGTTATGAATAGTCAGCACACGGATCGTTTCCCCTCGTTCCTTCTCGTCCTCATCGAAGAGAATGAATAAGTATGTACTCACATGCGTATCCATAAAGGTACCAAACATCTATATACTCATATGTACGTACACACGTGTGCCAATGTATGTGCATATATATATATATATATATACATATATATGTATGTATGGAGAGATATTTATGTATGGGAGTATGCCGAGGATTGCATAAATATACATTCGCGAAGCTTGTGACGTTACGTTTCGTGCTATAGCTTCGTTGTGAGAGACGACTATTAATAAAATAAAAAGAAACCAAGTCTCTCTCTCTCTCTCTCTCTCTCTCTCTCTCTCTCTCTCTCTCCTCTCTCTCTCTCTCTCTCTCTCTCTCTCCCCCTCTCTCTCTCTCTCTCTCCCCCTCTCTCCCCCTCTCTCTCTCTTTCTCGCCCTCTCCCTCTCTCTCTCTTTCCTTCCCTCCCTCCCACCCTGGCCTAACGGTTCATCTGAAACATATGAAAGAATGAAAATATTTTGTTGATTCAGGTTAAATACACGGCGCTACACAGGATTTTCTAGGATTAGGATTCAAATTGGATTTCCCGTTTTTGGTTCGCCCTCCTCATTTCCTAACGTACGAGCCTGACGTCCTAGGGATCCAATGTGGATCTAATGCGATTAGCCATTGGATTCCTATCAGAAAGTAAGTAGCCAATGACGATCCAATTGGATCCCTGCGACAGTCTGCACACGTGCCTCATCACTGCCAAGCCAGACATTGATGAGTCCATTTTTTTCCCCTCACAGTCAAAATTTCACTATGTCTGTAGTTCGGGAAATGGGCAGCTTCGCGTTCAGACCTAACGTCGCGAATCGATGAACGAAGTATACTGAGGATCGCTTATACTCTCTGTAGGAGGAAACTAACGATAGAGTTGCAAAACTGCTTTATGAGAATAGTGTTCACTTGGAGGTTCTTCAGTTCACGATGTTACTTCCTTCCTGCTGCGGGTCGAATTCCAGTTGTGCAGTGCCAAGAGATAGCACATAGGCGAGCCTGCCGGTAGCGGTATATTATTATACTCTTGGAGAACTCCCCGTGTATATGTACATGCTGGCACGTCTATATACGTATGTCCATATATATGTAGAAGAGCACAAAGAAAAGTACCGTTTGGGATACCTTCGAAGAGCATAGGTGGATTGAGACATACATACGTGCAAGCACGCTCCACCTACCCGAATATACCTGCTATTTTGCTGCTTCAAATGACAATTCACCTGCTGAACCTCGCAGTCACGCTTACCATCCGATATATGTTTCGTAATAGCCTTGAATCAAAATATCATTTAGGAAATAAAAACACGTACATAAGACATATATACATGGATATACAATAGTAGCTTCTTTTCCTCATACCCAACATTACGTAAAACCCAATGTCAAAATCACCTCTGGATAAATAGCATACTTGTTCAAGGCCTTAGGCCACTATAGAAGCCAAAAAAGGGTTTTGTGATTTTTTTTTCAGTGAAACTATAAAATACATCGGAATTAAAAAAATAGGGGTTTTATTATACACGTTGTTGACTATACAAAATGATTTTTTCACAGCGATACATGTCAAAATGGCGACTGTGCAGCATTTTTCCGATAACGACTTTATTTCTGGAAGGCCGGACCAACAGCTCCTATAATTTTTGAGTTATGATGAGACACTAATGTTTTTTCGATTATATAGAAGAATAGCTATAGAAGTACGTAGGATTTTTTTGATATATTGTTTTTTGTCAAAATGGCGCATTTCTAAAACAAAAAGTATAAAATGCCATGAGAAAATCGTCAAAAAATTGTTTATAAAAAAAGAACTATGCAATATAATTTAAAAAAACCTACGTAGTGCCTCAGAGAATGTAATTCTAAATATACAGTTAAAATTTCAAGTGGATCGGTTGAAATTTGTTTGAGTTATGAGTCCGGCCGACTTGAAAAATGTAGTTTTGAGATAAAACGCGTTTAAAGTTAGTAGAAAGTCACGATACGAATCAAGCGGGGTTGCGTTAGAATTCGAAAATCGAGTACTTAGAGACTTTTCACAAATAATCTTTTGGAATATAATTTTATAGGTACTAAGGTAAATTTTTAACCAAAAAAAAATCGATTTTTGGAAAATCCTATAGTGGCCTAAGGCATTAATACCTTTATGTGCTGGTATCCACAGGAAGTGGACTTTTTTCCATCGGCCTCTATGAAAATTGCTTCAAATCCGAACAACTGCGAACGACATCTGTCGGAATTTCGCTACGGAATTATGCATAGACCCAATCTATATCTATATTATTATTATTATATTATATTATATATATAAAAGGCAAAGTCCTGACTGACTGACTGACTGACTGACTGACTGATCGACTGACTGACCGACTGACTGACTGACTGACTGACTCATCATCACCCAGCCTAAGCCGCTAAAGGCAGAAACGTGAAATTTACAGAGGGCGTTCATTTTATATTGGAGGTATCGTTTAAGAAAGGATTTCTCGAAATTCAACCCCTAAGGGCGAAAGAGGGTGACAAAGTTTGTATGAGAAATTATATTTCTTGCGTGTACCAACTTGAAACTTGGAACAAATGTTCCTTAGAAGGTGTAGAAGTGCACTAAGAATGGATTCTTCGAAAATGCACTGTTAAGGGGATGAAAAGGGGTGTAAACGTTTGTATGGGAAATGATATTCCTTGCGTGTATCATCTTAAAACTTGAAATATATGTTCTTCAGAAGGTGTAGAGGTGCATTAAAAGAGGATATTTCGAGTATCAACTCTTAAGGATGTGAAAGGGGGTCTAAAAATTTGTATGGAACACTTTTCTTGCGTGTATCAACTTGAAAGTCGATATATTCTTCAATACAAATAATAAAACGCACATTTTAGGATTTTTTTTAAACCCCTAATACGGGGTTCTACTTCTAATGAAGTTTCTAGACGAAACTAGACGAAAGCTATTGGGAGTACAAATTAATTCGGTCCGTTTTTTTGTGGTAAAAAATTCATTTATTTCAAAATAAAAGGTATGAATAGATTAATCAAAGTATTGTCCATCGCTGACTACTACTTTTTCCCACCTCTCAGGCAATTTTCGAATTCCATATCGAACAAAAAGTCTCGTCTTTTGAGGCGATCCAACTTTTGAGCCAATTTTCGATTTCTGCGAAAGAAGTGAACCGGTGACCTGCTAAATCCTGCTGCATCCGTCGGAACAACCAGTAATCAGAAGGAGCAATGTCCGGAGAAAACGGCGAGTGCGGTAAAATATCCCATTTGAGCGTTTCCAAATATTTTTTTACGACTTTTGCGACATGAGGCCGAGCGTTGTCATGCAGAAGAATAACTTTGTCATGTCTTTGCTCGTATTCCGGCAGTTTTTCTCGTAATGCACGGCTCAAACGAATCAATTGTAGTCTATACCGATCGCCCGTAATGGAATCGCCAGGTTGTAGCAGCTCATTGGCTCATTTGGCTGTCCAGGGCGAGGCTTGTCTTCAACGCTGAAATCACCGTTCTTAAAGCGTCGAAACCATTCTCTACATGATTTATCAGTTGGAGCATCATCACCATAAACTTCAACAAGCATTCGATGCTCTTCAGCTGCACTTTACTTCCAATTAAAGCAGAAAAGTAAAACTTCCCGCAAATGCTGCTTAGTTAACACAAAATTTGACATATTCAACACAGTAACAAAACAAGGTTTTCAATGGAACTCAAAGCGATATAAACTGAATGTTATTGACAGATGTCTAACCTCTCTGAAAGCACCGAAATCAACTGTCACTATGAAACATTCATAACGGCCAGAGCCATCTCTTGAAAACGGACCGAATTAATTTGTCCTCCCAATAGTATATCATAAATAAACACTGCTCTGCCAATGCAGCAAATCATTTGTAAAAATATAATAACACGATTGATAATGATTGCCTGTATCGAGTCGATATGAAATACTGATCTATTGATATTCCACAATTTCTACTTGGAGCCTCCTGTGCACAAGGCGGCCTCGAAGACGCGCTTGTACTGTGAGAAAGATTCCGTGGGATGTCTTATCGATTCTATACACATACACACATTCGCAGAGTTTCGAAATAATCTCGGCAACAATCGCGTCGACTTATTCGAATGAAATTGTGCAGAAAAATGGTATGGAGATAAAAAAAAAAAGATAAAAAAAAAGAAGCAGAGTCCGTTTCCGATTCGTCTCACAGCGTTCCAACGAAGCGTAATGGGAATAACCGCATCTTTTACCATTTACCTGGTCTATTGTACATTGGATGAAGATGGAATGATGAGGGGGCCGGAGGTGGGGCAAGAAGAAAAGATATGATAGAAAGAGAGAATATTTTTGCCATATATATATATATATATTTATATATATATATATCGCGTGCATACACCGAGTAGCGTACTTCACCGTGCTCGTCTTGCAACTTATTACGGAAGTAACGGTCAAGCCGGCGGTGAACAATGTGAGTAAAAAACGCATGAAAAAAAATGAACATAAAGAAAATTATGTAGAGAGGAAGAAAACACTGAGCGCTATTTCGGAGCAGTGTACCGAGGTAACTGGGTCGCGTAAGCAATGAGGGAATTACATGTATCCACGAATACCCACGGTACACAAAGAGAGTAATGAACACAGGCACGATATCCTCCTCATTCGGATACAATGCAATTGCACACCGATGCGCCGCAATTGGATAATCCGAAGAAGAGCGTCCAATCGCGAAGTTCCCCCAAATTCGCTTCGATCAATGACGTTGAAGTGATGCATCGTTGGAATTCAATGAAAATTAATTCTTTTAAAGGCCTAAGGCCTTTGGCCACTCTAGAGGCCAAAAAGGACAAATCTTGCGATTTTTTTTTTCCAGCGAAACGTCAATCCATTATATTCAAAATTGCGTTTTGCTCTTTCTGAAATGAAGAGTCGTCGCCGCTAATGTTCATAGAGCGAAGTGTATCGCGTGTTTAAAATCAGGTAATTTATTTCACGATTAAATCTCGCGCGACCTTGGATCGATTCGAGGATGGGACAAATTGCGAATGAGAAAAGTATATACACCGTGTATTTCGTACGAAAACGAGTCGAATCGTGCAGCTGATTTCTGCCGGTGCATCACGCGATCGGGTGACGACAGTACAATTCGACCCTTGACCATTGCGTATTATACAGGGTGTCCCAGGACGGAATGTCATCCCTGAATTGGGGGGTTGGGGGTGAAATTCTGAGTCGATTGATATAAGCATGTATGGTGACCAGATCAACCCCTGAATTATTATTAATTTTTAAAGACGGGCCAATCAGGCGCGCCCGTTGAGAGCGGGATCAGGTCGGTGAGCGATACGCGCCTGATTCGTCCGTCTTTAAAAATTAATAATAATTCAGGGGTTGATCTGGGAACCATACATGCTTATATCAATCGACTCAGAATTTCACCCCCCATCACCCATTTCAGGGACGACGTTCCGTCCTGGGACACCCTGTATATTAGGTGTATGACTTAATTTTTACAGATTTTTCAGCAAATTTATTTAATATTAGATGAAGTAAAAAGTTCTGAGCGTTTTGTCGCTTTATTTCGACGATGAAATTAACATAGTTAGGATTATCCGATTTAGATCGAATATGCGCCGTTTTGTTCGATAACTTTTGTCCATTTTGAAGTCAATTTTATAATTCCGCGATTGAAGAAGTCCTCGTCCCTATTGGTAAAAAACTTCACCAGCTCATTTTCACAAGCCTCTCTTGAGGCCAGTTTTGTACCATCAAGAAAATTTTGCAAATGCTTGAAAAGGTGATAATCGCTTGGAGCCAGGTCTGGACTATACGGCGGGTGTGATAGAACCCTCCATCCAAGCTCTCGGAGCTTCTGGCGCGTCGTTAAAGATGTGTACGGCCTGGCGTTGTCTTGACGGAACACAACACCCTTCCTATTGGCCAATTCTGGCCGCTTCTGGTCGATCGCCTGCTTCAATCTGGTCAGTTGTTGACAGTAGAGGTCCGAATTGAGTGTTTGGCCCGATGGGAGCAGCTCATAGTGGATGATTCCCTTCCAAACCCACCAAACACACAGCAAAACCTTCTTGGCCGTTAATCCGGGCTTGGCGATCGTTTGGGCCGGCTCACCGCGATCTTTTTCGGCTGTTGCTCTCGTGTATGACCCATTTTCCATCGCCAGTCACCATCCTCTTCAAAAATGGGTCGATTTCGTTAAGTTTCAGCAAAGAATCGCCGGCATTAATTCGGTCCAAAAGGTTCTTTTGCGTCAATTCGTGTGGCACCCATACATCGAGCTTCTTCTTGAGACCAGCCTTATGCAAATGGTTCCAAACGGTTTTCTGGCTAATCTTCAGTTCCTGGGCAATGGAATAAGTGCTCACATGCGGGTCCGACTCGACGATTTCCATCATTTTATCATCATTTTCGACGATTGGCTTACCAGAGAGTGCCTCATCTTCGACGTCCATATTACCAGAACGGAATCATTGGAACCACCACTTTACTGTTGCATTCCATACTGTATTGCTTCCTTGCCCAGTAAATATCCTTTTCTTATCAAGTTCTTCGCTCAGTTTGTTCAATTGTCGGCTGTAGCGTTCCGCATTCACCGTCTGACCAGTGTCCAGGAGTTCTTAATTTTCCCATTTTTCTCGAAACACAATGGTTTTAAACAAAACCTGTGTAGAACATAAAAGATCAGTCTTTTAATAGGCTACAACTTTTATAGGAAACATATTTCTCTGAGATCAACATTTATTAAAATAAAATAGAAAAACTTATAAAAATAAACAGTTTTTATGAGTTTTCACCTTGAAAATCAAATTTTCGGGTATTTCTCCAATCATATTCGTGATCAGCGAGTCAAAATACATAAGTACACGGAGTTCTAAATTAGTCGGCGGTATGGGCTTTTCGGAAGTTTATCCAAGAATTTTTCTGTCAGTGCAATGACTCTTTTTGGGCCAGAACTAATAAAGAGATTCCCTCACTAGGACAAAGTGACAAATCCTTCCATCTCATTTTCCGTTTTTTTTTTTACGCTCTGGCCTAACACCAGTTGCGATGAAGTTTGCATCGGAACTGTCAAGATCGAGGCATTTAGAGGAGAGTTCTGTATGGCGAATGTTTAGCACCCGTACTAATCACACAGGTTGTGTACGTCCATCAGTCGTTGGAAGGTATAACGTGTACGTAAATTACATCTGAAACTACGGAGTTTGCGAGAGTGCGATCTGTTTAACGCGTGTGTGCGGGGCACAGCATCAGAATCCCATCTCTCGACTATCTCTCTCTCTCTCTCTCTTGCTCTCTTAACTTTTGCCTACATCTGGAGCATGCTTGTATGACCTCCCACTCGATGCTACACCGTTGATTATACACATACGGTTTTGTATCAACGTGTGTTAGGTATTTCGGATGCTCTCAGCTTGCGCAACTCATTAGCGCACTCTGCAGTCACCTGACTCGACCTAACTATCTCTCTCTATCTCTCTCTCTCTCTCTCTCTCTCTCTCTCTCTCTCTCTCTCTCTCTCTCTCTTGCTCTCTCTCTCTCCTATGCACAAACGTATACACCCGTGTGTACCCACAACGAGAGACCCTTCGCGGTCGCATCTCTACGCTAAATGAGTTTAAAAGTGGCTGCGCGAGATTCCCAACCGCGTTATGGCGTCCATTCCTCCCTGTGCGAGCTGACTCGTTTGCTTGTCAAATTCCGCTTGACTCGAGCCTGATATGCTACGCGAGAAATTATCAACGAAAAAAAAAAAAAAAAAAAAAACATTGATCAAGACACTTCCAACTACAGAATTACTCCAGAGGAAGTAATGCTCGACGCTTTTAACATTTTTTTTCTTCATATTCCGTACTTCGTAATTAATTATAAAAAAATGTAAACGTTTTACAAAACTAATATGCAAATATCGAGTAGATAGATTATAGAGTAAAATTTAAAAAATACATTTTCTAGGTGGATAAAAAAAAAGCTAATTTCTATTCAGTCCTGTGCAGAAATTTCTTAGGGATGTGGAAGGGAGGGGCATGTTGAGAAAGTTTGGAATTATTGCCCTCTAATTCTTTAATAAACAAATAAATATTTGTATAGATATTATTAAAAAAATAAATAAATAATAAAAAAACTTTTCCTCGCATTCCAAAGTCGAATTTTTCTTCGGATTGTTTCAAGAAGAAGAAAAAACGAAAAAACGGAGAAAAAAAGAATATCGTCACTTTGTTGACCGTCGTATGCCCCGAAGCTCATTGCGTACCTAAACGACACGTGCCCAAGGTGCGTAAGAAAACGGGAAAAAGGTTTTCCACGCGTGTCTCTTGCCCCTCGATTGCGACATCTCCTCGTTGCGTTATATCAGCCATACGAGCGAGAAATATACTTTGAAACTCGATCGTCCTACACGCTCCGGCAGATTATTGGCTCGGTCTGCACTACCGGGAAAGAGATCGATCAGCCGCCGCGCTCACTTATCGCGCATGTAACATTGGCTGACACGATTTTACGTACGCGCGATCCCGATATCCGACATATGTATATATGACCATATAAATCGATGCTGCGATCGATTGCATTATGATGTTAAAAGTGAAAGGTGGAAAAAACATCACCCGCCGCGCCCTAAGGGCAAAAAGTTACCGGACAAAAATTCAAAAAAAGTTCCGGAACGATTTTTTACGCCATTTCGCCGATAGTTGACACAAATGGATTTAATAAACGGCATTTTGAAGGGGAGGAATTCACCTTCGTTCTGTTTTTTTTTTTGAAAATTTTTTACTATTTTTTTTTACGAAGTACCCTTTTTCAAAAACGACCATTTTTCGCCTTTTTTTTGTTCCTTTTCTGGTGGACCCTGTTTACAGAGAAAATTTTTTTAATGCATTTCTTTGACCGGAATCATAAAGGGGGAAGCTCAAGCTTCAATTTTGTTTTTTTTAAAGCTTCGTACGATTTTTTTTTCTAAAGATATTTTGATTTTTTTTTTTTAAAGAGACAATTTGAAAAATATAGTGTAACGCGAAAACGACAAGGATTCAAGGAAAACCTCAAGATAGTAAAAAGTTGAATCGGTTTTCGTTGAGTTCGCGAGAATTTTTTCAGATTTTTGTTCGAAATTTTTGTTTTTTCACATATTTTTGGTAAAAAATCGGATGACTTAATTACCGTAACTCGAGAACTAGGAGGTTTGTGGTAAAATTTGAAGAGAGGAAAAAATGTTATTTTTCTATTTTTCTATTTTCGACATTATTTTCTCAAGTTATCGGCAAAATGGCATAAAAAATCGTTCCAGAACTTTTTTGAATTTTTGTCCGGACGTTTATATACATATAAGATGAAGTAAAAAGTGCTGAGCGTTTTTTTCGCTTTCTTTCGACGATGAAATTAACATAGTTAGGATTATCCGATTTAGATCAAATATGCGCCGTTTTGTTCGATAACTTTTGTTCAGTTTGAAGGCAATTTCATAATTCCGCGATTGAAGAAGTCCTTGTCTCTATTGGTAAAAAACTTGACCAGCTCATTTTCACAATCCTGTCTTGAGGCCAGTTTTGTACCATCAAGAAAATTTTGCAAATGCTTGAAAAGGTGATAGTCGCTTGGTGCCAGGTCTGGACTATACGGCGGGTGCGATAGAACTTCTCATCCAAGCTCTCGGAGCTTCTGGCGTGTCGTTAAAGATGTGTGCGGCCTGGCGTTGTCTTGATGGAACACAACACCCTTCCTATTGGCCAATTCTGGCCGCTTCTCGTCGATCACCTGCTTCAATCTGGTCAGTTGTTGACAGTAGAGGTCCGAATTGAATGTTTGGCCCGATGGGAGCAGTTCACAGTGGATCATTCTCTTCCAATCCCACCAAACATACAGCAAAACCTTCTTGGCCGTTAATTCGGGCTTCGCGATCGTTTGGGCCGGCTCACCGCGATTGGACCACGATCTTTTTCGGCTGTTGTTCTCGTATGTGACCCATTTTTCATCGCCAGTCACCTTCCACTTAAAAAATGGGTCGATTTCGTTACGTTTCAGCAAAGAATCGCAGGCATCAATTCGGTCCAGAAGGTTCTTTCGCGTCAATTCGTGTGGCACCCATACATCGAGCTTCTTCTTGAGACCAGCCTTATGCAAATGGTTCCAAACGGTTTTCTAGCTAATCTTCAGTTTCTGGGCAATGGAATAAGTGTTCACATGCTGGTCCGACTCGACGATTTCCACGATTTTATCGACATTTTCGACTATTGGCCTACCAGAGCGTGCCTCATCTTCCACGTCCATATCATCAGAACGGAATCGTTGGAACCACAGCTTTGCTGTTGTATTCGATACTGTATTGGGTCCATAAACAGCACAAATTTTTTTGGCCGCCTGCTCCGTCTTTTCACCTTGGTCGTAGTGGTACTGAAGAATGTATCGAATTTTCTCTTTTTTTACCTCCATTTTGGAACGCTGTAACACACAACTGGCTTCACCGAACACAAAACTGTCGAAGAACTTTTTTTGAAGCGTAATGTCACCTTTAATTTGCCGTATAGTATGACCCGATGCGATGTATACATCGTGAGATATGGCTCACTAAAGACATCTAGCAAAAGACGCTCAGAACTTTTTACTTCACCCAATATATACATATATATATATATATATATATATATATATATACGATTTGTACAAAAAGGGCGTAAACGACTCGAATTTATATGTCGAGGCATGCGAATCGTGCCCTTTTGCTTGCAAGTCGTACGTACAATGTATGCACATACAGAATAACGTACATACAAATTTACATATAAGACGTTTTCGGGTCACTCGAAGGGACTCGTGGTCTTCTCCATTTTTCTATTCAATTCTATTCGTCTGAATATTTGGCAGAGCTATAAAATTTTACCGAATATTTCCTATATGTGAATATCAAGCACGTGAACGAATAAAGAAAATATGAAGACTGCAAAAAAAATATTGTGGATATATACGACATCGAAACGAATGACGTTGAAGTTGACATCGTTGGAACGCAACGAAAATTAATTGTTTTTAATCACTCACATTTTTTTCCATCGATTTAAACTCTAAAAATCGTTTAAACATTTATAGATATTCTTATTGGAAACTTAAGACCTCAGTTTCCGAAAAAAAAAGTCGCGGGATAATGATAAAAATGAAGAAATAAAAAATGGGGACATTTCAACGACGTAACAAATTTCAACTTCATAATCATAAAATAAAGATAATGATAAAAATAAAGAAAAAAAAGTGAAATAAATTGTGACATTTCAACGATGCAACAAATTTTAACGTCATCGAAACGAGCAGGACTGATCAATCCAAAAATGAAACTTAGCTTGATGAGTGATTGCTGGTAATTTTTTTATTCTTGATATTTTTATTTATCTTATTATTTTTATTATTGGTGATGAGTAATTGTTGATAATTTTGTTTATTATTCATATTTTTATTCTTTTTGTTATTGATTATAATAATTGCTGGTAATTTTATTTATTATTGATATTTTTATTCAGTTCTATTATTTTTTTTATTGCTGATTATATTTGCTGGTAATTTAATTGATTATTGATATATTTTTTATTTCATTATTTTTATTATTCATAATGATAATTGCTGATAATTTTGCAATTATTAACCCAAAGAAGAGGCAATATTTATTTTCGAAAAATGACCATTTTCGCTGCTCGTTCTTTTCGCCCAGGATATTCGCTCGCGTTTACGGTGAGTTGACAGTTTTTGTGTAAATTGACGTGACGAATGGGGTCAGCGAGATACACGTCGTATAGTCTCGGAGTACGAATTTTTTATGTGCCGCTAATGGTGGGAAATGAGCAAAAGTGCTATTAAGGGGCCAGTCCATTTTGGAGCCACGAAAAAAAGGCTATTTTCGCGATTTTTTTTGAGGATTTTATAAAAGATATGAATATAAAAGTTGTTGGGCTTGATAAATAAATTCTTGAAATAGATTTAAAAAAAATGTTTTATTCATTTTTAGTCATTTTTAAGTACAAAAACTATAGTTTAACGTAACGCCTCAAAAATAGGTGGGCTAGGTAGCTCCATCACAACTCGGCAACGGCTTGTCTGAAACAAAAAATCAGAGTCCATTAGATTCAGTATGACACCAGCTACAAAATGACCCTCGGATATAAAGTTTTATCAAAAAATAAAAAAATGGCAGATGAAAAACGAAAAAAGTAAAAAAACGCGTTTTTTCGCAGTTTTTCACAAAAAAAAAGAGTAAAAATAAAATTTTTAAAACCATCGAGGGTCATCTTGTTGCGAATCATGTTTATAATATGTGGTTGAAATTTCAAGAGAATCGCTTTATTAGTTTTAGAGATACGATGGAGCTAGATTTTGAAAACGTTGTTTCGAGAAAAACGCGTTTGAAGTTTATACTATGAAAAACTCTTACCTAAACTCAATCGACAATATTGACACAATATTGACACAATATTTCTGAATGTATGTACTTTCGAAAACAGTAAAAAAAAAATCGATTTTTTGCAATTTTCAAAGTGGACTGGCCCCTTAAAGCCTTATATACGCGATTTCGCCGATTTTCGAAGGTACTTTTCTAGACGCGGTTAAAAAAAAATGACGCATATATTGACAACATTTTTCTTACAGATAATTTATGCACATGGTTAAGTATATGTAAAAAAAAAAATCAGAAATATTAACAAATGGCGGAGATATAACATAATAAAGCAATGTATTTTTTTTTGCGCGCGCGTTGATGGTGAAAGTTCTCGGCATCGATGTGGGTATCTGAAAAAAAAACCTAACATATTTATAATTGTATAATGAATGTATCTTCAGTGTGAACCAACAATATTATTTTAAAAAATTATTATAATAAAAATTCGAAGCTTAAAATTTTTTTACTCAATTTTCTATCGGTATTTTATTTTTTATATTTTTTTGTGTCATTGAAATTTTTGTTTCTGTGGTTCACACGATAGGTGATGATACTAAGAATATGTTGTAAAAATTTCAAAGCGATCTGAACCTTCGTTCAAGAGTTAGAACTTTCACAAGGTTCAAAAAAGTGAATCGTGGACAAAACGGCTTTGAAGTTGGCGCTCGGGCGCGCCGCGCGCTATCTATTATAAATGAAATCTTACCTTATTTAACAGGATAATGGAATTTTTCAATTCTGTAAATCTTAAAATATTCCTAACCGTTCAGGCTAATGGAATGAAAAATAAAAAATAAAAATGAAAAATTTTGAAATTTTTCGCGTATACAAGGCCTTAAAAAAAAATGCGACAAACGGTACTAATTTATGAACATCATTAAGAAAATTGTCGATAAACGAGTCGAGATAGCGCTAGGCAATCATCTTCCTACTAATAATAAATGATGACGAATAAAGAGACCTAATTCGCGCACGATCGGATTATAGTTGTCAGACTCGTATGTTTGCGCTTTCTAGCTGTGGTACGTACACACCGCACTGCACTCGTATAGATGTGTATGCGCGAATGTGCACACCTGTGCGTCTTATCGATGGTCAAAAGCGGTATCCAGTACGTTGGACTTGCATGGCCGAGGCTCTGCAAAGTGTTCCACTTGCAGCACACGAGCATTTCCACCGGTGGTATACTGGGTCAGACAGACGTGCTGTAATAACGCAACGAACCGTCTGTACTTTCGTTCGAAATTGATAAGAACTTTACGAATAAATACTGAAAAAATTGCGGTATTTTAATCACGCTCTTGAACGAAAAAAAAATCGGCCACAGAGAGAAAGAGAAGAGAGAGAGAGAGAGAGAGAGAGAGAGAGAGAGGGAGAGAGAGAGAGAGAGAGAGAGAGTGCACAGGCTATTAAATTCATTGCACTCAGACAGTCTGATATTAAAGTTTACATCGGAAGCACAATAATAGTACATTATGATACTAGGACGAAAAAACTTTTTTTAACGAGTGTGAGTTTTTAGCACGAGCCGAACGCGAGTATCGCACGAGGTTAGAAAAAGTTTTTTTTCGTCGAGTATTATACGAAATTTTATTTTACGCGGTGCAAAAATAAGATTTTACGCAAAGCGTGCGTAAAACGTTCATTATCGTACCGAGTGGAATAAAAGTTTTTTTTTTTGGCTACTTGTCAACATTTCTCCGGGATTCACAGGCTACGAAAATTATTCAAACGTTTTATTAAGGATCCTCATTGGGGATCTGCGACCCAAAACTGCGAAAGGACATGTTGAATGATAAAAAAAAAATTAGGAGGAAAAAATAAAGGAGAATTTTCGTTGTGTTCCAACGACGGGAAATCAAACGTCATGATAGTTTTGTATTCAATCAAAGAGCTATGTATTTTTGTTATAAAAATGTGTTATTATTATTATAACAAGTGTTATAATAACATAATTATTGTAATAGTTGATTTCATAATATAACATATTTAGGGTATAGTTTCGAAAAGCAGAAAGCGAATTTCGATGTGAAATTTGGCATAAACCTTCGTTTTAATGCTATAAGACTTCCTTGAAAAGGATTTTTGGCGAGGCGCCAAAGTTTTCGAGATATCGATTTTTGAAAGTTATTTTTTTTTCTTCGTCACGTTTCGTCAAGTTTGGGCGGTAGAAGTGTTCCACGCACCTCACCATCCGCACGAAACGGAAAGCACGATAACATATACAGGTATAGCCAGAGCAGAGCCCGTCACCTATAGATATAGTAGGAGCGCCGTAAAAAAATGTAACTGTCAAAAATCGATATCTCAAAAATTATGGCGCGTCATCGCTTAAAATTCTTTTAGGAGATCTCTTAAAATATCAAAAGGAAGGTGTATATGCCAAATTTCAGATCGAAATTCGGTTTCCACTTTTCGGAACTTTATCCCATATTTATGTTATTCATAACAAGTGTTATCATTTTATAATATATTAATAATAATGCTATAAAATGTTATCTTGTTTTATATTATTTTTAATAATATATTATATTATTTTATTCTAATAAAATATTATTTCTAATAATATTATATATTAATAATAATGTTATAGAATGTTATGTTATTGATTATTATATCTAATAATATTTCTTATAATAATACATTGTTATACCAGTAATTATAAAAATGTAATATAAAACTTTATATAAAATATAACATAGAATAAATAAATGTAATATATAATAAAATTACAGTTATCATTTTATGAAATGTAATATTGTATAAAATATAAGATAAAATATAACTATTATTATAACAATATAATATAATATTAAATATTAATTACAATTCCCAAGTCCACCGAAATCGAATGAACCAACTTTTTTCATCGGAGTAGCCATTATTTTTTAGTCTTTTTTTTTCACCCAAACCCAAACTCCCGAATTTTCGGCACCGAAAAACAAAAAGCTTGCCTGACCTGCGGCAGATTTTTGCACGAGAGAAACGTTTCATAGAGGTGCACTATCCAAGGAGCCAAGATCGAACGTGCGCAAGCGTGTAACAAAAAACAATGAACAATCATTTTTTTCTCTCTTCATTTATTCATTTCTCTCTCTCTCTCTCTCTCTCTCTCTCTCTCTCTCTCTCTCTCTCTCTCTCTCTCTCTCTCTCTCTCTTTCTCTCTCTCTCTCAACTCTACGCGATAATTGGAAAAAAAAATCTTCAGATTCCTCTCGTCGTTTTTTACACTCTTAACGTTTTTTTTTCTTTCTCGTGCTGCCATATACGAAGTAGCACATATAAAAAACGATGTATGCATATGACGAAGAGACATGCGTTACATAACTTTTTGTACAAACAGCATGCCCACAGCGTATATAAAGAAGTCAAGGATGTTTGAAAGTACACGAAGGTTCTGTCAGTGTCCAGTATGCACGCACGCGACGTACATTTTCTCGTGGAATTCTTCACTGCTATTTTTATGTGTGCAGGTACAAAATGTATCGTTCGATACTTGAGGAGTCTAGCGTGACATATATATACAGGGTGAGGCACACAAAGTGCTACAGAGCAATAGCACTCAAACTATTGATCATATCCAAAAATGTATCAGACAAAAGTTTCAGTGTTCGAGAAGGCCGTCATACTGGACTACCCTATTTTTTTATCGGTCGAGGCGCTGAAGCTACGTCAAGGTCAACTCCACTTTTTTAAATGGAACCATGTATTTGTTTTTCGATGACATTATTACCGATTTTAAGACGAATTCAGCGACCTACAACACAAGGTCATTCTCGTCACGCAAAGTATGAAAATAGTCGAAAAATCGAAAAATATCGGAATAATCACTTTCAAAGGATCCACTAACCTTGGTTGGGGTCTACCTACAGAAGATGCTCGAAGTGATGACCCTCGACTTGTAAACACTTGTTTGATCGCTGTTTTCATTTCTTACGATACCAATGTTTCTTATCGGCAGCAAGTACGCATTTTCTGTTGACATATCAGTTAGTCACGCATTACCTTCTAATGTGAGTACATCGGATCGCGAAAATGAACTTTTTATGGGGTTTTGTCAAAGAACGCGTAATGGCGGTAGCACCTACCACGCCTGACGACATGAAAGGAAGAATACGCCGAGCATGTACCGAAATAACACCACAAATGTTGGCTGAAGTTAGACGGTCTTTTCATGAGCGAATTAACAAGT
Source organism: Ophion ventricosus (assembly GCA_963932345.1). Lineage (NCBI taxonomy): Eukaryota > Metazoa > Arthropoda > Insecta > Hymenoptera > Ichneumonidae > Ophion > Ophion ventricosus. The sequence goes on along the minus strand of OZ010717.1, from coordinate 30,135,836 downwards.
GCTTACAAGTCGAGGGTCATCACTTCGAGCATCTTCTGTAGGTAGACCCAAACCAAGGTTAGTGGATCCTTTGAAAGTGATTATCCCGATATTTTTCGATTTTTCGACTATTTACATACTTTGCGTGACTAGAATGACCTTGTGTTGTCGCTGAATTCGTCTTAAAATCATTTCAAGGTCATGATATCATAGGTCGTTGGATTCGTCTGAATATCAGCTACAAAGTCTTGATAAAAAAAAACATGTTCCTATAAGAAAAACCATTGATGACCTTGAGAACGCAAAAACTATGACCTTGACAAAAATGAATTTTTCACCACTGTATCAGCCCTTCGAAATCAATCAAATTACCTCGTGACATTTTTTCTTTCGTCACTCTAAAGGCAACGGAGTTGCCTTTAGAGTGACGAAACTCTGGGGTGGTCACGTTAAATGGTCCACCCTGTATATATACCTCGAGGTTTTGCTGTATTTTCTCCTCAAACTTATAGATGCGTGAAAAGTTTTTCTTTTTTTTTTCATACGCCGTCAATACGTTTGCAACGCAAGTGTCAAATGAAATTCATTCCATTCAATTCTCGTTCTCTTTTTCGCATATCGAAAATGAATTCACTCGTGTGAGAATAAATTTTATTCATTTTCCTGGACGGGTTGAGACGAGAAAAAAAAATGATTACGAATGAATGGGAAATATGAAGCTTGAATCTCAATGAAATAACAACAATTGCTATGATCCGAACGATTTTTTTTTACTATTCGATGTCGCGAGTACCTGCAGGCCTTCGGAAATTCAATTTTCCTTCTCACTTCTCGCCTACCCAATACGTTTCGTGTTAATCAACTGCGGAATTTATTTCTTAAAGTTTCGTACGAGAACGTGCCGTATGTCCGTTGCGGCTCAAATGAACAAGTGTTCTCTTTCGTGCAACAACGAGATATCGTAATCTTCTGTACAAATGTGAAGATTTATTTGTAAACTCGGCGTAGCTCGTTGCACGATTAGACATAGAAAAGTCCGAGTTTTTTTTTAGCCAGTGGAAAGCCTAATGCATAAATATGCAAGTATGGAAGTTAACAAATGCAACGTCATTTGCTGAAGTGGAACTCTCCGCTTATTAAATAGCTCGTTCATTTCGTTGAAATTATTTAATAAGAAATTTAATCAATTTTAATTAAACTAAAATACATTAAATTTCTTCTCAAATAGAAAATGTGATGAGAAATTCAATTGAATTAAATAAATTTAAATATAATTTAATCATTTTTAAATAAATTTAAATTAAAATAAATTTAATCAATTTTAAATATATTTAAATTAAATTCAATTAAATGAATATTAATTAAACTAAAATACATTAAATTTCTTCTCAAATAGAAAATGTGATGAGAAATTTAATTGAATTAAATAAATTGAAATCTAATTTAATCATTTTTAAATAAATTTAAATTTAATTAAATTGAATCAATTTCAAATAAATTTAAATTTAATTAAATTGAATCAATTTAAAATAAATTCCAATTAAAGTAAATTAGATCAATTTTAAATAAATTTTAATTAAGGCCGTAGGCCACTCTAGGATTTTCCAAAAATCGATTATTTTTTGTTAAAAATGTGCCTTAGTACCTATAAAATTATATTCCAAAAGATTATTTGTGAAAAGTCTCTAAGTACTCGATTTTCGAATTCTAGCGCAACCCCTCTTCATTCATGTCGTGACTTTCTACTAACTTTTAAACGCGTTTTATCTCAAAACTACATTTTTCAAGTCGGCCGGAATCATAACTCAAACAAATTTCAACCGATTCGCTTGAAATTTTAACTGTATATTTAGAATTACATTTTCCGAGGCACTACGTAGGATTTTTTTTATTATATTGCATAGTTCCTTTTTTATAAACAATTTTCTAACGATTTTCTCATGGCATTTTATACTTTTTTCTTTAGAAATGCGCCATTTTGACAAAAAACAATATATCAAAAAAATCCTACGTACTTCTATAGCTATTCTCATATATAATCGAAAAAACTTTAGTGTCTCATCATAACTGAAAAATTATAGGAGTTGTTGGTACGGCCGTTGACCTTCCAGAAATAAAGGCGTCATCGGGAAAACGCTGCACAGTCGCCATTTTGACATGTATCGCGGTGAAAAAAATAATTTTGTATAGTCAATTACGTGTATAATAAAAGCCCTATTTTGTAATTCCGATTTATTTTATGGTTTCGCTGAAAAAAAAATCACAAAATATGCCCTTTTTGGCCTCTAGAGTGGCCTAAGGCCTTCAATTAAATTAATATTTATTACATTTTAATTAATTAACTTTTTTACTAAACAATTCGCTTCCAAAAAAAACATAAAAATAACCCAAAGTGCATGCAGCCAAAAACATTTACATCCGACTTCGTAGATCGTATCATCAGACATACTCTGCATTCTCTCCAATAACAAAGTGTCCTTAACCCTTCGTGGTCAGCCTGAGTAGAATCGACCAGTTGATCAATTTTTTGCGTAAATATATCATAGTTCCCGGTTTCGTATGGGATCACCATCTTACCTGGAGTTTGAAGTACCCTCATACCATAAAATTTACCCTCTTCACATGTCGGAATAAATATCTTTTTTGGAACGCGCATTATGCTACTATTTTTTCGCAAAAGTAGCATATCTAACGAGTATCACCTCCAAATTTTGGGTAAACATGTTGAATATTCACGGAACTATGATTTTTTTTAGCGAAAAAATATCTTTTTTGCGTTTTCACCTGTTTATGCATTTTTTTTTAACATGTCGCAATTTTATTTCTTATAAATAAATTTTTCGTACATTATCTAGAAAGTACAAAGCATGTTCCTTATTTCTTTTAACCACTTCAGACTGATAGTTTGGTCACAATACTTTTTTGAAAATTGACTGGCTAAAATCGACCCAAGTGCGTGACCACCGCGATTGAATTTGGACGTGTGACCACGAAGGGTTAATTATCTCAGCGAAGACTTGTGAGTCACGACTTAACGAACTGTAAAATACTGTGATCATCGTCGTTATCATTGTTCCTAAAAAAAAAATACGTCGTCATAGCCTCGTAATCATCATACAAGAGTTATCGAATCTCTCGTTGCTTCATTGCGTCTCTCACAGTCTTCGGGCCTCTCTTGTGCTCGTAAATCCAACCGCGTCCACGTTCTCATCAACATCCAAGAAAGTTAACTTTGTCCATCAAGATGCAAGGAGAAGAGGAAGACCGAGTGCGATTGCGAGAGGGGGTTGGGGAGAATGGCCAATAAAGAGGAGGACTTGTGCGAGCGGCAGTGTGTCAGTGGAACAGGCGAACCAGCTAGGTACATGGGAAACGAGTTTCCCCACTTGGGGGTCTATATGACTGCGGCGTGGAGCTAACGAAGCCGCTGCTCAGAGAACTCCTTCACGTGGTCTCCTTCACTTCTTAACAACATTATATATATATATTGGGAGTAGAAATTAATTCGGTCCTTTTTTTGTGGTAAAAATCCATTTATTTCAAAATAAAATGTATGAATAGATTAATCAAAGTATTGCCCATCGCTGGCTACTACTCTTTCCCACCTCTCAGGCAATTTTCGAATTCCATCTCCAAAAAAAGTCTCGTCTTTTGAGGCGATCCAAGGTTTGAGCCAATTTTCGATTTCTGCGAAAGAAGTGAACCGGTGAGCTGCTAAATCCTGCTGCATCCGTCGGAACAACCAGTAATAAGAAGGAGCAATGTCCGGAGAATACGGCGGTTGCGGTAAAATATTCCATTTGAGCGTTTCCAAATATTATTTTACGACTTTTGCGACATGAGGCCGAGCGTTGTCATGCAGAAGAATAATTTTGTCATGTCTTTGCTCGTATTCCGGCCGTTTTTCTCGTAATGCACGGCTCAAACGAATCAATTGTAGTCTATACCGATCGCCCGTAATGGAATCGCCAGGTTGTAGCAGCTCATTGGCTCATTTGGCTGTCCAGGGCGAAGCTTGTCTTCAACTCTGAAATCACCGTTTTTAAAGCGTCGAAACCATTCCCCACATGATTTATCAGTTGGAGCATCATCACCATAAACTTCAACAAGCATTCGATGCGCTTCAGCTGCACTTTTCTTCCAATTAAAGCAGAAAAGTAAAACTTCCCGCAAATGCTGCTTAGTTAACACAAAATTTGACACATTCAACACAGTAAAAAACAAGGTCTTTGATGGAACTCAAAGCGATATAAACTGAATGTTATTGACAGATGTCTAACCTCTCTGAAAGCACTGAAATCAGCTGTCACTATGAAACATTCATAACAGCCAGAGCCATCTCTTGAAAACGGACCGAATTAATTTGTAATCCCAATATATGTATATATATACCGAGTGTCCCAGGACGGAATGTCATCCCTGAAGTGGGGGGTTGGGGGTGAAATTTTGAGTCATCGGGCGCGCCTGATCGGCCCGTCTTAAAAAATTAATAATAATTCAGGGGTTGATCTGGGAACCATACATGCTTATACCAATCGACTCAGAATTTCACGCCCAACCCACCATTTCAGGGATGACATTTCGTCCTGAGACACCCTGTATATAACGTGGACCATTTAACGTGACCACCCCAAATATCTCCGTTGCCTTTGGGGTGACGAAAAAAATGTCAGGAGGTAATTTGATTGATTTCGAAAAGCTGATACAGTGGTGAAAAATTCATTTTTGTCAAGGTCATAGTTTTTGCGTTCTCAAGGTCATCAATGGTTTTTCAAATGGGAACATGTTTTTTTTTTTTATTAAGACGTTGTAACTGATATTCAGACGAATCCAACGACCTATGATATCATGACCTTGAAATGATTTTTCACCAAAATACACGTGTAAAAACGGAAAATCGTGATGGTATTGGCAATAAGAATATCCGAATAATGTAATTGAATTTTTTGTGCAGAAAATTTATTGTAACAAATGTTCGAAGTGATGGCCATTAACCTCGACACATTTTTTGAAGACGTCGAATGAATGAATGATTCTCTTGACCTTCGAATAGTTTCTATCTTACCTGGAGTTTTTCACCATTTTACCTGGAGTTTTAAGTATCCTCATACCATAAAATTAACCCTTTTCACATGTCGGAATAAATACCTTTGTTGGAACGCGCACTATGCTACTATTTTTTTTCCCAAAATTATTTTGCAAAATAATTTCCCTCTTGTTTTGCAATTATTTTTTTATTTTTTAATCGACGACGAATCGTTTTATATCTACAGGTACATGTAACTCTTTCGCACGAACTACAGCGTAATTATCGTTCATTCATTTTCACGGTTGGGGTAGAATCACGCGCGACACGCAATATATACCGAGTCAGTGGGACACGATGCAGTTTATATTAACGCCGGCGAGGCTTAACTGGCGTGCAGAAAACGGGCAGCGCACAAATGTGGCCGATCGTTTAAGGTCAATGTTAAAAGCGCGGGGAGCAACGACGCGCGCGGGTTACGGATGATGGATTTTTCATAGCAATCTCTGTTGCACAACCTTGACGCTCGGGAAAATAGGTATAAAAATAAATTTTAAAAAATTTCCTACGCGACTATTAAATATAGAAAACAATTTTTGTTCTTCACAAATAGATTATTATTTTTATGAAAAAAAAACTATGACGTTGAAGTTTGCATCGTTGGAATCGAAAGATATATTTTTTTGTTGTTATTTTTATCATAAAGCGACACTTTTAAAGCAAATTGTGGTCGTAAATTTGTAATGGGAATACGTTGAAACGTTTGAGCGATTTTCAAAGCCTAAATCGAACAAAAAAAAATTGATTAATTAAGAATTCCTTTTCGTTGCATTCCAACGATGCAAACTTTAATCTTCTCGGGATCTTTGGAACGAACTTTATCCAGTAAGTGCTTCGAGCTTGTCATTAGTCTGTCAATGAACATGCGCGATATAAAGTACGTGTATATATATATATATATATACACACATAATTTCGTCGTTTATTTGTACTTCACGCGCGCTTACGCGAACAAAATTTCACGCCTACGCAGTACGTTGTCCTTATGTAGACGAAATATAAGTATACTTATCAAAGGTTATACCGTTATTTTGGTAGATGCGCGTAAGTATCGCATGCACATACAGTGGGTAAAAAAATTATTTGCACACCACGTGTTTTTCAAATTATCCTGCGTAATAAAATAAAATACTTTAGCATTTTTTTTTGAAGAAAAATAAAATGTTCGAAAAAAAATGTCGAGGAGGATAATTTGAAAGTAGGATAATTTGAAAAAAAGACGGTGTGCAAATACTTTTTTTACCCACTGTATATGCGAGTGAGGAATGTATATTTGAAGGTAGTACTGTTTTCTAGAAATTTGTGAAAATCGTTTTTTTTTATGTAATTTTATTATTCTACAGAACTTTCTGAATAAGTGTAATGATAAATGATAAATAAATAAATGAATAAATGAATAAATGAATAAATGAATAAATGAATAAATGAATAAATGAATAAATGAATAAATGAATAAATGAATAAATGAATAAATGAATAAATGAATAAATGAATAAATGAATAAATGAATAAATGAATAAATGAATAAATGAATGAATGAATAAATGAATAAATGAATAAATGAATAAATGAATAAATGAATAAATGAATAAATGAATAAATGAATAAATGAATAAATGAATAAATGAATAAATGAATAAATGAATAAATGAATAAATGAATAAATGAATAAATGATCAAATGAATAATGAATAAATAAATAAATAATTAAATAAATGATAAACCATGTAATGATACTCATAAACTTAGCCCAGTTATAGAAATTATAAAGAGTACGCTCGAGAAGCGCGATCGAGACGTAGCAAACTTAAAATTCGTTTTTCGCGAAATTATATTTCCTAATCGGCAACCACTATATCACGATAACCAATTATCTGATTGAGCTCAAATTTGGCATACACCATCAGTAAACTGTTTTTTCAACGTTAGTAGCACAATTGAGTCGAAAGATTTTTGAAAATTTTGAACTTAGCTCGTAGAATGGTCAGAAAGATAGGAAATATTGATAATCAAAGTTTAGCAATCCGCTATTTAGTGCATTATTTTTTTTGTTCAATCTGGTAGCAAACACTCATACAGAAAGCGTTTTCTGCGCACGGTTGTAAACAAACGTACAAAAGTACATGGTAATCATTTATTTTACTCTAGTTTGCACATATTCTTGAAGGTGCAAATTAGAGTAACCCAAACGTGTGTAAAAAATGTATACTGGTGGAAAATAAACAGGTTATCTGTAAATATATATTTATTTTTTTATTCTTATGCACCAGTGGAATGAATTCTATACACTTTTAAAAGATATTAGCTTTTTTGATATTTACGCTGAAGATGTAAGTTCTGCTATGCTGAAATGATGCTGTAATGTTTTTATTTTAATCTACAATGTTTCTATTTAATACTTGCACATGATTAGTTTTGTGAATATTAAGATTTTTTTTTTATAAAAAGTTACAAAGTACGAATTAAAAAATTATTAAAAAATGTTCAGAATTAATTCAGTATATATATATATATATATATATATATGTGTGTGTGCAAGCTTACGTGTGTACAAACCATAATTGGAGAAACGCTTAAGGCGTAAAAATTATTTCACATATTTAATAGTCCCGTCAAAAAAAAAAGCATTTTTATACCTATTTTTTCGAGCGCCAAGGTGGCGTAATCTCTCAAATCTACTCGATTAGATAAAATAATGCGGCCTCTGTCCTTTTGTTTCTCAATATGCGATGATATGTAGAAATTTCGAGGCACAAAGCCAAGTATGTGTGTGCCGAGGTGGCATAATGGGAATATTACGAAACGCCCCCGCATCTTGAAATACGACTGTAAAGTTTCATATATGCATATATATATATATTCATAGAGATGTAACGCGGTGCTTTGGACTCTCAGTCTCGTTTGTCGTACAAGCGTGACGAAAGAGTTGCAACGACGCGTAGGTTTTCTGGCAGTCCGTTACACGTTATCGTCATTAATGAGATTGAGAGGTGGATGAGAACAAAGTGCTTTTTAATTGCTCGTAATTTACGAAGGTGGAGAATTTTTTTTTTTTTTTCAATCGATCTGACCTATTGAGTTCCTCCGGTACATCCAATCGGTAGTGCATTTTTTGTCTGGAATGAAAATTGAAAATTATTTGAGGTGTAGATAAGATTTTTCCTCAAAACACGTAGAGAAATCGAAAACTATGGTTTTTTGACAAAATGATGCATGATTGAAAAAAGATTTCAGTCACGCATCGAAAACAATTGAAAAAATTTTTTTTTGATAAAAAAAAATGGATGTAAATAATTTTTTTACAGCAAAATTGTTCAACGTATCAAAAATTTCCTACGTACTTTAATGTAAAATATTGTTACGAGGTACGAAGAAAAATGTCAAGTCGATCGGTGAAGAATTCGAGATCGGTGAAGAATTGAAGATTTTTTTGTTACAAAATCTTGTGAAAAAATTTGCAAAGATACTTGAAGATATCTAGAATAAAGTCCATTGCGCGAAATTTTTATTCTATCAACTGGGCATCGATAAAAAATGTTTGATATTCACACTTTTTTCGGGCTCTAGACCGGTAGTCTCCCTTGAGGGCTTACCCCTGAGATATTTTAACATATTTTGAATATTTTTTTTCTCAGGAAATAATTGCTTAATTTAAAAACTTTTTTTTTGTTAAAAAGGCCATGTATTCTCGTATGGATGAGAATTTTTTTTTATCATAATTTATAGAAAATAAATATCGTTAATTGGCGTCGTAAGCGCTCAACGTAAATAGCGACACTCTTGATGAATTTTCGCGACGGTGAATGTGATCGGGGAATAATTGAAGAAGAAAAACGCCTGATATTCAGTACTCAAGCGAAATTGATAATATATCAATAATATTCCGGTCACTGTGAGAAAGTTTCACGATGACGTGAGACGTGCCGTAGCCCCGAGCTCTTCTTCTATTCCTCAGCGTTCCGTCAGAGCTTACACGAGAAGACACGCTCGTCTCTCTGTTGATTCTACCCGATCGTGTCCAAGGATCCAGCCGACACTGTACAGAAAGACCCTTATAATGGTGGCGTGTACCCAAGTGCAACGACTATAAGGGCTGGTACGTGTGTGTAGGTGTATGTGTGTAGGTGTGTGTGTGTGTGTGTGTGTGTGTGTGTAGGTGTGTGTGTGTAGGTGTGTGTGTGTGTGTAGGTGTGTGTGTGTGTAGGTGTGTGTGTGTGTGTGTGTAGGTGTGTGTGTGTGTGTGTAGGTGTGTGTGTATGTGTAGGTGTGTGTGGGGGTGTACGTGCCATAGGCACGTGCCTCATGGCGGTTTCGCAGTTGTCTCTCCGGACTTTATCAATGGAAGTTGAGCTCCACGACGGTGGATGGGCAATGGATGGCAACGGTGGATGGGCAATGGATATACCGAAGGTTTCTATACACACACACACACCTACATCCACGCATCCAGGAAAGAGAAAAGGAAATAGGGAAGTCTAGGCGAGTCCTGAGTCAATTGATTCGTGACGACAGGAAACTCATCTCTTTGCTTCTCCAATATCTCTCTCGAACGCATAATGGCTTTCCGTAGGATGTTTATTTGTTTCAGTATTGGAATAAATACATTGAATTTTTTTATTTTTTTATTATTGCAAATGGAAACTTTTTTAGCCCCTTTCAATGAATGCTCGCACGCGACGTGATCGGCCCATTTCGGGAACTTACCACGGAAAATTTGTAAACATTCTACCCTTTTAAACTATGAATTAAGGAAGGTTTCTACTTTGTTGGGCCAATTTTTTTTTATTTTTCACCAATTTTTTATATGCGAAATATTGCATATAGAATGTTGAAATTTGGTTTGTTTACTGAGCGGTCTTTATTGAATGTGATTATATTTTTTTAAAGTTTGACAATACATGGTACTGGGAGTGGGAGTCCTAAGTCCTGGAGAAGTGACCTGAAGCAAAAAAATCAAACATATTTTTTACTTTTTACAACATTGTGTATAAGTCGAACGAGAATGAAGAAGAATTATTGAAGAATAAAAAATTGTGAGCGATCGAACGAGAAGTTTAGTTTTTTTACCAAAAATGTTTGCAGTTTTTTGTTCATAAAATAAAAACTTTGCAATATTTTTTTCATAATTCTAGTTCAACTAACGAAGATGTTTGTTGTACACGTGCCTGTCAAATTTCATAATGATTGCTCATGTAGGGCCTGTAGGAGCACTTCCGCAAACTTGGAAAACATGTTTTCGAGAAAAACGCCTTTAAAGTTAAACTGAAGTTTGTTTGCGAATAAAATGAAAAGTTTCATAATTACACCCAATCTACTATGCCAGGATCACAGAGTACACCTTCCTTAAGCATTGGCTCTTTCCCATACAGCAAAATCAATTTTTTTTGTCCCCTGCCCCAACAAAGTAGAAACCTCCCTTAAAAGCGTTCTCACAAAATCTTGATATTTGCGCCATTGATAAAGGGCGTATAATTTTATTGTTTTGGTTTATTGCAAGTTAATAATAATATATTCAAGAATTAAAGCACAAACGTTTGTTTTAAATTAAATAAAATGCAGTTGTAGTATAGTGTAGTATAAACCGAAATATGAAAATTTTTATATCCTTTTTGTTAGTAGAATTCTTGTCATATAATTCACTGCAATTACAATAAACAACACATTTATAAAACCAATTGAAAATACTAAATACTTTTGGTAATTGTAGTTTAATAGCATTTTAATTAGTATAAACACAAAATTACTTTAATTTTCGGTTTTTTGGCTCGCTAAAATTTCAAATAATTGACACTCTTGTTAATTTTATTATTGAGGCGCTTTTTCAGTGTTATTTAAAATTCGTGGAATATTTTTCTTTTAATAAACGATGACAAATTTTAAATCGCATAAATGGTGTTTTTTGCTTAATACTTTTTTAGCTAACGTGTTGTATTATCATTACAATTATTGAAATTAAAATAATTAAAAAAATATCTGTGCTTGCATTTACTTCATTTCTCATCGACTATCAATAACAAAACGATTAAACGGAAATTTGTTTATTAATTTATTCAGCCGCTAATCACCAACAATTTTTTTTATTCGCTAAAACCTCGATGTAAATTTGTCCTGTACGAATTGTTTTTTTTTTTCTTGTAAAAAGTCAAATGATACGAGGTAAGCGCGTTGTCTATCTCTCTTTTTGATCCCAAATTTTACGAAATTTAATCCTCATCCTCCTTAGGACACGACGTATACGAGGAATTGTAATACCTATGAATATACGCGCGTGTATATATAGATATTTGTATATGTGATCTATGTGAGCCATAAAGAAGAAGAAGCGGGATGAATGCATATGCAAATAGATCCGAGATGACTCAGCTGCAGTCCGGGCATATGTACGGAGTGGCGAGACTAGAGGCTCGAGAAAATATGCGGGAGGCTCGAGAGATGCCGAACAAGAATATATGTGTGTGTGTGTGTGTGTGTGTGTGTGTGTGTGTGTGTGTGTGTGTGTGTGTGTGTGTGTGTGTGTGTGTGTGTGTGTGTGTGTGTGTGTGTGTGTGTGGGTGGGTGGGTGTGTGTGACGGTCCTTATTTCGCTCGATTGACCCAGTGATGCTCGGATTACCGACATAATATGTATACGTAATCAACTACAATGTTGTCTCGTTACGTATATAGCTATAAAGTAACCCGTATATCTACGAACAAGCGAACGATGAATGTCGAAAGAGACGGTTCACGATCAGGGTTATTCTTGCGCGTGTTACGCACGGCTCGTTCTTACGAACCGTATCGTGCAATTTCAGTTGCACGCATTACGTTTAGATAACAATCGTCCGGGCGATCAAGTATGGAGAGACTGTAATGAAGACTCGAGGGACTTCAATGAAAACTTGAGAGACTTTGATCACGACTGGAGAGACTATAATCAAGATTGGACAGACTTGAATCAAGACTAGAGATACTTAAACCAAGGTTTGAGAAACTTCAATCAAGACTAGAGATACTTAGATCAAGATTAGAGGAGTTTCAACCAAGACTGGAGAGACTTTGATCAAGACTGGAGAGACCCCGATCAAGACTGAAGAGACTCCGATCAAGACTGGAGAGTCTTCGATCAAGACTGGAGAGACTCTGATCACGATTGAAGAGACTTTGATTAAGGCCTGACGAAACATTGATCACGAATGGAGAGACTTCGATCAAGACTGGCGAGACTTCGATGAAGATTTGAGAAACTTTGATCAAAACTGGAGAGACTTGAATCAAGATTGGACAGACTCCGAACAAGACTGCAGAGACTTTGATCAAGACTGGAAAGACTTGAATCAAGACTAGAGATACTTGAACCAAGATTTGAGAGACTTCAATTAAGACTAGAGATACTTAGATCAAGACTAGAGGAGTTTCAACCAAGACTGGAGAGACTTCGACCAAGACTGGAGAGTCTCCGATCAAGACTGGGGAGACTCTAATCAAGATTGAAGAGACTTCATTAAGGCCTGGAGAGACATTGATCAAGAATGAAGAGACTTCGATCAAGACTGGTGAGAGTTCGATGAAGATTTGAGAGACTTTGATCAAAACTCGAGAGACTTTAATCAAGATTGGACAGACTCCAAACAAGATTGGAGAGCCTTCAATCAAGACTAGGGATACGTAGATCAAGACAAGAGGAACTTCGATCAAGACCGGAGAGACTTTCATCAAGACTGGAGAGACTCCGATCAAGATTGGCGAGACTTCGATCAACACTGGAGAGACTTCGATCAAGACTGGAAAGACTTCGATCAAGATTGGAGAGACTTCAACCAAGACTGGAGAGTCTTCGATCAAGACTTGAAAGACTCTGATCAAGATTAGAGAGACTACGATTGATGCTTTGAGAGTCATTGATCAAGACTGGAGAGACTCTGATCAAGACCTGGAGAGACCTCGACCAAGACTGGAGAGTCTTTGATGAAGAATTGAGAGACCTCTATCAACCCTGGAAAGGCTTCGATCAATCCTACAGTTTCGTATTATCCGACTATCAACACAAAATTGTCTGCCTATCATTTTTTTGAGGCTTCGGATGAGCTGGAAGTATTATGATACGACACTGAAACGATATTTAAAATTTTTGGTATTGCGTATGACTGTCCATTCGAGCAAGCTGGCCACATATGCTTCAACGTTTTTAGCGCAACCGCAAGGCTGTGCAGCACTCAACAGTTGACCGAGCAGTCAACACCGTGAAGTTACGACGATTGTACAACTTCTGCGGGAATCTTCAATGCAAACGGCGCGCGCTTGCGGGTGTTGATCTTTTGCGAGTCGTAAATTCCCGATCCGAACGCGTATAAAACGAATGAATCGAACGATCTTGCAGTACGCGGGAGTCGCCAAGAACAACAAATGAGGCTCGGTGAAAACTGATCTTCGATCCGAGTATACACCAAATCTCGCGAGCGACTCTATTAATAATTTACCAATGTTGACTCCGATATCGAAATTAAGGGGAAAAAAACTACGTTTTCAGCCTGACTAGACGCTGGTTCCGTTGGCGTAATGTTTCGTGTTAATTAATTTATCTTAAAAAATATGAATTGTGAACTGGAATTTTCCATTTACTAATACACACCAGCAATATATAAAATTTCAATAAGATCGGTGCATTAGTTTTTGAGAAATCGTATCCACCGACTACAAAAATAGTGTTTTGAGAAAAATGCGTATACCTGCGTCACTCCCGGCCGGTCTTTCCCAACGGGGGGAATTCCCAAAGGCTCTCTCTCCTAGATTTTTACTCCGATTGACTTAAAACATTGGGAGAATATTCTAGACATATTGTACTATTGATAATAAAATAAAAAAATGGATTTTTTGAAGTTTTCAAACCCACGTAACCCCTTATGTCGTGGTCTATACAGATAAAAGTTATCTATACGAAAAAAAGTGCACCTACATCTTCCTTAGTGCAGATACCAGAAAAGGCCCATTTTCTAATGCCTAATTTTTGTACCCTTATTTTTTTATAGCCCGTGCGAACTGGCCGCAGGTACTGGCCTACTGTCATCGAATCAAGTTAACGATTCCCTGTTCATGTTCCGGCACTGTATTCAAGCCCCAACCTAGAGCATAGCACGAATCACCTTTGCGCATTGAATTTTCTTGTTCACCTCCGGTTATTCAAATGATGCACATTTATTGCACGCGACGTTTCGCGTCATAGAAATTTACGGCGTTAAAATAATATTTTACTATCTCGATAGAGTTATGTCATTAAAATGGCCATTTTGTCCCACAAATGCGTGTATATACGTATCATATTTGTCTATATGGATGAAACGTGCTTCATGCACCGACAGCAACAAGCAATCTCATCATCACCGTACTCGCGCATCCTGCAAATTTTGTAAATTTCGCATCAGAGGCGAGGACGACGATAACGACGACGACACACGAACTCGAAGCTGTGCATTATGTCTCTCTGCCTTTTGCATTATCTGCAGCAACCTACTTAACATCCTTTGCCACTGTCTGGTACGAGCTCTTCGTGTGCAATGCGTTTGCTCCACCTTGATACAGCCAATTCTCTACACACGATGCTTCGAGACCCAGCTCGTTGTCTTACCCGACCACAATAAGCGGACACGAGCAAAGTCTCGTTCGAACGTTGACGTGTAGACCTCCCGGTAATAACGCGCACCCTGTTTCACGCTACAAATATATGTATGCCGCGTATATGCCAATTTGTGACAAAGGAAACGACTCGACCCCGATTTACTACGCTTGTTAAGTTTCCACTGTTTCGCCCTTTCTTTTCCCGGCTATCGATAAATACGCAATGTGCAAAATGTGCCAAAAGTCGCGCCAGAGCTTTGCAAGATAGATGATGCAATTCTAGAGCAAAAAGTCCTCATCCATTTTTCGCTCGGACGCATCGTTGCTGAGATATCAATTAGTTAACGAAAGCCAATACGGTGAGTCGCTGGGACGAGGTGGGCGGGGCGTATTCGCTAGCGCGCGCCTCCCATCCCCCACTCAGTACGTTCTGCATTGCCGCCGCATCGCATTGGCTATCAGTAATTCATCAATATCTCTGTAATGCTGCGTAGGAGAGGAAAACGGATAAGTACTTTTCGCTTCGGAATCTCGCGATCTATACACTCCCACAAATATACGATGTTACTCTTTGGGACACCCCGTGCATAGCTATAAAACTTGTACTATACGTATTTATACGCAAACAGCGCGAGGAAAGCCATTGTGACTCCGGAACCGAGTCAAATCCTTTGAGGCCGAAATAAATCGTGGCACGTGACTTTGACGGAACACACTATTGGACCTCTCTGCATTTCTGTGGCGAACCCTCCTCCTCCTCCTCCCCATCCGTACTAGCTTTCGCCGTGTGTTTTCAGCTGTGCTCCAGAAAACATTACACCACCGACGTCCAAACGTTTCCTCGAAATATCCTGTACTTAACCAAGTTAAACGTTGACTGGTATGTCACCGTTTAACGCGTACGGTACACGTACCCGCGACCCGTCCTCATTCCGCAAATCATGATAAAAACAATTTTTTCCTTTTTATCCTCTCACTCTGCGAAGCAAAAATTTGCAATTGCCATACTGGCAACTCCGAGCCCTAGAACTCATGTATCATTTTTTTCTACCTTCTAACTCATGACTGGGGTAGATATCCACCCCGTGCACTTCTTGTAGGCACAATCGCTCCATTAAGCAGTCAAGCGAAACATCAGTATACGAATGTCTTCGTTTTTTCGATGAGGAAGAGAATGATGTAACTTGGATTCTGGGTAATCCTCCAACCTCCTTAAATTACGCGAGAAAAAAGTAAAATTCACTTACCACCATAAAACACCAACGGCAACTTTAGACTGGGGTAGATTTCCACCCCGGACGTTCTTGAGAAGCGTTTTGCCTGACAACCAGCGATCAACTAATGCCACTGTTCGCCTGCCCTTACAGCCAGGTAGTGAAACTGAATTGTGATCGAGGTCCTCAGTTAAAAATGTCATTTTATAGCTTAGGAGGGCATTTTAAAATTCGACTCTGGAAACTAGAACTTGTTCCAGATCAACTCCCAAGACCCATCAGCGTGACAACTGCAATGTTGATTACCTGATTACAGCAACTGGAGCCTGCGGAAGTTGAAATGTGCCGCAAGCTCCAATGCCATAAAAAACTATTTGCACAAGTACTCGAGCCCTCGTCGAGAAAAATGGCCGGGAGTTTGGCACGATGTTCCACCATTTTCAAGCGGCCCAAAGTCAGCGAACCCTTGCTTTAGTGAAGAGGCATTTCGCTCTGTGAGCACGAGAGTGACGTTTTCACTTGAATTCGTTAGCCGGTTCGCCTTTTTTAGCACCACTTACGTATGTAGATGTCCCGTATAAGGTAAATTGAGACAGAAAAAGAGCTCTCGTTATCGCGCCACGTTTTTTATTTCAAAGCGGTGTGCCGGCTCGGGAAAAAGAGAGAGACTCGTATTTCCCGGTAGGTAGTCTTGGGGACTAGTGGCAACGTTACACATACTCGTGAACATTTATGACTTTTTGACCAACAGAATGGCACGAATTGCACAGTTTTATCTATCGAATTCAATCTGGCAGGCCCCTTTGTCGCGTAACAATTCGATTATACAGGATGTTTCAAAATAACCTGACATTTTTATTTATTAATATAACGTTTTATTTATTGAAGAAGTGTGCAAATTTCAATAAGATCGGTGCAATAGTTATCGAGAAATCGTGTCCACCGACTTAAAAAATAGTGTTTTTAGAAAAATGCGTATACCTGCGTCGCTCCCGGGCCGGTCTTTCAAAACGGGGGGGGGGGGGATTTCCCAAAGGCTCTCTCTTCTAGACTTTTACTCCCATTGACTTAAAACTTTGGGAGAATATTCTAGACATACACGGAGAGAATTAAAAAGTAATTTTTGTCGTGAATTTCACGGTAAAAATTACCGCGATGTATTTGAATGTGGTGAGAAGTGAGAAAAGCATAATAATTCGTATGCGATAAGTTTTTTTTTTTTAACTCACGTTACAGAAAATTTCAAATACGTAGCTAAAATTTTACTACACAAGAAGGGTAGCGCGCACGATAATTTTTACCGAGAGCACAATACATTTTCCTATAACACTCATTAAATTTTATAATAAATCTTAAGATAACTGTTATAAAGACGATACTTTTTTTATAGACATTTTTGAAAGGCATAAGATAATAAAATGCACAGTAAAATTCCGCTGATATTGTATATTTTTCAAATTTAAGTTTTGCGTATTTTGTTAAACATCAAGATTTACTAGAAAATCTGGTAAAATTTTCTATCTGAAGAAGAAATTTTATTTTACTTTCGTGAAAATCTGTGTTTTACTCAGTAATAATAAGCGAAGTTTTAGGGTTGTTATCTGGTTACCGTTACTGCACGGTAATTTTTAACATTTAATTCTCTCCGTGTATTGTACTATTAGATATTAAAATAAAAAACTGGATTTTTTGAAATTTTCAAACCCACGTAATCCTTTAAACCTCAATACTTCCTGACGTCAGTTGTCAAAGGTTCGCCACAAAAAAAAAAAAATGGCGCGCAACTAAAAGTGTCAGGTCATCTTTTCCTTAAAATCGTTTAGTATTAAAGTCGTCGAATCGTGGCGTACAGAAGCTTTTTTTTACTCACTCTAGGTATAGGATGGTTAAGAAAACGAAACAATATCCTGTATCGATCGAAATAGCTTCCTCCTCGTGTTTGGCGGACGAGACGGTTGGAACTGGAGAACGTCTATACGTAGATCTGAAGTAAGAAAGGTGAAACCTTGGCTCTTTTTGTTACGGTTTCCTTTTCTAATGACTGTTAAACTACGAATGTCTGTGAATAACTGGATGATCCGTCCAAGTGTATATGTGACATATTTTCGTCTGGAATGCCGTTCCGTCATAAATATTCCAATATCTGTCGCGCTTTTTATGCGCACGGGCTTGCTCGAACCTCTCGATCATCGAGGCCGTAATTGCGCAATACGTGCGTAAAAAAATTACGATCAACGAGAAGGATGGAAAAAAAATCATTCACTCCATACTTTGCTGTAACTCGGTCATCGTGATTTTTTTATTTCTTTCATTTTCGAACAGTGACTTAAGGGGAGAAATACACGTAGAAAACAAAAAAAAAAGCTAATTTTGATGATTTTTTTCGGATAGGAACAAAACGTTTTACATTCGTGAAACTTTAGGTACGATTTATTACATAATTAAACTATTTAAATGATTTTTTTTTCATTTGAATATATTACAAAATGGCGACGTTATGGCGTGATCTTCCAAAAAGGTTTTAGCGGCAATTGTCCATTTGTGGGAAATTCAACGACTTCGATATTGATCTGAAAAATATGAGCCAATAATTTTTAGTATTTCAACATCCAAATGCTGATGTTACAGCTAAGAAACATTTTTTTAAGTTGAAAATTAGAAAAATGGGATACTTGAGAAATATAAATTGGAATTTTAGACAACATTTTCGTTCTTTTTTGCAATAAAAAAAATACTTTTTAAAAGTGATTTTTATAGACAACTATAAGTTCAAGGTAATATTGTTATTAAGTTGTGGGTGCAATTTTAACACGATCGGTCGACTCTTTTTAACCCTAGAATGGTAACCTTATTTTTTTTTACCTATTATCGTAACCTGGGGTGATAAACCACCCCAATTTTGAAAAATTCATATCTCCGGTAAAATTTCACGAAAAGGGTTCAACTTTGGCTCATTCTTTTCGTTTTTTAATGCAGAATCACGTAGGCCTACGGCGATTCCGCTTGAAGTAGGAAAACTTCGTAAAAAATGAGGTAAAAGGGTGAAAAACATGAAAAATTCGTAAAAATGACTTTTTTTTATTGAATTTGCAATATCTCCGTTGATTTTTAACGAAATTTAATAAATCCAACGGCGTTATAAAGTGAAAATATACAGTTTTGAGACAGGATGATTAGTTTTACTCGATTTTCGAAAAAGTCTATTTATTCCGGAAATCGAAGTCTGGGAATTTAAAAGAAGTCACGAGGTACTAGTCTGGGAATTTAAAAGAAGTCAGTCGTAAACTTGAGGAAGGGAGAAAGGGCGCGAGATTTAAACTCGCCTGGGGTGGTTTTCCACCCCGGGTTACCGTTCTAGGGTTAAGGGCTTGCACCACCTCAGCGCTCGGAAAAATAAGTATGAAATTTTTTTTTTAATTTTCACCCGACTATTGGATGTATAAAATCATTTTTATTCTTCACAAAAACCTTATAGTCTTATGAAAGAAATTAAAAAAAAAAAAAAAAAATGACGGAGATACAAGTCTCTCTCTAAGTAAGCAGGACTCTCTTTTGAAAATCCTTCCCGATGGTAGAATTTTTTTCTCCGTCAGGCATCGTCTGAAAAATAAAAATAGAACATTTTCTCGTAAACAAAGGCAATAGCTAAATTGTAACATAGGGAAAAAAAGTTTTATATTTTTTTTGTAGAAATGACAGCTGTTTAAAAAAAAAACTCTGATGTTTACCCAAATTTTGAGGTTTAAAAATGAATAAGAGACGAACGCGGCATCCAATCAAAAAAATCCTGTGCTACATCCTAGATAATATAATAAAGAATAGGTAGTGTAAATTCCATAAAAATTAGTTGAGTAGATATTTTTGACGCTTAAAAAGAAAGCTTAAAAATAATATTTTAAACGTTTAAACGCTTAAAATATTCTTAAAAGTATAAAATATTTTCTAAAGTCTAAAAAGTATAAAAGTCTAAAAAGTATTAAAATATTCTTCAAATATTCTTAAAAAATCAATTGAACCAAAAAAAAATTGATTTTTTTTATCACAAGCGAAAGTAACCCCTTAAAGTTATCTCCCACAAACTCAAAAAAAAATGCAGATTTAAGAAAATCGTGTTTAAAGTTTCGAACTTCGAAAAATCAATGATTTTATTGACTTACCGGCTAATCAGCGATTCAAGGGCCATACAAATTCAGTTGCTAACATTTTACGTAAAAAAGTTTACGAATATCTTTGGCCCCTTAAAAAACGTAAAAATGACAATTGAACGTGACTTAGAGTAGCGCATAAATCATTTCGTTTTACAAATTGCTTCGGTTGCTACGATGCTTTATTTTTTAACGCCAGAAAATAAAAAAAGCAAGGTTTGTTGTGTAGTACAGCAAAGGGCAAAATGACGAGAATACGAGAGGGGTGTTGAAAAAGTCATTGGGTGGTACGAAATACGAAGTTGCGTGAAGTAATACAGCGCGCACGTTTTTTTTTTCAAAGGCTGTGTCTCTACAAGAGTACAATACTCGCAGCACTTATATCCAATGGCGTGTCGTTGGGTCGTTAATGCAAGCATTAAAGTACAAAATTATTGCTGTTTCGCCAAATGAAAAGTTGTAAAACTTCCGGTGATTTGGTCTTCGTTAATGGCCCAATAATTTGCCGCCTTGTGCGCGCCGCCTCGTATGTCAAGTAAGGCGAGAAACGGATGATCAACTGGTCGTACGTGTGGCCTTTGCAAAGTTTTCGTATTATTTTCTAACCAATTAACACGCAAATATACACGGCGATTAAAACTTTCACGGTGTTCCGGCGAATAAAAATTATCGGACAATTTTCATTCGGGGCACTTCAGAGTGTGCGCTCCAGTGTTAATTTTCGTTTTGCTAAAAAAGTTCGTATTCGCTGATGCACACGTGAAAATGTTTGATCGACGAGTTTTATCAAACGTCAAATGCGATCGCAGTCCAAATGTAACCCGTGCGGAAATTAAATTTGGGCTTTCATCAGGCCCATCTTAATTTTCCCTAATTTTATTAAGGGCTTAAGCCACTCTGGAGGCCAAAAAAAGAGCATATTTTGTGATTTTTTTTCAGCGAAACCATAAAATAAATCGAAATTACAAAATAGGAGTTTTATTATACACGTAATTGACTATGTAAAATAATTTTTTCACAGCGATACACGTCAAAATGGACACTGTGCAGCATTTTTCCGATGACGCCTTTATATCTCGACAGACTTTATATCTATACAGGGTGGACCGCGCAACGTGTGCACCTCTTTTACGACCAAAATATGCGTTGCACAAAAAAATGTTTTATACAAAAGTTACATGGTTTACAAGGCTACACTATGTGGTGCATTTATTTTTTTTATAGGTGGAGGCACTTCGAAGATTTGAAGGTCAACTTTATTTTTTCAAATGGAATGCTATATTTTTTATAGCGTAATATGATAGAGTATCGAATTCTGAGTAAAAAAGTATAGATCTTTATTAGCCCTAGAGTTAATAGCTAACGAGTAATTTCACTTTATTACTTTAAAAATTTCTTCACGTAATATCAATTTGGAGATTCAAATCTACTACGAATTCACTTATCATGATTCACAATCTTCTCAATGATTGTAATCCAGTATTAATGTATCCTTCGGTGATTGTGCGTGATTATTATCAGAAAGATAAAAGTGAAAATGAATTTTTCTAATAGTGAAAAACTTGATATGCTTTTAGTGTACGGTGAGTTTGTTTGGGTTTGGGTTAAAAATCACCATACACAACGAATAAAAAATAAAATAAAATTCTTGTGCAACGCATATTTTGGTCGTAAAAGAGGTGCACACGTTGCATGGTCCACCCTGTATATAAGAATAGCTATAGAAGTACGTAGGATTTTTTTTGGATATATTGTCTTTTGTCAAAATGGCGCATTTCTAAAACAAAAAGTATAAAATGCCATGAGAAAATCGTCAGAAAATTGTTTATAAAAAAGGAACTATGCAATATATTGGGAGTACAAATTAAGTCCCCGCCGTTTTTGTTTCTAAAAAATTGGGCATTTATTGTGAAAGGACGGTACTTTATGTTTTATTCAAAGTATTGTCCATCGCTAGCCACTACTTTTTTCCATCTTTCTGGCAGCATATGGATACCGCGTCGGAAGAACGCTTCATCTTTTGAGGCTATCCACAAATCGACCCAATTTTTTGTATCTTCATATGATGCCAAGTGCTGCTCAGACAGGCCGTGCGTCATCGATCAAAATAAATGATAGTCAGAGAAAGCAATGTCTGGTGAAAACGGCGAGTGGGGTAAAACTTCCCAATTGAGTGTTTCCAAGTAGGTTTTGACCGGCGCCGCAACATGTAGACGAGCATTATCATGCAGGAGAATAATTTTGTCGTGTCTGGAGTAGTAGTGGGCGCGTTTTTCCTTGAGTGCTCGGCTCAATCTCATCAATTGTGTTCGGTAGAGAGCCCCAGTAATGGTTTCGTTCGGTTTAAGCAACTCATAATAAACGACACCAAGCTGATCCCACCGAATACACAACATGAGTTTTTTTTCCATGAATATTCGGCTTGGCTGTCGATGTTGAAGCATGGCCAGGTGGTCCCCATGATTTCCTCTTCTTTGGATTATCGTAGTGGATCCATTTTTCATCACCAGTGACTATACGATGCAAAAAACCCTTTCGCTTATGCCTGGCAAGCAGCATTTCACATGTGCAAAATCGGCGTTCAACGTTTCTCGGCTTCAGTTCATATGGAACCCAATTTCCTTGCTTTTCAATCATTCCCAACGATTTTAAACGATGTGACATTGCTTGTTGAGTCACTCCTAATGTAAGTGCAAGTTCTTCTTGCGTTCGGCACGAATCTCCATCCAATAATGCTTCCAATTCCGCGTCTTCGTACACTTTCGACCTTCCGCTACGTTCTTTGTCTTCGACGTCAAACTCACCGTTCTTAAACTTTTGAAACCACTCACGACAACTTCTCTCACTTAAGGCAGTCTCACCATATGCTTCTACAAGCAATCGATGGGCCTCATCTACAGATTTCTTCAAATTGAAGAAGTAAATCAAAAGTTCCCGCAAATCACGCTTATTCGGCTCAAAACTCGACATTTTCGCACGAAAAAAAATCATGTTTTTTCAACATTTACAAAGAAAAAAAAAATAAGCCATTTTCAAAATATCATTTCGTCATAAATTTGCAACATGTCCAACCGAGGTACGTAAAAAACGAATAAAACATTCGCATCACGTTTAAATCGTCGGGAATTCCCTAACCTACGAGCTCCTCAAGGACAAACGCAACTCCAACGAGGCTGCGTAAAGATGAAAAGATAGTTTAGAAGAAAAAAAATCTTAACCTCGAGATTACTTCGCTCGAAGAAAAAACAGTTCTCAACGTGATTGAAGAATCAGGATAAGAAGAAGAAGAAAAAAAAAAGCGACAACCGGTAAAGATCGTCGTTCGTAGCTACTTCTCGCTTTTGTTGAGGCACTTTGAGAGACCCTGCACGGCGAAAGAAGATCCACGGTCGGTATAGCGATTGTTCACGAAGTATGGAAGGAGCGAGAGTAAACCGACCATTTGGTATGCAAGAAACGCTTCGGCGCTTTGTCCCAAGGGAATGGATGGAAGAAAGGTGGTGACTACCTAACTCGTGTCCACCATGAGAAAACACCCAGGGGAGAGAAAGATGGGGCAGAGCAAGAGAGGAAGAAAGACGAACTGTAAAAATACGTTCGTATTGGGTTTTGAGATGGGGAGAAACGATGGTGCTGCGAAACGAAGAGTCATTGGATCGTCATCGCTGTATGGGCAACCGGAAGGAAACCAAGGGGCATCGGAATCCATACGAATGTCCAATTAACTGAGACCCCGGGTGAACCTTTGTGCTCGCCAATGTTGCCCGTACCTCGAGCTATTTTTTACTCCGATCTTTTATTCCCCTCCTGCCACGTTTATGCAACGTTTCTAGATCCGTCACTCTTCTGTTTTTTTTTTTTTTTTTTTTTTCAACTCAATATTCTTTTTTAGGCACACGTCACGTGTTTTTCATTCTTACTGGGAGTTTATACCTTCTAGCCGTGCAGAAATGTGACCGGGCATTTCATACGTTGCGTCAGGCCCTGGCTAAGCCTGGCTCGTTCGATTCACCTGACCGGGTCCTTTCATAAAACAGACCAAAAAGATCCAAAAATCGTTTGTTTCAAACATAGCTTACACTCTAGGTTTGGACATTTCGATGTTCTGGCTGAAATACATTGCGAGCAAGTAGACTTTCACGTAATGCATAGCCGGCCACAACATTGACATTTCCGGAAAAGTGAAGCTTTAGGGCCACTTTTTTTTGGTAAGAATTTTCAAGAATACAGATATTTAAGATTATAAAAGTTTCGGATACGAAATATTGTGGAATGGAGATATTTAAGGCGGGCAACCACTTTAGAAAGACCGAAAATTAGATGATTTTGTGGGTTTTTTTTTTATTGTGGAAAAAAAAAATACGGAAATTTCCGCAATTCTGACAATAATTTATTCATATTTTCATACATCTCTGGTAATTTTTTCAAGTTATTTCATGCATTAATTAAGGTGTTATCCGCTGTGTCCCTTGGCGTGTCCTCATCGTCGTTGTCGATTCGCGGGAATTGTGCAGCTCGCAATTCGCATCTGAAATAGTCCAATAAATTCTTATACATTCTTGAGATATTTTTTAAGAACATGAACCTGAATTTTGAAAAAAAAATCGACAATTGAATTTTTGGAACGTGTTTGAAAAAAAACGATCGATTTTTAGCATTTTTTCCCGGCATTTTGCAATAATAAATATGTTTCAAACAATCTAATCTTTCCAACTTTAGGTTCATGTTTTAATAAATTATATTATGTAAACGTGTTCCAAATTCGAAGATGATTCGTAAATTAGTTTTCGAGTTATGATTCCCGCAAATTGAAAAAATGTCGTTTCGAGAAACTGCGCAATTAAAAAATAATCATTTCCGTTGTATTCCAATGATGCAAACGTCATCATGAAAAAAAAAAATATCATGTGACCAGGCTCATGATGAAATAGAGAAAATCCTGTATGAAAAAAAAAAAAAAAAACACGATGATTGCAACTCGAACCGCTGCAAGTTCGTCAACGGAGTAGACGGAAACCCGAAACTTGCCAACGTAAAGATGCGAGAGGTGTAATGAGAAGAGGCGAATTGGATAAGGCCTTTTTATTTTTTGCGAGCTCCGACGAAAAGTCGTATGAATTATTTCGTCGAGCTGGTAGTTCTAGTCAAGTGACCTGCTGGAGAAAGTTTTTTTTATTTTTTATTTTTTACTTATAACGCTAATCGGTATGACGGGCGCGTCTTCGACGCCTTCTTCCCTCTCTCTCCTTCTGTTCACCGGTTCGCCTTCTTTGCGACTCGTCGCCACTTCCGGTGGATTCCATGCTAGAAATATTAATGAAGCGCACTCTACCTTGCGTTTATACGTATATCTATACACGCGTACAACTGCATATACTCATTTATGGAACGAGAAGACCCCTGCGTCGGCGGTGTCCTGTTCTCAATTCTTCCACATTGCGCAATCTAGAAACGGATGAGCAAAAAATTGACAAAAAAAAAAGAAACGAAACGATGAATTAGGTATTACAATGAGTCGGGAAAATGAATATTTGATGAGCGTGAATTTAAGGGAGAAAATACATGTAGACGACGTGAAAATCGGCAATTTTGATATTTTTTTTTTGGAAGGGAACAAAACGCTATAAGGCATTACTGGATGGATCGTCGGGCAAAAAGTTGGTCCAAAATGGGCAAATCGTGAATTGACAAGTCTTAGATCATGTCGTACATTTTTAGCCTTACAAATAACTAATTTAATAATGAATTAACACTTAGGAATGTTATTGGGAGTACAAATTAATTCGGTTCGTTTTTTTGTGGTAAAAAATCCATTTATTTCAACATAAAAGGTATGAATAGATTAATCAAAGTATTGTCCATCGCTGGCTACTACTTTTTCCCACCTCTCAGGCAATTTTCGAATTCCATCTCGAACAAAAAGTCTCGTCTTTTGAGGCGATCCAACTTTTGAGCCAATTTTCGATTTCTGCGAAAGAAGTGAAGCGGTGACCTGCTAAATCCTGCTGCATCCATCGGAACAACCAGTAATCAGAAGGAGCAATGTCCGGAGAATACGGCGGGTGCGGTAAAATATCCCATTTGAGCGTTTCCAAATATTTTTTTACGACTTTTGCGACACGAGGCCGAGCGTTGTCATGCAGAAGAATAATTTTGTCATGTCTTTGCTCGTATTCCGGCCGTTTTTCTCGTAATGCACGGCTCAAACGAATCAATTGTAGTCTATACCGATCGCCCGTAATGGAATCGCCAGGTTGTAGCAGCTCATTGGCTCATTTGGCTGTCCAGGGCGAGGCTTGTCTTCAACGCTGAAATCACCGTTCTTAAAGCGTCGAAACCATTCCCTACATGATTTATCAGTTGGAGCATAATCACCATAAACTTCAACAAGCATTCGATGCGCTTCAGCTGCACTTTTCTTCCAATTAAAGCAGAAAAGTAAAACTTCCCGCAAATGCTGCTTAGTTAACACAAAATTTGACATATTCAACACAGTAAAAAACAAGGTTTTTAATGGATCTCAAAGCGATATAAACTGAATGTTATTGACAGATGTCTAACCTCTCTGAAACCAACGAAATCAGCTGTCACTATGAAACATTCATAATAGCCAGAGCCATCTCTTGAAAACGGACCGAATTAATTTGTACTCCCAATACTTTTCTACTTTTGAACATAATAAATTAAGTCAAATTCGACGATATTGGCGTATGCTTGCCCGAGGTTTTGTCAGTGATTGTACATCGGTTTCAACGGTCCAACAAAAAAAAATTCTCAAATTTTCCAATTTAATTAATTCGTTCAGATATTCTTATTATTATCAATAATTACCCAAAAAACTCAAGATATATTGAGTTTTCCAATGATTGCTATTAATTCATCGTTAAAAAAACGCAATAATCCTCATTACTTTAATTAATTTCGCGAAAATGACAATCGCTTGATCCTAAACCTTGATGATATAATATTTTTTTGAATCAACGGCGATTTAGTTTCATTCGTTTTGCAACCATTAACGTCTACAGAAGCTGTTTTCCCAATTTTTTCCTGTTTTAATAATTTAGTAGTTTATAACTACTAAATTATTTAGTGAAAAATTGTAAAAAAATTCATGTATTATTATTCTATCAAGAACCATCATTCCTCACAGTTTCAAGAATTTTGGCAATTTTTTAATCCATCCAGTAATACCTTAAGTTTCTGAAACCACAGATACTTTTTTGTCCGAATTTTTTTTTTCTATTTTCTTCTAGTAAAAATATTTTCAGTACTTGTCATATTTATTTTCATTCGATAATAATCGCCTCTCGCAATCCATTATCAATACTATTGTTGCTCCATTGTAAACAGAATAAAATAATAACCTGACTATAACGAGGATGATTCATTTGTGTTTGCAGATCGTAAACTTTTCGTGGGCATGCTCTCGAAGAAGTTCAGCGAGAATGACGTGAGAGACATGTTCGAGGTTTACGGAGCTATTGAGGATTGCACGGTGCTGCGGGACAACGCCGGGCAGAGCAAAGGCTGCGCTTTCGTCACATTCGCGAGCAAACAGTACGCAATTATGGCCATCAAGACCCTGCATCATTCGCAAACGATGGAGGTGAGAAATCATTTCTTCAATGGGACTGAAGTTTGTCATCGTTGGAATGCAACGGAATTTATTAACATTCAATTGTTTGAATTTATTGTGGCTAATATTCGTTACGAAAATTCATCAATCATTTTTTTTAATCGCTTATTTCGAGATATCTATAATTTTTATCTGCGAAAAAAAAAATCATTTGTAAAAGAATTTAAACGAGAAACTCGAAGTGTGAAAAAGAATTTTCGTTGCGTTTCAACGATGCAAACTTCAAGACCATTTTCTTAAACACTTCCGAAGCTTTCCATCATCGGGTAATTTATCGAATGTAGATTTATCAGCAGCACACATTGATTTGCACAATAGGCCATTAAGGAGGGAAATACATGTGGGGAGATTGGTGATGATTGCGGACGCTTAAAGAAATCCTTCAATAAAAGTCAAAATATTAGTACGAATCAGTCTCTTTTCATTAATTATTAAGACGGGCAACCACTTTAGGAGACCGAAAATTAGATGATTTTTTTGATTTTTTTTTATTGTGAAAAAAAAACGGAAATTTTCGCAACTCTGACAATAAATTATTCATATTTTCATACATCTCTGGTAATTTTTTCAAGTTATTTCATGCAATAATTAAGGTGTAATCCGCTGTGTCCCTTGGCGCGTCCTCATCCTCTTTGTCGATTTGCGGGAATTGTGCAGCTCGCAATTCGCATCTGAAATAGTCCAATAAATTTTTATATATTCTTGAAATGTTTTTTAAGAACATGAACCTAAATTTTGAAGAAAAAAAATCGAGAATTGAATGTTGGAACGTGTTTGAAAGAAAAATGATCGATTTTTAGCATTTTTTCCCCGACATTTTGCAATAATAAATATGTTCTAAACGATTTAATCTTTCCAACTTTATGTTCATGTTTTTAACAAATTATCCCGACTAGAAATTTTGCTACGGGACTGACCAGGGCCGGATCCGGCATCCGTATCCCGTACTACGGCACTGAACAGGCGGCCGGATCAGGCGTGTAACGCTTTTTGGCATCCGACCCGGATCCGGCTGCCGGTTACGGCTCTGATCCGGCGTCCATGGACACCTTGTTACGGCGCCGCACAGGCTACCTTACTACGGCCTGTTCAGGGTGGCTTTTTACGCCCGTACTACGGTTCCACTGATCCGGTGGACATTCGGCCCTGATCAGGCGTGCCGTAAAACGGCATTCCGGACTGCAGCCTGATCGGGGCCTGATCAGTCTTCAGGCTGCCGGATTAAAATTTCTAGTCGGGTATATTATGTAAACGTGTTCCAAATTTGAAGACGATCCATCAATTAGTTATTGAGTTATGATTTCCGCAAATTGAAAAAATGTCGTTTCGAGAAAAACACGTTTAAAGTTTCACAAACGAAAAACTCAAAGTCAAATGTGTTTAATCAAATGATAAAGTGTCTTGCCGATTAATCAGAGATTCCAGGATCACACAGCAGTCCTTCCTCTTCCTCATGCAACTCATTTGAAGCTTGCATTTTCTCTTTACGAGCTTTTCGAGCTTCTTTTGTCGCTGATAAACTTTTTCTATTTTGCCGAGCCACGCGCATCTGATCCATTTGCTCGGCATATCCGTAGCTCTGCCTGCAAACTACGATTTGTAGTTCATTCATAATCATGAGTAGGGCTGAATTACCTTCATTGAATAAAATAGCAACAAGAAATGCCGCTACCTCGATTATTTTGTACCCAGAATGGAGATGTTTTGGAGCTAATCGCCAAACGGTCGAGTTTGGGTTTGTTTGGGTTATGAAAACTCAAATTTGGGTCATGAGAACCCAAATCTGGGTCATGAGAACCCAAATTTGGGTCATGAGAACCCAAACAAACCCAAACAAATAACCAAACTGAGCGCTCGTGGATACTTGAGCGCTCTTTATCATTTATATACATACCGTTAGAAGGAATCCGAATCTCCTTTTGAAATTTTCAGGGTCTATTCTTAAGATATTTTGCTAACGATTTATGAAATAAAAAAAAAAGATTTTTCGAACCATCTAAAGTGGTTGCCCGCCTTAACAGGCGCGACTATTTATGTATAGAAATTTCGACTATTTTGAGAGACTGAATCGTGTATCATTTTTCCGTCTGTCTCTTTTCTCTTATACTACCACATGAAACCAAATCACAGATTTATAAGAAATAAAATATTTCTTTATTAGACGATATTAAATAGATCTTGATTTGAATAAATAAATATATTTAAAATACATCATTTTAATCATGGAATGCAATAGGAAAAATTTGATTTCGCGAAAAATGTAGTTAATTGAAATAAAAAAATAAATAAATAAATATACGCATCTAGTTAATATCAAAAGCATTTTTCTGTCAGTGTGAATAAACATTTTTCCGCACCGGAATATGACACAAAAAATGAACAATTCAAGGCAAAATATATGTATATAGCCGACTATTCATCGCAAAGTGAAATGGCACAGTAAGGATGAAGTAAATTCAAGAAACGAAAAGTAAAGAATTGAAGAACTTGGTACTCTCGCGGTTCCTCAAACTTATTTTTCGCGCTCCGCTAAATACGCGAGTCTTCCGTACTGAGAATTGCTCTTGGCTAGTTGCCTAGCTTGTCTATTAAAGCAGCATCAGTATGTAGATATATATATATATATATATATATATATATATATATATATGCTGTGCAAATGCACTTCGGGCTGGTGCATCACGACAGCGAGAGTCGATACACCGATTTAACTTTTGGGGAGTGAGAATCGAGAGCGAAGATCAACGAGCGCAGGAACGCGACTCCTCGACGATGCCAATCGTTCGCAACTCTTTCCTTTTTCGTCACACCATTCGATCGATCCTCGTCTTTTCTTTTTTTTTTTCATTTTTTTTTTACTCTCAGGGAGCTCGCTCGGTGTGCAGCCAGACCTCTTGAAACGAATATTCCGAGAGTGAACTTTCGAACTAGCCAATGACCCAACTCAATCCTCTGTCTCTGCTTCTTTGACTTATAAAAATGAACCTAGCACCAAATACAGTCCTAAAATACCGAAGTATTTCCGCAAAAGAGCTGAGGAATTTTTTTCTTTACTTGAGGAGTTACGTGGGTTTCGAAGCCAAAAAAAAGCATATTTTCTCTATTTTTTTAAAATATAATATATAAATTATTTTATTCAAAACGTTAAGCACATAGAAGAGCAACATTTCAAGAATATTTTTTAAAAAATTCATCCAGAAATTTGGGAAATTCAGCCGGTGGGACTTGGTTTCCGGAGACCCCTGAAAAAAAAGTGTCCTCTTGGTGGTCAGGATAACTCATGATAGCTTTATCTGAAATTAAAAAACCAAATTTTTTCTGTTAGTAGATAAGTGTAGCTCGTGATTGAACGAAGGATTTTTAAAAAAATTTAATTTGAACTTTTGGCAGAATTGTATGTAGTTAAATTTTTGGTACAATTTGCACATTACAAAATGCCATGAGAAAATCGTCAGAAAATTGTTTATAAAA
Source organism: Ophion ventricosus (assembly GCA_963932345.1). Classification (NCBI taxonomy): domain Eukaryota; kingdom Metazoa; phylum Arthropoda; class Insecta; order Hymenoptera; family Ichneumonidae; genus Ophion; species Ophion ventricosus. Next base: position 30,104,712 of record OZ010717.1, on the reverse strand, counting down.
AAAGGAACTATGCAATATAATTTTAAAAATCCTATGTAGTGCCTCAGAAAATGTAATTCTAAATATACAATTAAAATTTCAAGTGATTCGGTTGAAATTTGTTTGAGTTATGAGTCCGGCCGACTTGAAAAATGTAATTTTGAGATTAACGCGTTTAAGGCGGGCAACCACTTTAGGAGAACGAAAATTAGATGATTTTTTGGTTTTTTTTTATTGTGAAAAAAAAACGGAAATTTCCGCAACTCTGAAAATAATTTATTCATATTTTCATACATCTCTGGTAATTTTTTCGAGTTATTTCATGCATTAATTGTAGTGGTAATCCGCTGTGTAGCTTGGTGTGTCCTCATCGTCGTTGTCGATTTGCGGGAATTGTGCAGCTCGCAATACGCATCTGAAATAGTCTAATAAATTTGTATACATTCTTTACATATTTTTTAAGAACATGAACCTAAATTTTGAAAAAATCATCGAGAATTAAATGTTGGAACCTGTTTGAAAAAAATGATCGATTTTTAGCATTTTTTCCCCGGCATTTTGCAATAATAAATATGTTTCAAACAATCTAATCTTTCCAACTTTAGGTTCATGTTTTAATAAATTATATTATGTAAACGTGTTCCAAATTTGAAGATGATCCATCAATTAGTTATTGAGTTATGATTCCCGCAAATTGAAAAAATGTCGTTTCGAGAAAAACACGTTTAAAGTTTTACAAACGAAAAACTCAAAGTCAAATGTGTTTGATCAAATGATAAAGTGTCTTACCGATTAATCAGCGATTCCCGCACCATACAGAAGTCCTTCCACTTCCTCATGCAACTCGTTTGAAGCTTGCATTTCGTTTCTACGAGCTTTTCGAGCTTCTTTTGTCTCTAATAAACTTTTTCTATTTTGCCGAGCCACGCGCATCTGATCCATTTGCTTGGCATCTCCGTATCTCTGCCTGCCAGCTACGATTTGTAGTTCATTCATAACCATGAGTAGGGCTGAATTTCTTTCATTGAATAAAATAGCAGCAAAAAATGTCGTTACCTCGATTATTTTGTACCCAGAATGGACATGTTTTGGAGCTAATCGCCAAACGGTCGAGTTTGGGTTTGTTTGGGTTGTGAAAACCCTAATTTGGGTTATGAAAACCCAAACAAACTACCTAACTGAGCGCTCGTGGAAACCTGAGCGCGCTTGGAAGACGAGCGGAGAGTCTTTATCATTTATATACATTCCGTTAATCGGAATTCGAATATCGTTTTGAAATTTTCAGTATATATTCTTAAGATATTTTGCTAACGATTTATGAAATCAAAGAAAAATTGATTTTTCGAAGCATCCAAAGTGGTTGCCCGCCTCAATGATTCATCGTTATTTTGTGTTAGCGCTCCTAAACATCTGTTCAGCAGTTAATCTCGTGATGAATCTTCATAGACTGGTTTGCTGACTTTTTGAACTCCTGCAGTACAGAGGTGGCTTATCCTCATGGAAATTGGCCTGTTCAACGCTGTAACTTCCGAATAACTCCGTATATCGGAAAATCGCTGTACCCACATATTCTACCATTGCATTTCTAAATTGCATTTGGATGCAATTTATGCAACAAAAAAGAAAATCTATTTTACGAACCAGTCTTACGGGACGAGTGCCTCAACCCGCGGAATAATCCGCGAAGTTGGCGGAAGGATTAAATTTATACGACGATACGGAGTAGGAACGATACGGCCATAATAGGTAGGCCGAGTACGAGAGTCGCCGAGTTGCCGTGAGGCGGAGAGATCCGAGACTAGTTTGTACGATACATAATGCCATTGCGACGTGTGCAAAGGTGAAAATCCATTTGGATAAGGAAAACTGCTTTCCCGTAGCGGAAGGCTCGGTTCTCCGCAGTACACGTTTGGCGAGAAAGCTTCCTGGATACACGTTTCATCCACCCACCGTATACCGGCCCATCCTGGGCCACCCTTTTCCATGCCCACGATCTCCAACGAGCTGCATCGCATCACTATTGCACACGAGAGAAATGGAATAGGGAAACGCCGCCACGCGAGAGCTTGCGCCACTAAACCAAGCAAAACTTTAATAAAGCTTCGAACCTCTCGAGCATTCCGCGCGCGTACATGAGAGCCAAAACAACTTTTCGATCCTCGGCATAGCTTGTCTTTTCGCCGGAGTTTTCCCACACTCGAAACAATGCGGGAAGCATTCGAGGGTCTTTCCTTTTCGTTTCATACGCGCAACAACAGAAGCGTAAAGAAAAAAAAAGCGGTTGCTTAATATTCACGTTAAATATTCCGGCAATGCAGAGTGAATTAATAGACTCGATGGCCTTGAAGGAGTTTCGACAGCAAAAACGAAATACTTGTAGACGGTTGAAATTTATGTAGAGAGATTAATGTATTAGGTGTGTGAATTAATTTTTACAGTTTTTTATTTTTCCATAAACGGAGAGAATTAAATGTTGAAAATTACCGTGCAGTAACGGTAACCAGATGACAACCCGGAAACTTCGCTTATTATTACCGAGTAAAACACAGATTTTCACGAAAATAAAATAAAATTTCTTCTTCAGATAGAAAATTTTATTAGATTTTCTAGTAAATTTTCATGTGTAACAAAATACGCAAAACTTAAATTTAAAAAAGATATAATATCAGCAAAATTTTACCGTGCATTTTATTATTTTATGCCTTTCAAAAATGTCTATAAAAAAAGTATCGTCTTTATAACAGTTATTTTAAGATTTTGTATAAAATTTAATGAGTGTTATAGGAAAATGTATTGTGCTCTCAACCCAAACAAACCCAAACAAAATACGCAAAACTTAAATTTAAAAAATATATAATATTAGCGAAATTTTACCATGCATTTTATTATTTTATGCCTTTCAAAAATGACTATAAAAAAGTATCGTCTTTATAACAGTTATTTTAAGATTTATTATAAAATTTAACGAGTGTTATAGGAAAATGTATTGTGCTCTCAACCCAAACAAACCCAAACAAAATACGCAAAACTTAAATTTAAAAAATATATAATATCAGCGAAATTTTATCGTGCATTTTATTATTTTATGCCTTTCAAAAATGTCTATAAAAAAAGTATCGTCTTTATAACAGTTATTTTAAGATTTATTATAAAATTTAATGAGTGTTATAGGAAAATGTATTGTGCTCTCGGTAAAAATTATCGTGCGCGCTACCCTTCTTGTATAGTAAAAATTTAGCTACGTATTTGAAATTTTCCGTAACGTGAGTTAAAAAAAAACTTGTCGCATACGAATTATTATGCTTTTCTCACTTGCCACCACATTGAAATATATCACGGTAATTTTTATCGTCAAATTCACGACAAAAATTACTTTTTAATTCTCCCCGTGTACTTGGGGTTTATTAAAAAATAGACAAAACCGTGTTTAATCCAGGTAATATACCCCGTTGCTTTCTACAACCTTCTGCCACCGATCTGGTAGCATACAGATACCATGACGATAGAAGCTGGCTGGTTTCGAGGCGATAAAGTCATCGACGAATTTCCTAATATCTTCGACTTCTCGGAAGTGGCTCCCTCTTAAGCTGTGCGCCATTGACCGAAATAGGTGATAGTCGGATGGGGCCAAGTCCGGTGAATATGCCGGATGAGGAAGAACTTCCCAGCCCAGGTTTAAAATACTTGTTTGGGTCGTACGAGCAACGTGAGGTCGAGCGTTATCATGCAGGAGAATGACTTTTCGCCTTCCGTGTCCTGTAAATGGCCTTTTTTGCTCAATTGCTTCGCTTAAACGATTCAATTGGTCACTATATCGTTCTGCAGTGATCGTCTGACCCGGTTCTAGAAGTTCATAATAAAGAACACCCTTTAGGTCCCACCAGATACACAAAAGCATTTTTTTGACCTTCATTTGCGGTTTGGGAGTTGATGTTGTTGGTTCTCCAGGGTTCAGCCATGATTTTTTCTGCTTGGGATTCTCATAAAGGATCCATTTTTCATCCCCCGTCACGATTTTCCAGAGAAAGTTCTTCCTTCGTTGTTTTGCTAAGCAACCCAAGACACGTGTTCATCCGTTGTCCGAGGTTATATTCGGTTAGTTCATGTGGGACCCATTTCGCGAGCTTCTGAATTTTTCATTCAGAAGCATTGTATTCGGGGAGACTTTTTCTATGAATTTATCCAAAGAAACCCCCCAGCCAGCAAAAAGTACGCACTTTATAAACTTTTATTTCTAGAAAAATCAATTCTGATAATACACTTTGTACTTAAAAAAAAAATTGAGCTTTGATCGTTTAGGAACATTATTTTAAATATAAATCTTAAGTAACAATGTCGTTAAATATTTAAAAAAAAGCGTTAAAGTTAGAACTCCACCCGTGCGCATTCTTAGGGTGCTGCGTTGCAAAGATTACGCAGTGAGAATCTTTCATAGAAGTTAAGAGTGCGCATGGAAGCGAAGTGCAATAATCCCTGGCAAATATCATAAATGAATAAAAGCTAACAGTACTCGTGCTCATTATTTGAGTGCGTACTCTTACCAAATGCGTGCTTATTCGATAGTCACTATAATTTTCGTAAGCAAGCAAAACGGCGACATAACCTCTCAATAAAAAACAAAATTTGAATCACAAATTTCAAGCATCATAACACTCGTAGGGTGCAAATTAATCGCAAGCCTTACAAAACACGCTTAAAATTGTTAAAACAACGACCAAACACATCGAAAATCTATTATTAGTCTTAAAATTCGGAAATAAATACTTTAACGAAGAGATTTGTTGTCCGACACCTTGATATATGCCACTAAAAGATCAGCCGGTGTTGCCAACACAAGAAAAAATGAAACAATTGAAAGCACTGCGTACTCTTTGGTGACTACACCCTTTACTTTTCATTCAGCGTTTCCGTTTGTTCTTAAAACTTGTCGGATCAGCCGCGACTTCCTGTTGTCATTAACAATAAACATTATTACAGCTATTATTTCTTCGTCTCATGAACCAAGCATAAACGTTATACTTGCCCTGAAGAGTCCTCCGTGCCTCAATGCGAACTGTGCCACACCCATAATAGTACATTATGACACAAGGACGTAAAAAGCTTTTTTTAACGAGTGTGAGTTTGCAGCACGAGACGAAGGCGAGTGTTGCAATCACACGAGGTTAGAAAAAAAGTTATTTCGTCGAGTATTATAAGAAATTTTATTGTACGAGGTGTGAAAAGGATCCATTATCGTACCGAGTAGAATAAAACATTTGTCTGCGCCAACGTCTGTAGGAGAAGAGTAGGAAAGTGGAAAATTTCATTAAGAAATTGCACTTTTTGCATACAGTCGTGAAAATAATAAGCAGACCGGATGTGTCGGCAAGTTCACGGTTAAGTAGGTTAACAAATATATATATATAACATTTGGGTCTATAGTGAGCATTTAATACGACGAAAACAAGGATGACGACAAATATAAGAGGCAGGGCCAGATCGTTGCCAAGGCACGCGGCGTAGTAGTCGGCACAGCACCGCGACCCTCTCTCTCGCTCTCTCTCTCTCTCTCTCTTTCTCACCCAAACCCTTTTCCACCCTCCCCCACTTATTTCCTCTCACTACCTCCGGCAATTTCATTTTAATATCATGAATATTTCCGGCTTCAAGTACCACGAACTCGATCGTCCCAGGGCTATATAACGCTGGCCCATTTCGTTTTCGATTGCACATTCCGTCGGCGACGATGGTGCTATTTCCTTACACACCTCCTCCCCCACCTGCTCTCTTACCAACAAGACTACCTCTCCTCGCACTCATCCTTCCTCACACATATACTCACCTCGCGATGCCAAGCTCCGCTCTATCTCGAGACCTGCATCGAAAGCCTTTTTTTTTTCTTCGGATGTCGAGGAAAGAAAAAAAATAGCCAATTCTGCGCGAGGTTGGGCTTAATATGACTGTTGGCAATTAGTGGCAAGAAAATTGGAATTGTGATTATCAAATTTGAAAAATTGGGGTATGTCATGTATATATTAGATGAAGTAAAAAGTTCTGAGCGTTTTTTCGCTTTATTTCGACGATGAAATTAACATAGTTAGGATTATCCGTTTTGGATCAAATTAATCATTTTGAAGGCAATTTCATAATTCCGCGATTGAAGAAGTCCTCGTCCCTATTGGTAAAAAACTTGACCAGCTCATTTTCACAAGCCTCTCTTGAGGCCAGTTTTGTACTATCAAGAAAATTTGGCAAATGCTTGAAAACGTGATAATCGCTTGGTGGCAGGTCTGGACTATACGGCGGGTGCGATAGAACCTCCCGTCCAAGCTCTCGGAGCGTCTGGCGCGTCGTTAAAGATGTGTGCGGCCTGGCGTTGTCTTGATGGAACACAACACCCTTCCTATTGGCCAATTCTCGCCGCTTCTGGTCGATCGCCTGCTTCAATCTGGTCAGTTGTTGACAGTAGAGATCCGAATTGAGTGTTTGGCCCGATGGGAGCAGCTCATAGTGGATGATTCCCTTCCAATCCCACAAAACACACAGCAAAACCTTCTTGGCCGTTAATCCGGGCTTGGCGATCGTTTGGGCCGGCTCACCGCGATTGGACCACGATCTTTTTCAGCTGTTGTTCTCGTTTGTGACCCATTTTTCATCGCCAGTCACCATCCGCTTAAAAAATGGGTCGATCTCGTTACGTTTCAGCAAAGAATCGCAGGCATCAATTCGGTCCAAAAGATTCTTTTGCGTCAATTCGTGTGGCACCCATACATCGAGCTTCTTATTGAGACCAGCCTTATGCAAATGGTTCCGAACGGTTTTCTGCCTAATCTTCAATTCCTGGGCAATGGAATAAGTGCTCACATGCCGGTCCGACTCGACGATTTCCATGATTTTATCGACATTTTCGACGATTGGCCTACCAGAGCGTGCCTAATCTTCGACGTCCATATTACCAGAACGGAATTGTTGGAACCACCGCTTTGCTGTTGCATTCGATACTGTATTGGGTCCATAAACAGTACAATTTTTTTTGGCCTCCTCCGCTCCGCTTTTTCACCTTGGTCTTAGTGATACTGAACAATGCATCAAATTTTGTTTCTTTTACCTCCATTTTTGAACGCTGTAACTCACACCTGGCTTCACCAAACACAAAACTGTCAAAGAACTTTTTTTGAAGCGTAATGTCACCTTTAAATCGCCGTATAGTATGACCCGATGCGATGTATACATAGTGAGATATGGCTCACTAAAGACACGTCGCGAAAAACGCTCAGAACTTTTTACTTCACCCAAGATATTAGGGTGGTCCATTTTTTATTTTATTTTTTGCGGGCCATCCGATCAAATTGTGACAAATAGAGAAAAAAAAATATCGTAAAGGCTCCCTGTAATTGAAAAATATTTAGAGGTCGCTACCTGGGTTTGAACAAAATTATTCTGAAAATGAATGAAATTGCAGTGGAGTGGAGTGGGGGTGGCGTTAGTTTCGTGTTTCATCTCGCTAAATCAGACCCCCTATATACACCTTTAAAAGCATTTTCAATGCTAATATAATACGTACATTGATATATATATATTTTTTTATAGCAGTAAGGAAGGAATTTATTACATTATTTTCGCGTTTATTTCAAGGGATGCTCGTCACCGCTGGTAGTGAAATTCGCCGATACGCAAAAGGAAAAGGACCAGAAGAGGATGCAGCAAATACAAGCGAATCTGTGGAACATTGCCGGAGTCAACATGACGCCGCATTACCTCACTACCGTGAGTAAAACTCTCATATACGAGGGGCATTTGTGCTTTACGAGGATTGTACACGCGCGTATACGCACCGCTGTAACTTTATATCCAATGTATTAAAGTCATTCGAGTCTATTTCGCTCTCGACATAGCGAATAGTTCGCGGAAATGGAAATTCTGAATATCATACGATGGCATTTTTTTTTTTTTTGCAGACGGTAGTAATTCACGTTGCGCAAGCATTCATTTTTATTCCATTCACCGTGAAACTTTTGAATTTATTTGTAAATTATTTATCACGACGGGTCTGGGTAAACTTGGAGCCTGAAAAATAGGTCGAATTTCAATATTTTTTTTTATGACGAGAGTATTGGAATGACGAGGTTGGAATTTTCCACAAAATTAATACATATTCTTGCCAAGTTTGAGTTTTTTTTTTCAATTGAAAGACATCGATAAACACTGAAGTGATTGTTGTTTGAGCAACCGTTTTTTCCATCCAGTAATACTCTAAAAAAATCATACAAATGGCTAGTTTTTCGTCGTCTACATGTAGTTCACCCCCCCCCCCCCCCCCGCTCCCCCATAGACCTCTCGACGCTCCATCACGTGGAGTTTCAAAGCCCTTAAGGTTCTATCCTCATCTCTCCCCCAGATTCGTGCAGCTCCGTCACCGAAGAGCCCCGCGCAAAATGGCCATCGCATCAATGCGGTGATTTCTGTATCCTCCCCTTCGCGATACAAACCTCCCCCGCCCTTCGCCATATCGATAAAATACTGCTGTGGTCGCGCCATTTTTTATTCTCTTCTCGCGACCAACCTTTAACATATTGCTCATGAATTTCGCGACCGCATATACAGGTTACGGTGAAATATTCGCATGCGTGCATTAATTATACACGCATGTATACGATGCGAAACAGCGCAGCTCTGTGTGTAACCGCATCGCACAGTTCGCGGCACAACGATGCGGTCGGGCTTATACCTACCACCGGACGCTTGTGTTTGCGTACGTGTGTCACGAAAAAGCTACGGACGCTAATGTGTTTGCTTTGAAAACATGGATGGTCCGAAGCAACCATCTACGTATGCGAAAAGATGCTTTGAAGACATTGGACTTCGAGGACCGTCCTCGTGGCAGGCCACTGAGACAATATTATTGTCTCCTCAGGGAGGAGACAATAATAAATATATTATTAATTAATATATTATATTATTCAATAATATATTATATTATAATTCATAAATATATTATATTATTCAATAATAAATATATAAATATATGGTTAGAATATGATTAAACTATGGTTAAAATATGGGTAAACTATGGTTGAAATATGGTTAAAATATGGTTAGAATATGGTTAAAATAAGGTTAAAATATGGTTAAACCATCGTTAAAATATGTTTAAAATATCGTTCAAATGTGGTTGAAATGTGGTTAAACTATGGTTAAAATGTGGTTAAAATATGGTTAAAATATGGTTAAACTATGGTTAAACTATGGTTAAAATATGGTTAAAATTCTGTTAAAATATCGTTTAAATATTATTAAAATATGGTTAAACTGTGGTTGAAATATGGTTAAAATATGATTCAGCTATGGTTAAAATATCGTTTAAATATGGTTAAACTATGGTTGAAATATGGTTAAAATCTGGTTGAAATATGTTTTAAATACTGTCAAAATGTCGTTAAAATAAGGTTAAAATATCGTTAAAATATGATTGAACCATCGTTAAAATATGGTTAAAATATCGTTTCAATATGGTTAAAATATGGTTAAAATGTGGTTAAAATGTGGTTAAAATATGGTTAAAATATCGTTAAAATATGGTTAAAATGTGGTTAAACTATGGTTAAACTATGGTTAAAATGGGGTTAAAATATGGTAAAATTATGGTTAAAGTGTGGTCAAATTATGGTTAAAAGATGGTTAAAGTGTGGTTAAAATATGGTTTAACCATGGTTAAACTATGGTTGGATATACCATACATTTTTCTCAGTGCGTCGTTCCGTTGGCTCCAATGTCTACAAATTCCCGCTAGGATCGATGTGTCCGGCCATATATGTGTGTAAATATATCCATGTATTCGCCGTATTGAATAGCCAAAGTTTGCTAAACCGCGAATACCTGACGTTCCGTAGAAAAAGAACCTTGACGTCGAAAGGGCGTATGAATGGTTTTCAAGCTCGAACTGTGCTCGAACAATGCTCTTGTGGTTGTCGGGGCCAACCAAGCATCGGTCCCGTCACATATTGACTCTGAAGCAACGAAAGGGCTTGTCCATTCGCGATGGCAAAGTCATCAACGATTTTGCAAGTTTAAAGCGTTGATCGTTGCAACGGAAGGTGTATTTTTTCGGAAAGTTGAACGAAAGGTTCTGTCCATGTGGATGTTGAGGTTGACGAGCTATTCTGAGCTGCGAAGACGAAGCGAGGACTAGTAGGGACTGGAGGAAAGTTTCGTTTGCATTGATACATTTGGGGTTCCGAAGTACTTTTTTTTTTGGAAAATGAGGTAGCTTTGGAAATTCATGGAATACGTGCAGCACGAAAAGTGTAGGTGACGCTATTTTTTTTTATTGGGTAATTGATTTGTGAATTTTTGTCCCGAGGTTTACTTCTTCCTAACGTTCTAAATTTGCCATTCATTTTCTTTAATGCATTGATTTGTATTCGGGACTGACGCAAAAGTGCTCCAGATTTGTCGCTTCGAGGCAATATTGTTGTCTAGAGCAATCTGTTTGAGGTGATTTTTAGGATGAAATAACTGTCGAACTGCACCCGTTTTTTTTTCTGAAATTTTTCGCACTTTGAAAAAAAAAATTTCATCCTTCAGGTTTATTAATCCTTCAAGAATATACAAATTTACAAGAATTATAATTTTTAACCATCGCCATCAAATATTGTTGGCCCCTCAATTTCGTCCACCAGTTTGAAAAGAGACTAGAGAAATTATATTTGCGCTATTACAAACAAAATTATTCGTTTTCTCAATTTTTTCATAAAACTAGTATTCGTAAAAAAAAAAATTATTATATATATTTAATAATCGCGTGAAAAAAAAACATGATTTTTATACTTATTATTTTCCAAGGTGGTGTAATCATTTAAAGTTTTCTGCGTCTGGACCGCGCTCGCCGAGCGTACTCCTCATTTACTATAACCCTACCAATTTTACGAGTGTCAATGAACAGTTTCACAGACGTATTCAGAAATGTCTTTAGTTGAATACTAGATAAATTAAAAATAAATACTAAATAAATGAAAAGTGAATACTAAATTAATTAAAAATAAATACTAAAATAAATACTGAATAAATTTAAAATAAATATTAAAATAAATACTAAATAAATTAAAAATAAATAATAAAAATATTTAAAATAAATATTTATTTATTATTCGATTAGTATTTACTTTAAATTTATTTAGTATTTTTTTAAATTTATTTACTATTTATTTTTAATTTATTTCGTATTTATTTTGAATTTTTTTAGTATTTATTTTTCATTTATGTAGTATTCATTTTAGTATTTATTTTTAATTCATTCAGTATTTGTTTTAGTATTTATTTTTTATTCATTTAGTATTTACTTTAAATTGATCTAGTATTTTTTTAAATAGATACTAAATAGATACTAAACGAATAAAAAATAAATACTAAAACAAATACTAAATAAATTAAAAATAAATAGTAAATAAATTTAAAGTAAATACTAAATGAATAAAAAATAAATACTAAAATAAATACTGAATAAATTTAAAAAAAACCATTTTCTAAAATTTCTAGACAACAATACTGCCTTAATTCCAGAAGATTCATAGGGCGTTTAGTGTTCCTCTATTCAATATTTTTTTTACAATAATTGTTTTAAATCATTTACGCGTTTCAAATGATTTTCTTGACCCCGCGAATCAAAATGTAAATAGCCACGTGAAGTATTTTCAATTGGTATCCCACCGTCGATGGATTCCTCTCTTTATCCGAGCAGCATTTTTTTCCATCAATGGTCATCAACGAGGCTGGATAAACACGAGAAAAAATAAAATCTATCGATTTCCATTCTCAATGTGGTTTGCGTAAAACTCCACTCATTCCGTGTTACAACACACACGGTAAGAGCACGTAAAGCTTTCGAGGATTAAGAAAAGAAGAAAAAAAAAAAGCGGTGATGCGGAAAAAAATACATTATACAAGAGCCGGAATAATGTATTCAACGGGCAAACGTGCTCTCTTTTACTCGGCAATATTTTTTTGCCGGGAGTGAGATTTTCTGCTAGGTTTTTTTTTTCTGCTTTCTCGACGTCATTCCCAAAAAGGAATTTTAATTAATCGAGTTTAAGCGAGCGCGAGGAAATTAGTCGAGCACTCGGTGTACAGGTCACTGTGTATATTATACACATTGGTGTGTGTGTGTGTGTGTGTGTGTGTGTGTTTACACTGCAAACATTGTGCCAGTGTGGAGTATGTTTGACATTTCAGAGTGTGCTCGAATTGCTCATGTATACGTATCGGAAAAGAAAAAGTTTCGGCGTAATTCGGAAAACATAAGTTAGGAGGTTTGCAACAGCACGAAATTATCCGTCATGTGAACTTTACTTTTGACCAATTTTTATGATTACGCGCGTATAGGAAAAAAAGCACGGTAGCCTTTGATAAATAAAAACGTAATGATAATTTCTCACGACGGGTATGCTCTTCAAAACACTTATCGATTGCCGTAACTCGTAAAGTTTATAAATATTTTTGTTTTTTTCCTCTGAGAGATTGATCGCTTACTTTTACAATCAATTAATTAAATCTAAATATCTTGGGGTACCCTCATCGATCTCTCGAGTTTACGTTGGACTCATAGCCGCGGGACGACGACGTGAAAGATTGATGGTGTTGTCGCGTCCCATTCAAACCTCAGCTAAAATCAAATTTGCCACACATATATATATATATATATTAGATGAAGTAAAAAATTCTGAGCGTTTTTTCGCTTTATTTCGACGATGAAATTAACATAGGATTATCCGATTTAGATCAAATATGCGCCGTTTTGTTCGATAACTTTTGTCCATTTTGAAGGCAATTTCATAATTCCGCGATTGAAGAAGTCCTCGTCCCTGTTGGTAAAAAATTTGACCAGCTCATTTCCACAAGCCTCTCTTGAGGCCAGTTTTGTACCATCAAGAAAATTTTGCAAAAGCTTGAAAAGGTGATAATCGCTTGGTGCCAGGTCTGGACTATACGGCGGGTGCGATAGAACTTTCCATCCAAGCTCTCGGAGCTTCTGGCACGTCGTTTAAGATGTGTGCGGCCTGGCGTTGTCTTGATGGAACACAACACCCTTCCTATTGACCAATTCTGGCCGCTTCTGGTCGATCGCCTGCTTCAATCTGGTCAGTTGTTGACAGTGGAGGTCCGAATTGAGTGGTTGGCCCGATGGGAGCAGCTCATAGTGGATGATTCCCTTCCAATCCCACCAACACACACAGCAAAACCTTCTTGGCCGTTAATCCGGGCTTGGCGATCGTTTGGACCGGCTCACCGCGATTGGACCACGATCTTTTTCGGCTGTTGTTCTCGTATGTGACCCATTTTTCATCGCCAGTCACAATCCGCTTCAAAAATGGGTCGATTTCGTTAGGTTTCAGCAAAGAATCGCAGGCATCAATTCGGTCCAAAAGGTTCTTTTGCGTCAATTCGTGTGGCACCCATACATCAAGCTTCTTCTTGAGACCAGCCTTATGCAAATGGTTCCAAACGGTTTTCTGGCTAATCTTCAGTTCCTGGGCAATGAAATAAGTGCTCACATGTCGGGTCCGACTCGACGATTTCCATGATTTTATCGACATTTTCGACGATTGGCCTACCAGAGCGTGCCTCATCTTCGACGTCCATATTACCAGAACGGAATCGTTGGAACCACCGCTTTGCTGTTGCATTCGATACTGTATTGGGTCCATAAACAGCACAATTTTTTTTGGCCGCCCGCTTCACCTTTTCACCTTGGTCGCAGTGGTACTGAAGAATGTATCGAATTTTCTCTTTTTTTACCTCCATTTTGGAACGCTGTAACACACAACTGGCTTCACCAAGCACAAAACTGTCAGAGAACTTTTTTTGAAGCGTAATGTCACCTTTAAATCGCCGTATAGTATGACCCGATGCGATGTATACATCGTGAGATATGGCTCACTAAAGAGATCAAGCGGCAAACGCTCAGAACTTCTTACTTCACCCAATATATATATATACAGGGTGGACCATTTAACTTGACCACCCCGAATATCTCCGTTGCCTTTAGAGTGACGAAAAAAATGTTAGGAAGTAATTTGATTGATTTCGAAAGGCTGATACAGGGGGGGAAAATTCATTTTTGTCAAGGTCACAGTTTTTGCGTTCTCAAGGTCATCAATGGTTTTTCAAATGGGAAAATGTTTTTTTTTTAAATTAAGACGTTGTAGCTGATTTTTTGTGTAGAAAATTTATTGTAACGAATGTTCGAAGTGATAGCCATTAACCTCGACACATTTTTTAAGACGTCGGATGAATGATTCTCTTGACCTTCGAATAGTTTCTCGTGTGATAATATAGTATTAAATATTAAATATTAAGTACTGAAATATAAAATATTAAATATCGAATGATAAATATTGAATATTAAAATATTAAATATTAAATATTGATTATTAGATATTGAATATTGAATATTAAATATTAAATATTTAATATTAAAATATTAAATATTAAATATTAAATATTAAATATTAAATATTAAATATTAAATATTAAATATTAAATTTTAAATATTAAATATTAAATATTCAATATTAATATTAAATATTAAATATTGAATATAAAAATATTAAATATTAATTATTAAATATTAAAAATATTCTATTGGGCCAACAATTTTTTATGAAAAATCGTAAACGTCACCGCAGTTAATATTTCTCTCAGAAAAATCCATTGCAATAACCATTGTGAAATTTCCATAAACGATTTTTCAAAATTATATCCGTGCACCTAGTTTCAATGATTCTTTTCCGCTCGAAAATGACGCGACTTGTCGATGTTTGCTTGAAATTGTATCGGAAATAGCTACGGTGAAATTAATCACCAAGAGAATCGACCCTCCTCAATATTGGAATGGAATTGAACGACTTGTAATGCCGCGAAAATATACGTAGACTGGAATTTTGGTTGCAACGGAGGCGCGCCCGTGTCCAAAGAACATCCTCGATTATCTCATTCGTCATTGTGTAGACACGTTGATATTTCTTTCTTGCAGAATGACACGCACTCCCTCGCGCCAACGTCGCTACAACTGCTGCAACAACTGCAAGCTACGTCGAGTGCAGCGACCCCCGTGGGTGCGAACGCCGGTGCCAACGCGCTCTCGAGTGTCCAGCATCAATTGCTGCTGCAGCAACATCTGGGTCTTGGAGCTGCGACACCGGCCCAAGCGGCGGCCCCGACCGTGCCAAGTCCACCGGAAATCAATTCGGCAAATCTTCAAAGTCTCGCGACCCTCGCGTCCCTCAATTCGGCCGGTGAGTACGGTCAGTGTCGCACGAGCTTTTTTTTTTCTTTTTTATTCACCTTTAATTTTTTTTTCGCTTTCGTTGCACTCGTCCTTCGAAAGGCCGCTCAATTTTCCGTCTTATATTGCATCTTTGGTACACAACCGAAAATCTTTAATTTCTTTATCTAACTTTTTTATTTTCCTCGAATACCAGGTGTACAAGTATGAAATGCGGATTTTTTTCTAAAAAAATTACACGTTAAATTCGGAAGAATGATAAAGAGTGTTTTATTCAAAGTATGCTCCATCGCTTGTTATACATTTTTCCCATCTTTCGGGCAATTTGTGAATACCACGCCAGTAAAAATCTTCCCCTTTTGCTGCGAACCATTCATCGAGCCATTTTTTCACATCTTCGTACGAACCAAAGCGCTGCTCAGCAAGTGCGTGACCCATCGATGCAAACAAGTGGTAATATCGGAAGGAGCCAAGTCTGGCGAGTAAGCCGCATGGGGTAGAACTTCCCAGCTGAGTGCTTTCAACGTGTCGCGAACCGGTTATGCCGTATGTGATGGAGCATTGTCATGAAGAAAAATGACTTTGTGTTGCCTCTTTCGGTATTCTGGCCTTTTTTCAAGCAGCGAACGGTTCAAATCGGCCAATTGTTGTTGGTAACGTTTAGTATTAACCGTTTCCCCAGGTTTTAACAGCTCGTAATAGACCACGGCCCTCTGGTCCCACCAAACACAGAGCATCGTCTTTCTGCCAAAGCGAGTCGGTCTTGCGGTCGATGTGGATGGCGCGCCTGGGTCTACCCATGATTTTTTGCGCTTGGAATTCTCAAAATAAATCCACTTTTCATCCCCTGTAACTATACGATGCAAAGACGACTTCCTTTTGTACCGAGCGAGCAAAATGTCACATGTGTTTTTGCGCTTTTCCATTTGCCTGTCGTTCAACTCATGTGGTAGCCATCTACCGGTCTTCTGAATCTTTCCCATCTCTCGTAGCCGATTGGAAACAACTTCTTGACTAACGCCCAATTGCTCGGCGAGTTGTTTTTGTGTTTGCGAATCATCTTCGTCCAACAATGCTTGCAATTCCACATCTTCGTATTTTTTTGGCGCTTTTCCATGTTCCTTGTCTGCAACATCGAAGTCACCACTTTTGAAGCGCCGAAAGCATCGTTCACACGTATCTTGCGATGGAGCATGTTCACCGTAAGCTTCTCGAAGTAATCGCCATGATTCAGCAGCAGTTTTCTTCAAATGAAAACAAAAAATTAATGCTGTCCGCGAATGCTCGTCGTTCGGTATAAATTTCGACATATTGAACACAACAACGCAACACTATGCGCACACTTTTCCAATTTATCACTCGTGCGCGTCTGACACTTGTTGATGACACAACAAAATGGCGCAGTGTCAAATCTTTATAGCACAAACTGCATTGGTGCACCATCGGTTGTCTGAAATCCGCATTTCATACTTGTACACCTGGTATTTTATTTTTTATTTATCTTTTCTTTTTTTCTTTTTTATTTATTTATCGAATATCGCTATTTTTTCATTTCGAATATCTTTTTTTCGCATTTGTACGAGGTTCATTTGAAAAGTTTCCGGCCTTATTGAAAATCGGATCGGAAGTGGCAAAAAAAAATTGAGCAACGAGAAAAAAAAATGAATCATGTTTCAACGATGGAAAATTCAACGTCGTGCTCATTTTTCGAAAAAGTTTGCCGCAAATTCAATGATCGCTTCTAGATTTAAAAACAAACTATTTTCATACGTATCACTTTTCAGTGACAAGTTATTATCATTTTTTTCAATTATTTTTATCGTTTAGCTAAGCTGCACGCAATTCGTTAGCTTTTGACAAACTAATTAATTTTAAGGTAGTATCGTCGTCTAGAACTTTGGAAAAAATCGACAATTCTATTTTCTTTTTCCACAGACATTTTCAAATACGTTTTGTGAAAAGCGTTCAATGATACTCAAAAAAATGAGCCAAGTTTTTCAAAAATTATGAGTTTGTTTGGGTTTTTGTTGACACGGAAAAAAAAATGTTCACGATGCCTCGCGTATAAATTTCGAGGTTTCGTCGCTAAATTTTTGGTATTTAATCAAATTTTACAGCGAACGCCGGAGTAACGCCGATGAGTATGCAGAATCTTGTTACTCTGGCAGCAATGACCGGCGGAAATGGCAACCTTCAAGTATCACCCAACAGTGAGTAGCAAACTCGTTATTGTCGTATCGGCGAGGAGCAGATTCACTTGTCGATCGACGAGAATCATCGATTATTTATCTATAACATTTCGAGATGTAATCAAAATAACGTACACTTGCAAGAGAGAAAAAAATAATTCACGCGCTTTTCATTGCGTCAACTCACTCATATAAATCCACGAATTTCTTTATGGTGTTGAAATTTAAATCGATGGAGTTCAATAAATTTCTTGTTTTATTTTTAAAGTAGAACTTTTTTTGGCATTTTTCACTTTCAATTATCACGTGGTCGGTACATTTCAGTTTGTGCAACGAGAATTTTCTAATTTACACAAAATCATTCACAATTACCACTGCTTTTTTTCCGCCGATTTTAATGTTCGAGAGAGAGAGAGAGAAACTTAATGTTTAAAGAGACGAGGACAAAAGTTATCGAACAAAACGGCGCATATTTGATCTAAATCGGATAACCCTATGTTAATTTCATCGTCGAAATAAAGCATAAAAACGCTCAGAACTTTTTACTTCATCCAATATCTTGTTAATTTTAAAAAATTCCAATGTTACCATGTATGCCCTTGCGAGTTAAAAAAATTCCATGCCATGGTTCATTCACTTCACGACAGTCAATCCACCGTTTTCTCTTCTCCAGAGATTCTCCCGAGACGGGGCACAGGGAATCTGTAGAAAATGGACCTGTTTATTTTCATTTTCCAAAAACATTTTTTAGCAAATGTCGATTGTAGATCTCCGATAAGAAACGTCACAAACGTTTCTCTCATTTCCTCAGCCCAAATTTCTCCAAATAAACGAGGCAAAAAAAAAATAATTAACCACCAAAAAATAAATAATTAAGGGGCAAAAAAAAATTAATACATTTTCTTTCCACTCCAACGATGCAAACTCCAATGTTCTTTTTCTTCTTTTTATCGAAAACAATTAAGAATTATTGCAAAAATTCAATGATCAGAAATTTTGAGAGTTTCGATATTGAATGATTCGATTTCAAAATTGGTCCATATTCGCGTGATCTCGCAGCATCCATCAAAACTTGCTTATTCTTCCTGTCTCTCATTCGTCCCATCGTACAACTCACATTATGACGTGTCTCGCAAAGCGCAAAGATAATAACTTTACTAACTCGCACACGTGCGTGATAATATCGCCCATGCTTTGTATGTTTCAGCGTTAAGCGGTTTGGCCAATTCGACAGCAGGTATGTCGCTATGTAAGTGTCGCCTTGCCTGGTACAGTATCTTTAACCCTAACTAAAGTACACCGAATAAATCGTAAACTACTCCCCTCCCCCCCTCCATCGTCAGCCCTAATTCTCTCTCATCAAACGATGCAAGAGGCAAATTCTTTTGCGTCTCTTCCACCAGAGGGCCTCGAGATATGATTTTCACCTTCCGTACTCTTCCCAAAATAAAAAAGAATTTTTTACCCACCCAAATATTCATTTGAAAAACAAAATTCACGCGTTTTTTTCTCTCTCTCTCTCAATTCTAACGTTTGACATATTTTTTTCTCGTGATCAGCTGCTCTCCTTGGGAAAACGGGAAGCACAGGTGAGGCACATCAATATTAAAAAGAACAAAAAATGCCGCGCGTTTTAAACCGCTCGTCCTTTGAAGGATCAATTAATTTTATTCGTTTGTTGCGTCGAGTCCGTAGTTCACAGCGTAGCACTAATATTTTATATGCGTCCTACCGTATGATTGCCACATTGCTATAATTCATCCACGCACAGAAACACTCGTCCGATTTTTTTTTTTTTAATCCTCTCACCTCCTCGGTTATCCAATTGGGGATGATTATCATTCGAATCGAAAAAAGTCATCTACAATGATGTTTTTTCTTTTTTTTTTACAACGATTTACAAGCTTCGTAATTCTTTTACAACGATTTACAAGCTTCGTTATTTTTTTTTTACAACGATTACAAGCTTCGTAATTTTTTTACAACGATTACAAGCTTCGTTATTTTTTTTTACAATGATTACAAGCTTCGTTATTTTTTTTTACAATGATTAGAAGCTTCGTAATTTTTCTTTCAACGATTACAAGCTTCGTAATTTTTTTACAACGATTACAAGCATCGCAATTTTTTACGATTACAAGCTTCGTCATTTTTTTTTACAACGATTACAAGCTTCGTTATTTTTTTTACAACGATTACAAGCTTTGTAATTTTTTTACAACGATTACAAGCTTCGTCATTTTTTTTTACAACGATTTAAAGGTTCGTTATTTTTTTACAACGATTACAAGCTTCGTAATTTTTTTACAACGGTTTAAAGCTTCGTAATTTTTTTTTACAACGATTACGAGCTTTGTAATTTTTTGTACAACGATTACAAGATTCGTAATTTACATTTACAAGCTTCGTAATTTACGATTGCAACCTTCGTAATTTATTTACAACTATTACAAGCTTTGTATTTTTTTTTACAACGATTACAAGCTTCGTAATTTTTTATACAACGATTACAAGCTTCGTAATTTTTTTTTTACAACGATTACGAACTTTGTAATTTTTTGTACAACGATTACAAGATTCGTAATTTACATTTACAAGCTTCGTAATTTACGATTACAACCTTCGTAATTTATTTGCAACTATGTCAAGCTTCGTATTTTTTTTTACAACGATTACAAGCTTCGTATTTTTTTGTACAACGATTACAAGACTCGTAATTTACATTTACAAGCTTAGCAATTTAAGATTACAACTTTCGTAATTTATTTACAACTATTACAAGCCTCGTAATTTACAATTACAAGCTTCGTAATTTACAATTACAAGATTCGTAGTTTTTGAACGTCAAAGGAGCATACGAATGATGAATTTTTGTAATCTCTGAGATGCGGTATTTGAAGAGCATTGCTTCAAATTAGAGTTTTCACCATAAGAGTTAAAAAATACTTGATTCGAATTGTATTCATCCCGGCTCCGAATAAAATTGCCTTATTGCGGTATACTGTAAAATGTATTGCCACTAACGGCCGCAGCCACCGCCTCGAAAAATGTATTTATACGTGCTGAAGAGGACGATATGCAAGATATGCATGAACTTCCGTCAAAAGATCCATTTTCACGTACAACATATATCGGGTGAGGCAGAAAATATAAGCAGTAAAAATATTTGCTTACCTACCAGACTTGGGAGGAAACTTTTCTTACAAAATTTTCGAATGGAAGAAAAAAATTTCCATTCGAAATTTAAAAAACATTTAATTTAATTAAAAATGTATTTTTAGTTGCTTGAGAAAATTGTGGTCGCATTTTAAAAAGTGGAGGTGACCTTGAAATCTCCGACCTTGAAATCTATTTGGACGAACATCGTAGCCACCACTCGATGGCCCCTTTCGAATTATGCAACTTCTGAAGGAAAAAGTTTTCTCCTAAGTTTGATAGGCTAGAAAATATTTCTCTCACCAATAGTTATTGCCTTGCCCTGTATATACGGTGGGTAAAAAAAGTATTTGCATACCTCGTGTTTTTCAAATTATCCTGCGAACAAAAAAAAAGCTTCAGCCTATTTTTTTTTTTCGAAGAAAAATAAAACGTTCGAAATTTTATTTCGAAAATACATAAAATGCTAAAGCTTTTTGTTTTTTTTTTTTCGAAGGATAATTTGAAAAACACGAGGTGTGAAAAAACTTTTCTTACCCACTATATATATTTATATATAAATATATATATACAGGGTGAGGCACATAAAGTGTTACAGAGCAATAGCACTCAAACTATTGATCATATCCAAAAATGTTTCAGACAAAAGTTTCAGTCTTCGAGAAGGCCGTCATACTGGACCACCCTATTTTTTTATCGGTGGAGGCGCTGAAGCTACGTCAAGGTCAACTCCACTTTTTTAAATGGAACCATGTATTTTTTTTTCGATGACGTTATTGCCGATTTTAAGACGAATTCAGCGACCTACAACACAAGGTCATTCTAGTCACGCAAAGCATGAAAATAGTCGGAAAATCGAAAAACATCGGAATAATCACTTTCAAAGGATCCATTGACCTTGGTTTGGGTCTACCTACAGAAGATGCTCGAAGTGATGACCCTCGACTTGTAAGCACTTGTTAATTCGCTGATGAAAAGACCGTCTAACTTCAGCCAACATTTGTGGTGTAATTTCGGTACATGCTCGGCGTATTCTTTCTTTCATGTCGTCAGGCGTGGTAGGTGCTACCGCCATTACGCGTTCTTTGACAAAACCCCATAAAAAGTAATCTGGTGATGTTAGATCTGGCGAACGAGGTGGCCAAGCTACAGGGCCGCCTCGTCCTATCCACTCTTCACCAAAAATCTCAATCATCACTTCTCTTGAACTTCCAGCATCACTTCGAGCATCTTCTGTAGGTAGACCCAAACCAAGGTTAGCGGATCCTTTGAAAGTGATTATTCCGATATTTTTCGATTTTTCGACTATTTTCATACTTTGCATGACTAGAATGACCTTGTGTTGTAGATCGCTGAATTCGTCGTAAAATCGGTAATAATGTCATCGAAAAAAAAATACATGGTTCCATTTTAAAAAGTGGAGTTGACCTTGACGTAGCTTCAGCGCCTCTACCGATAAAAAAAATAGGGTGGTCCAGTATGACGGCCTTCTCGAACACTGAAACTTTTGTCTGAAACATTTTTGGATATGATCAATAGTTGGAGTGCTATTGCTCTGTAACACTTTATGTGCCTCACCCTGTATATATATATATATATATATACAGTAGTGATCCAAAAGATTTGATCACCTTGCATAATTGAAAAATTATATTAGAATAATATAATTTATTTTATAGAGCTAAATAGTATTTTCGTAAAATAAGAAATAAAATTAATTATATTATTTTAATATAATTTAGCAATTATCCAAAGTGCGACAACTTTCGGTACTATGGATATATATGTGTGTGTGTGTGTGTGTATATATATATATATATATATATATATATATGTTGTGTATCTATAAACACAACTATTTTTCTATATGTTATCTATTATCGTCTCTGGATCGGCTTATTTTGCGTAAGACTTGCAGCACAAAGCGTGCACTGTGCGAGCTTGTTAAACAACAAATGGTCTCGAGGATTTACAGTCGTATCGCTTCGTGTATTAACTAGTGGCATTTGCTCTTCCATATTTCATGCTAACTCGATCAACGTTCTCGCCACTGGATACGGATCCACGACTTTGGCCAATTATTACCGTAAATTGTCAATTTCATTGTCATTTGTAAATCGGCTTTGTTAAATCCATTAAAAATATATATATATATTATTTCACTCGGTACGATAATGGACGTTTTACGCACCGCGTACAATAAAATTTCGTTTAATACTCGACGAAAAAACTTTTTCCAACCTCGTGTGATTCGCAACACTCGTTAGAAAAAGTGTTTTTTTTTGTCCTCGTGTCATAATGTACTATTGCCGAAAAAAGTGAAAAAAGCCGACGAATTCGAGAATCCTCTAAAATAGCTTTAGAATGGGTCAATTTTGGTCAATTTTTTTTTGCATTGAAAAACGCCGTAATTAATTCGACACAAACGTAAGGAAAAAAAATGATCTTGAAGAGGAAAGAATTTTTTTCCATACTCCATGGCGCGGTGAAAAAAAAAATTAAAGTCCGCTTATTGTTGAGCGAGAAAACGGAAGGCTCGAGTTAGCATGACACCAGGACGAAATTATTCGTGTTTGAGAGATGCCGAATCGAATTGTGTGTTGGTCCGTCGGAGTGACAAATTTAACGCAATGTTTTTTTTTCGCGTGTATACTTCGGGGAATGACGCTTCGAGTTTTGTTTTTTTTTTGTTTTATTTCTTCTTTTTCGTTTGTATTATTCTTTCTATCGTAATTCTTACTAACTAGAATAATTTTTTTTTTTCACCTATAAGAGGTTCAGGTACATCACACGCACACACGACTATGATTAGCCAGCCGGCTTGTCCTCGTATTTTTTTTTTGTCGTACAACTTTACGGGCATGATGCATGCTCGCATTTCCAGAATTTCTCATTCTTCGATCTTACTGCCAAAGACACTTGTTCTTTTTGTTTTTTTTTTTTTTTTTTTTGGTTCTGTGAATCGGTGAAATTATTTCCAAGTACGCAATTATTTGTTTTCAGGGTCGACCGGGGGTAGTTTGAGCCCCGTGACGTCTCTCGCCCTTAATTCCTTGACGGGAACGCCCTTGAACGGTCTTCAGGATTCATTGAGCAACGCCTACTCGAGTTTGCAACAATACGCAGGTAATTGTTATTAATCTCGTGAATAAAATGATGAAAATAAAGCTATCCTCGTGTACGCGAGAGTTGAAAATTCAGACGAAACGTCACTGAACGTCCCCCTGTTGATCGACTTCGCAAGAACGAATTAAGACGTTACGTGGGTTTCGAAGCCAAAAAAAAGCATTTTTTTCTCAATTTAAAAAAAATATAATATATAAATTATTTTATTCAAAATGTTAAGCACATAAAAGAGCAACGGTAAATGTTTACAAAATAACCCCCACCCCCCACGCCCCCTCTAGGGTGGAGGGATTTATAGAAAATGACCCCCTGAACACGATGGTGAAGAGAAATCGCGGCGGTCACCCCCCGCATAAAAAGTTATGAGGTTTTAAGGGGCCAGTCCACTTTGGAGCCACGAAAAAAAGGCTATTTTCGCGATATTTTTTTAAAGATTTTATAAAAGATAAGAATATAAAAGTTGTTGGGCTTGATGTATAAAGTCTTGAAATACATTTTTAAAAAAACATTTTTTAATTCATTTTTATTAATTTTTAAGTACAAAAACTATAGTTTAACGTAACGACTCAAAAATAGGTGGGCTAGGTAGCTCCATCACAACTCGGCAACGGCTTGTCTGGAACAAAAAAATCAAAGTCCATTAGATTCAGTATGACACCAGCTACAAAATGACCCTCGGATATAAAGTTTTATCAAAAAATAAAAAAATGGCAGATGAAAAACGAAAAAAGTAAAAAAAACGCGTTTTTTCGCAGTTTTTCGCAAAAAAAAAGAGTAAAAATAAAAATTTTAAAACCATCGAGGGTCATTTTAAAACCATCGAAGCCCCCCCCCCCCCCCGGGGGGGGGGGGCTTCGCCCCCTCCACCCCCACAAGAGGCTCTGCCCCTTTGACCCCGCCAGGGGTCAAAGGGGCAGAGCCCCCCTGGACCCCCCTGGACCCCCTCTGGACCCCTCGCCGGTCTTCGGGTCCGCTATTCTGCGACGCATTTTTTCCGATTGACTTAAAACTTTGGGAGAATATTCTAGACATATCTTACTTATTAGATAATAAAATTTTAAAAAATGGATTTTTTGAAATTTTCAAACCCACGTAACTCCTTAACCCTTCGTGGTCACACTTCCAAATTCAATCGCGGTGCCTCACACTCGGGTCGATTCTACCCAGTCAGTTTTGAAAAAAGTATTGTGATCCAAATATCCGTCCGAATTGGTTCGAAAAATTACGGAACATGCTTCGAACTTTCTAGATGATGTACGAAAAATTTGTTTATAAGAAATAAAATGGCGACATGTTTAAAAAAAATTCATAAAAAGGTGAAAACGCAAAAAAGACACTTTTTCCCTCAAAAAATCATAGTTCCGTGAATTTTCGAAATTATTACCTAAAATTTGGGAGTGATACTCCTTAGATATGCTACTTTTGGGAAAAAAATAGTAGCATAGTGGGCGTTCAAAAAAAAAAAAGGTATTTATTCCGACGTGTGAAGGGTGCCGGGTCGATTTTACCCAGGGTGACCACGAAGGGTTAAAATCGTCCCTCTAATCCTTTCTACCCCGCCCACCTAAAATCGCTTGTATTTCTCGCGTGCTCGAATCTTTTTCTAACTGTAATCTGCGCATTGAAGCTCTCATTGGAAAGACGACGGTGACGGTGGAAAAGAAAGAATTGCATAGTGAGTAAACCCAAACAAACCCAAGCAAATCTACATGGATAGTGCGAGTTAGCTGTCTCGCTTAATTGTCGTTTTTTTTTTTTTCGTAGTCTGTAATTTTTTTTGTATCTCAGTAGATGTATCCGTAGTTCCATAGAAGAGACGTAAAATATCAGGACGGGTATCATCCCGTGCAGAAATTGTCGCAGTGATCCAATTGATCTGCTGTACCTGTCCCTACACTGAAAATCCAAGTGTGTTATTTTTACATAGTCATTAGCCCAGTCGTATTAGACAAAAAGAAAGGCTGAACTTGCAAAAACCTCCCATGAGACATTTTGTTGCTCTATCCTTTAGGGTGGATCACTAGTAGTTTAAATTTAAAATGGCGACCAGATTTTGCCGTTGCGTAAGCCGCCATTTTGAATTTAAGGGGGAACCGTTTTTGCTCAATAACTCGGTTATTTCCAACTTTACGAAAAAATTATATGAACTAAAGTTATTGTAAATTCAATTGCCTACAACTTTGATCCTTACAATATTTACCGTACGATCGATATTTTTTAAGTTAAACGTAAAAGATGCGGCAAAGTACAATGATCGTATTATCTCGTTTTCTATCAACTGTAGAACAATAATGAACATAGATAAACTTCTAGAGAATAAAATTCTCAACAATTTTAATCTCTATGGTTTTTTTGCCAGATTCAATATTTAACGTCCATACACAGAACCTTATATTTGGCCTTCTAAATTAACATTCTTTGTTTGTCTTTTTGAAAATTTGAAGTACCTCGAGTGGCTTTACCACTTAAAAAAAGGACTCCCCAAAAAATTTGTGCACGGGATGACATAGGAACGAAAGATTTTCATAGGACTGAATAAAGATTTAAGCCAATTTTACAGCTTTTGCACTAAAGTTCATCTTTATTTTAAGAAAGGACCGTTTCAATTTTAGCACAATTGCCCTTTTTGCATTATTTTATTATTTCGCATGACAATATTGAGTGTATTTTCTTATGTTATTTTGGGAGCACACTGTGAATCTTTCAACATCTCGTTGCACTAGTTCGATGTTTGACTGGAATCCGCTCGTCGTTTACATTCACAATACCGCAAATCTATTTTCATTCTGTCCACGTACACGTACAATATACACGCGTAAATGGGAGAAATTCTCGTTTACGCGCACCATGCGCGCAATCGTTAGAACGAATTTAAAGTAAGTCACTGTAATTGAAGTACAGTCCGTTCTCATTGGATAATCGAATATACAGGTCGGCAAAATGTAGTGTATTATTTCCGGGAACTCTCTCTCTCTCTCTCTCTCTCTCTCTCTCTCTCTCTCTCTCTCTCTCTCTCTCTCTCTCTCTCTCTCTCTCTCTCTCTCTCTCTCTCTCTCTCTCTCTCTCTCTCTCTCTCTCTCTCTCTCTCTCTCTCTCTCTCTCTCTCCCCCCTCTCTCTCTCTCTCTCTCTCTCTCACCCCTCTCTCTCGTTCGCGTATAATTCCTATTAATCGAACAATGCAAGGTTTCCTATGCCACAAGAACAATGAAATATGCGGTTTTGTAATTGATTCCTCGCGATATGTGTACCTGTTCATTCCGATGGGTGTTCGATTATTTAACGATGTTCCGCATATTTTCCGCGACCCAATTTCACACATGGATATTACGGAGTAATTTGACAATTGGCGATGAACAAAAATAATATTGATTTTGGTGGCGAAAAAAAAGGAAAACACGTGTGAAGCAAACGATCTTCATCATTCGCGATAATTCAATTTTTTTATTACTCGTGCAAGTTGCATTGATGGAAATGGAACGATGGATTAGATTGAGAAATTAAATAAAAATGAAATTATAATAATGAAATCATAAATAAGAATGAAATTAGAATATGTGAGAAAAATCGTATTGGGATATAACTAAATTAGTCTTAATTGGACGGAATTCGTGGTAGTGAAATTAAGGGGAAGAATGCATTCAGATGAGAAACGAGAGTCGATTTTGATTAATTTTTTTGAAAAGGAACAAAACGTTTTACATTTATGAAATTTTAGGTACAATTTATTACATTATTAAACTGTTTAAATTATTTTTTTTTTCATAAAAAAATATTGCAATGTGGCGACGTTATGGCGTGGTCTTTCCGAAAGCTTTTGGCGGCAGTTGTCCGTTTGTGGAACATTCAACGATTTCAATATTGATGTGAAAAATATCAACCAAGAATTTTGAATATTTTAACATCCAACTGCTTAACTTATATCTAAGAAACATTTGAAAATTTGAAAATTCGAAAAATAGAACATTTTGAAAAAAAAAATTGAAATTTTACACATTTTCGTTCATTTTTGCAATAAAAAAGTATGTTTTTTAAAGTAGATTTCATAAACAAGTGGGTATAAGTTCAAGGTCATATCGTTATTAAGTTGGGCGTAGAATTCTAGCACGATCAGTCAATTCGTTTTAAGGGCTTACACCATTTTGGTGGTCGGAAAAATAGGTATAAATTTTTTTTTTGACACAATTTTTTTTTGACACTGAGCGGAAACCGAATTTCTCTATGGAATTTGGCATACGTCTTCAGTTTAATTCTATAAGACTTTCCTGAAAAGGAAGTTTATAAGTTTATATTTTCATTTATTTATATTTATTTATAAGTTTATAAAAAAAAAAAACATCGACGTTTTTATGTCGCTACATGTATGTCCCTCTTTGATAATTCTTGACCCTTCTCGGTCACACTTCCAAATTTAATCGCGGTGGTCACACTTGGGTCGATTCTATCCAGTCAGTTAAAAAAAAAACCATTGTGACCAAACTATTCGTCCGAATTGGTTCAAAAAATTACGGAACATGCTTTCAACTTTCTAGATGATGTACGAAAAATTTATTTATAAGAAATAAAATGGCGACATGTTGAAAAAAAATCATAAAGAGGTGAAAACGCAAAAAAAGATACTTTTTCGATTAAAAAAATCGTATTTCCGTGAATTTTCAAGATTTTTACCTAAAATTTGGACGCGATACTCCTTAGATATGCTCCTTTTGGGAAAAAAATAGTAACATAGTGCGCGTTCCAAAAAAGCTATTTATTTCGACATGTGAAGTGGGTAAATTTTATGGTATAAGGATACTTGAAACTCCAGGTAAGATGGTGAATCCAGTTCCATTCGAAGCCGGAAACTATTTATATTTACGCCAAAAATTGATCGTCGGGTCGACTCTACCCAGGGTGACCACGAATGGTTAATTAATTCTTGTTCTCGATGGGAAGATTTGCCGGAAAGTTTTATATTTATTTCTGAAGAGATTTAAATTGAAAGATATTTCAGGAAGGCCATAATGGAATTATCTCGTAGTCATCCGTCACTTTTATCAACAAAATTTTCCTATATTGAAATGGAATTATTCGAATTCCCATCATCGGCAATTAATGAGTAACGTGCAGCGACGTTTCGATCGTATACGTTATTTTTTATTTGCAAGAAATGCCACAAATTTGGGGCAAGTGCATTATCGTGTTCGTCCTGCGATGCAAATCGACCGAAACGATACGATAGCAATATTTCGATGGGAAACGAACCCAAGCGATATTCGTCGCGTACACCGCGCGTGGCGACATTATTTTCAAACGAATGAACGAATGAAACGAGATTGAAATTGTAAATATCGGAGAGCACGTTTTACGTATCGCGCACACGACATAGATCCGGATAGAAATTTACGTGACGATCAGGTCGCGGACTCGGCTCGGCAGGCGACAAACATTTATTCAATTAACGCCACTCTCGATCCTCAGAAACTGTATGAATAATGACGACACGCTAGAAAAGTGATCGTTCGAACGCAACGAGAACGTGATTGCGAGATAATTGAGTTTTCATGCGCCATTCCAGCCCAAATTATCTTTTATATTATTAAGGCCTTAGGGTACTCTAGGATTTTCGAAAAATCGATTTTTTTTTTGTTGAAAATGTACCTTACCAGGTGTACAAGTATGAAATGCGGATTTTTTTTCTAAAAAAAAAAAAAACACGTTAAATTCGGAAGAATGATAAAAAGTGCTTTATTCAAAGTATGCTCTATCGCTTGTTATACATTTTTCCAATCTTTCGGGCAATTTGTGAATATCACGCCAGTAAAAATCTTCCCCTTTTGCTGCAAACCATTCGTCGAGCCATTTTTTCACATCTTCGTACGAACCAAAGCGCTGCTCAGCAAGTGCGTGACCCATCGATGCAAACAAGTGGTAATATCGGAAGGAGCCAAGTCTGGTGAGTAAGCCGCATGGGGTAGAACTTCCCAGCTGAGTGCTTCCAACGTGTCGCGAAACGGTTTTGCCGTATGTGATGGAGCATTGTCATGAAGAAAAATGACTTTGTGTTGCCTCTTTCGGTATTCTGGCCTTTTTTCAAGCAGCGAACGGTTCAAATCGGTCAATTGTTGTTGGTAACGTTTAGCGTTAACCGTTTCCCCAGGTTTTAGGAGCTCATAATAGACCGCGCCCCTCTGGTCCCATCAAACACAGAGCATCGTCTTTCTGCCAAAGCGATTCGGTCTTGCGGTCGATGTGGATGGTGCGCCTGGGTCTACCCATGATTTTTTGCGCTTGCGATTCTCAAAATAAATCCAATTTTCATCCCCTGTAACTATACGATGCAAAAACGACTTCCTTTTGTACCGAGCGAGCAAAATGTCACATGTGTTTTTGCGCTTTTCCATTTGCCTGTCGTTCAACTCATGTGGTACCCATCTACCGGTCTTCTGAATCTTTCCCATCTCTCGTAGCCGATTGGAAACAGCTTCTTGACTAACGCCCAATTGCTCGGCGAGTTGTTTTTGTGTTTGCGAATCATCTTCGTCCAACAATGCTTGCAATTCCACATCTTCGTATTTTTTTGGCGATTTTCCATGTTCCTTGTCTGCAACATCGAAGACACCACTTTTGAAACGCCGAAAGCATCGTTCACACGTATCTTGCGATGGAGCATGTTCACCATAAGCTTCTCGAAGTAATCGCTATGATTCAGCAGCAGTTTTCTTCAAATGAAAACAAAAAATTAATGCTGTCCGCGAATGCTCTTTGTTCGGTATAAATTTCGACATATTGAACACAACAACACAACACTATGCACACACTTTTCCAATTTATCACTCGTGCGCGTCTGACACTTGTTGATGACAAAACAAAATGGCACAGTGTCAAATCATTATAGCACAAACTGCATTGGCGCACCATCTGTTGTCTGAAATCCGCATTTAATACTTGTACACCTGGTACAGATTTTTCAGCAAATTTATTTAATATAAAAAAATCGAGAACAACGAACTTAATCTTGGAAATACTGTCCATCGTTTTCTACGACCTTGCGCCATCTCTCAAGTAACATACGAATGCCATCGCGAAATAAACTTGCAGGCTTCGAGGCGATAAAGTCATCAACGAATTTACACACATCGTCCAGCGTTTTGAACTGTTTATCCACTAAGGCGTGCTGCCTTGACCGGAACAAATGGTAGTCAGATGGGGCCAAGTCTGGTGAATATGTCGCGTGCGGGAGAACTTCCCATCCCAAGTTCAAGAGGCTCTTCTGAGTCGCGCGAGCAACGTGAGGTCGAGCGTTTGTCATGCAGCAGTATGACTGGCCTGCTTGCTTGCCCAGTAAATAGCCTTTTCTGATCAAGTTCTTCGCTCAGTTTGTTCAATTGTCGGCTGTAGCATTCCGCAGTCACCGTCTGACCAGTTTCCCGGAGTTCTTCATAAAGCACACCCTTCATGTCCCACCAGATACACAGGAGAACCTTCTTTAAGTGGATGTTCTGTTTCGGCATCGATGCACTGGGTTGCCCGGGATCTACCCATGACTTTTTACGTTTGGGATTCTCGTAAAAAATATACTTTTCATCAGCCGTCACAATATTCCACAAGAAGTCCTTTTTTTGTTGCCGGGCAAGCAGTGAAAGGCACGTGTTCATACGTTGACCTAGGTTCTGTTCGGTCAACACATGTGGGACCCGCCTTCCAAGATTTTGAATTTTTTTCCCATTTGGTGCAAATGCTTGAAAATAGCTGTTTGGGTGAATCCTAACTGAGCTGCAAGCTCTTGTTGCCTTTGCGTTGAGTCTTCATCCAGTAGAGCTTGCAATTCCGCATCTTCAAACTTTCGAGGCTGTCCAGGGCGCGGCTGGTCACTAAGATCGAAATCACCACTTCTAAAACGTTTGTACCAATAATTACACGTTTCATAAGACACAACGTCGCCACCAAGAACACTACAAATTGATTTCCGTGCTTTAGAAGTATTTTTTTATCCTTGTTGGAATTCGTGTAAAATGCAGTGCCGAATGTGCTGTTCATCAGTTGCCATCGTAAACTCTGCTATTCTGAGAGGTCATGTAACTCACGTAGACTTGTCGTTCGGTGTTCTGAAACCTTGCGTCCGATCCTTTCAAAACCACAAAAGACCGCGATTATATTTCTATTTTTAATATAATTTTAAGCTCGAAGAAAAAATCTTCAAAAATTAAGTCATACACCTAATAAATTAATTTTTTTTCTGCCTGTGCAGCATCTAACGTCTCATATAAAAATAAAAATTGATTATTTAATGCCTTTAAAAAAACATTATGAAATTCACGAAACAACGGATAAGAGAAATTTAAAAAAATCAGCAAAAAAATAGCTACTTGTTTAGTTTATAGTTTTTTTTTTCGTCCATACGAGTTTGACCGATTAGTGTGTGTTTGCCAACACGTCGTACGCGACAGGAATACATTTTTCGTTTTCTTTTCAAGAACCACCTCTTACCGAGTCAGAGTGGAACGGCCGATTTATATTTTCCGGGGATTCCTTTGGCAATTAAATCTCGGCAGAGCTCTCGTCGCGTTCGTTATTCTGGCACTTTGCCAAAATGTCCGTTGATCCACCTTCCGGTTATTTCTCTCTCTCTCTCTCTCTCTGGGGGGGGGGGGGGGGGGGGGGTGGCAAATTTTGGGGGCAGGTGGTATTTGAAACGGACGACTGCCACTCGTTCGTCTCGCGCGAGCCTTGCCGTCATTAATCAACAGGGCGAAAAACATTGTCCTGTCTTGGAGAGGGTGGCGATAGAGTTTTGTTCACGTAACGGGGCAAAAAAAATCGCAAAGACGGCTTAGGATTTTGACATATTCGAGACGATTGAAAGAGCGAGAGATACAATGGGTAAAAAAAAAGTATTTGTACACCGCGTGTTTTTCAAATGGTCCCGCAAAAAAAAAAAATACTTTAGCATTTTTTTTTCGAAGAACAAAAAAAAATTCGAAAAAAAGAGTAAAGCTTTTTTGTTCGTAGGACAATTTGACAAACACGCGGTGTACAAATCCTTTTTTACTCACTGTAGATAGATAAATCAATTTATTTATTAGCGCGTTTCAATCAGCTCGCAGAAAGAAATACAAAAAAAAAAAAAATAAACCAAAAACTCGATACAACAACAAAAATACGGCGACTCTATGCAAAAGCAATATAGAAAATAATAAAAATTAAAAACACCGAAATAATAAATAATAATACTTGATGACATAAAATAAAAACAAAAATACAGGATGTCTCAAAATTACCTGACATTTTTATTTATTAATAAAACGTATTGTTCTTTTTTTTGAAGAATACGAATATTTTTTGTTTTAATATAAGATACAAACATGGAGGTTATGTGCGGAACACAATTTTCGATGAATGGCCGCGTCTCTGTTTGCAAATGTTCACTCTTTTCACGGAATTTTCCAATAACATTTTCGCATAATTGCGGACTAATTTATATTAATGGTGCGTCCAATTGCTTCCTTGAGCTGTACGGCGCTGCGCATGATCTGCTTGCTGAGTTCAATCGCTGAATGTTCAATTGCTGAGCACGATGGCGAATCGAGGTGGAAGGAATTTCGAGGATCGGTACGAGGACGGCCACTTCTTTTCGCTGTCACACTTTTGTCCATTTTTTGTAGCGAATTTCCACAATTTCTATGCGTTGCTCGATCGTGTAATTCTCCATGACTAAACCTCAATACTTCCTGATACCAGTTGTCAAAGATTAATACTCTATGTTCGCCACAAAAAAAAATGGCGCGCAATAAAAAAATGTCAGGTCATGTTTAGACACCCTTTAAGACACAAGAACTAAGAAAGATAACAAGATAAAACTAGAAACAAAAGAATTCTAGAAAGCAAGAACTAGAAAGCCTGCATTATCTAGATAGTATCCTCAGCAAGCATTTTCTCAACCATTTCATTGAAATATGGTTTTCCCAAAGTCATGATGTTTGGGGATAGTTCATTATGAAGATACGCCGCAGAGACATGGAAACGTAGTCGGGTTGAAACTGCTAAAAAAGCACTGCTAAAAAAGTACTGCTAAAGGCTCTACTGCTAAACGGGCTCTACTGCTATAAGCTCCACTGCTAAAACTGTACTGCTAAAAGGCTCCACTGCTAAAAGCTGTACTGCTAAATGGGCTCTACTGCTAAAACTGGACTGCTGAAACTAGCTTCTGACAGAGGGCTCATATAAATCCCACTGATGATGGTTATACTGTACTTTTTGCGGTTTTTTGACGATTTTTTGGGAATTTTTCTGAGTAAACTTACCTTGCTATCGGCGCCATTGTGCTGCACTCGGCGGGAGGTTATACTGTACGACGATTGTCACTAGTCGTCGCGGCATTCTCCTTAATTTCTGCCATGATCTCCTTCCTCGCCGCTTGCGCAGGCTCAGGTGCACCGCAGGTGTGCGTGTTTTTTTGGAATTTTTCTGGAATTTTTCTGAGAACATTTTTTTGGAATTTTTCTGAGAAAACTTCATGTCATTTTCCCTTTGTTTTCAATGTTCTATTAACTTTTCAATGATTTTCAATGATTTACAATAAAACTTTTCAAAAACATACCCTCTTGCGTTTTAGCAGTTTCAATGATTTCCAATAAAACTTTTCAAAAACATACCCTTTTGCGTTTTAGCAGTTGAGACTCTTTAGCAGTGCTGCTTTTAGCACTAGAGTCTATTTAGCAGTCGAGTTTTAGCACTAGAGCCCATTTAGCACTAGAGCTTTTAGCAGTACAATTTTAGCAGTAAAGCTTTTAGCAGTACAGTTTTAGCAGTAGAGCCCGTTTAGCAGTAGAATTTTAGCAGTCGAATTTTTAGCAGTTTTTTTTTTAGCAGTACAGCAGTAGAGCCCATGGAAAGCATGTTGTAAATATTCTTAAATCATAACTTAAATTCGTCATTGATATGGCCTTCGAGTTTTTCCTTCAAACCAGGCACTCTATTACCATTTAAAAAAAAAAAAAAGAATAGAGGAAGGCAGCTCCGAAGGAGAACACAAAGTAGCACAAAGATCCAAAGGGTTGAAGGATCGTCGCTATAAATCATAAGCGCCTTAAGACCTGCCAGTGACAAACATAGATACATCAAAATTTTCAGGGTTCCCGGCATTCACGGGTGCATCGGCGGCAGCTGCGGCCGCGGCAGCGGCCGCTGCTGCGGCTGCGCAAAACACCACTTCCGGTCCGGCTGGCAAACAGATCGAAGGACCCGAGGGTGGCAATCTATTCATCTATCATCTCCCCCAGGAATTCAGCGACAACGATTTAGCCTCAACTTTTTTGCCCTTCGGCAATGTCATATCAGCCAAAGTTTTCATCGACAAGCAAACGAACATGAGCAAGTGCTTCGGTAAGTTTAAGGGCATCTCTAAACCTTTGGGCATCCGTAGACACTAAAGGAATTATCATTCCGTCGAATCAAATCGAATCCTTGGATCTCCTTGGTTTTCCAATATCACTCACCATTTTCAAACCCAAACGTTCCTTTTTTCATTTTCGGAGGTGCAGTTAAGGCCTTATGTACGCAATTTCGCCGATTTTCGAAGGTACTTTTCTAGACGCGGTGAAAAAAAAAGAGACGCGTATATTGACAACATTTTTTTTACAGATCATTTATGCACATGGTTAAATATATGTTTAAAAAAAATCAGAAATATTAACAAATGGCGGAGATATAACGTAATAAAGCAATGTATTTTTTTTTGCGCGCGCGTTGATGGTGAAAGTTCTCGGCATCGATGTGGGTGTCTGAAAAAAAAATGAACATATTTATAATTGCATGATGAATGTATCTTCAGTGTGAACCAACAATATTATTTAAAAAAAATTATTATAATAAAAATTCAAAACTTAAGGGGCCAGTCCACTTTGGAGCCACGAAAAAAAAGGCTATTTTCGCGATTTTTTTTTGGGATTTTATAAAAGATATGAATATAAAAGTTGTTGGGCTTGATAAATAAAGTCTTGAAATACATTTAAAAAAAATTTAATTCATTTTTATTCATTTTTAAGTACAAAAACTATAGTTTAACGTAACGCCTCAAAAATAGGTGGGCTAGGTAGCTCCATCACAACTCGGCAACGGCTTGTCTGAAACAAAAAAATCAAAGTCCATTAGATTCAGTATGACACCAGCTACAAAATAACCCTCGGATATAAAGTTTTATCAAAAAATAAAAAAATGGCAGATGAAAAACGAAAAAAGTTAAAAAAAACGCGTTTTTCTCGCAGTTTTTCGCAACAAAAAAAGAGTAAAAATCAAAATTTTAAAACCATCGAGGGTCATCTTGTTGCGAATCATGTTTACAATATGTGGTTGAAATTTCAAGAGAATCGCTTTATTAGTTTTAGAGATACGATGGAGCTAGATTTTGAAAACGTTGTTTCGAGAAAAACGCGTTTGAAGTTTATACTATGGAAAACTCTTACCTAAACTCAATCGGCAATATTGACACAATATTGACACAATATTTTTGAATGTATGTACTTTCGAAAACAGTAAAAAAAAAATCGATTTTTTGAAATTTTCAAAGTGGACTGTCCCCTTAAATTTTTTTTACTCAATTTTCTGTCGGTATTTTATTTTTTATATTTTTTTGTGTCATTGAAATTTTTGTTTCTCTGGTTCACACGATAGGTGATGATACTAAGAATACGTTGTAAAAATTTCAAAGCGATCTGAACCTTCGTTCAAGAGTTAGAACTTTCACAAGGTTCAAAAAAGTGATCCGTGGAAAAACGGCTTTGAAGTTAGCGGTCGGGCGCGCCGCGCGGTATCTATTATAAAAGTTTTTACCCTCGAAATGCTGTAAATTTAAGAATTTTTCGAATTTTTCAATTCTCTAAGCTTAAAATATTCCTAACCGTTCAGGCTAATGGAATCAAAAATTAAAAAAGAAATGAAACATTTTGAAATTTTTCGCGTATATAAGGCCTTAAGCAAAAAAAAAATGCCAAAAAAAATTTTACAAAGGTCTCCCTTAAAAATGGCCTCGCCGGAATAAATTCGATCTTTCCCGAAAAAAAAAAATCCCTCCTCTCGTCTTTCCTTCCTCCTCAAGAGGCTATTTAATTTCACTCTCG
The DNA here is from genome assembly GCA_963932345.1 of Ophion ventricosus. NCBI lineage: Eukaryota > Metazoa > Arthropoda > Insecta > Hymenoptera > Ichneumonidae > Ophion > Ophion ventricosus. The sequence continues at coordinate 30,067,908 of OZ010717.1, read as the reverse complement.
CTTTCTCAATTTTCAGGCTTCGTCTCGTACGACAATGGACCGAGTGCGCAAGCCGCGATCCAAGCGATGAACGGTTTTCAAATAGGCACCAAGAGACTCAAAGTTCAGCTGAAGCGATCCAAAGAGGCATCCAAGCCCTACTAGCCGAGGACCACGAGCCTCGTTCGTAGGTAGATAGTCCATTGTAAAAAAAAAAAAAAAAAAAACACAAAAAAAAATGCCAGAAGGTACAAAAAAAGAAATGAGAACAAGAAGGTGAAGTCGAGTCCCGGAGATTCGAGTCCGATTTGTCAGGAGCGTCGTTATAGGCAATTAGTACAATCGTTGAACTCTGAACGCGTTGCGACAGAAGGATTGGACACGGTAACTCTGACGCGAAGTACAAAGAATTTAATCATCTTTTTTTTTCACATGATCGTCGCCATGTTCCTTAGGCAATCGACGATTGTCGTGGCGATCTCGTCATGCCGTTTCTCTAGTCGAACAGTATTTTACACCTCGTGTGTCTACAAGACTTCAAATCATATTATTATTCTTTATTTTTTTGTTTAATCGTATTTTATTTAATTTTTCTTCATTCTAGCGCCCTACCGGAAATTCGTACAAAGTTGCTAATAATTATTCGCTCTGTGCTATATCGAAGAGACGAAAAAAAAAAAAAAAAAACTTTATACAATTATGACACTTGATCCTGAAGCCTGTGATATTACGTGCGTGAACTCGACAATAATGAAGGCTACGAGGAAAGAAACATTTGAGTTTCAATTCTCATCGTCTCAAAAACGTTTTGAAGATTTTTACAGAATTTCTTTCGCGTTCGTGCCACTCGAGACTACGTTTTTTTTTTTTTTTTTTTTTTTTTTTTTTTTTCCATTGATTCGACTTAGGGTTTTGATGTCAAACATTATGTTTATTCACTCGCTTAATTAATTTAAATATCGCTCTGACCTTTCGTCGCATACTCGAAAGCGCCAAGTCGATTCATTGCTCGAGCTGGCACGAAGTGTTCCATTTATTTATTTATATTTATATTTATATACGTATAAATTATAGGCCGTTCATTCGTCTTATCTCTCGACAATTCCGTCCAACGATGACTCATTGAGGGGCGAAGTGCTACAGTGACATCAGAAAAATTGGTGGCAATTTTGAGGTTAATTGCAAAATTATTCATTTTAAATTAAATTAATATAAAGTTATTTTATTGCCCCGGTATCTGATTTAATTTAATTTAATTCAATTAATTTAAATGACAAATAATTACGCCGGTAAAAAAATTGGTAATTAAAAAAAATCGCAATAGATATTTAATTAATTATAATAGGCTAAATTTAAGGGGTTACTTGGGTTTCGAAGCCAAAAAAACTGCATATTTTTTCTATTCTTTTTAAATATAATATATGAATAATTTTATTCAAAATATTAAGCACATAAAAGAGCAACATTTCAACGATATTTGAAAAAAAATTCATCCAAAAATTTGGGAAATTCAGCTTTTAGTTTTTAGCTAATTAGTTTTTAGTAATCCGTTGAGCTAATTCTCAAAGCTGATTTTTTACAACTTGGCAAAACTTTCTCTCAAGTCCCAATATCATTATTCCGACCAAAATTAAAGCTCTTCGAAAACGCTTTTTTTTTTAAATACAAGAGTGCCATTTTTTTAAATGGCGAAATGTACGTAAAAAATATATAAAGAGTATTGAAATTTTTTGTTTAACCTATAAAGTTTATTTCTAAAAATCTTCGATCAGATTCAACAAATATCAACAAATGAATTATAAGAGATGGGATTTTTTTTACACCGCCTAATATTCAAAAAAAAAAAAAATTCAACTAAACTGAACTAAGAAAAAACAGATAAATTTGCGAAGATATTCAGCATTAAATCTTTTCTCCGAATTTTATCGATTTTTTTATTAATACGTATACCAATCTTGCACATGGGCAATTTTCTCGCAGTTGATTTAAAAAAAAAAAATCCTCACCGATTTTTCCGATCTCACCGCACAGTGGTGGCCCCTCGATATTTGTACCAACAGCAAACCATTGCATTAACGAGCTGCCAATTTATTTGTGACCATTCTTTATCGTCACGTCGTGTTTTGCATTCGTGTCGTAGTATTTTGTTTTTTTTTTTTCTTCTCATAAATGTCTCTTTAGTGTGATCGTTGGAGCTTCCTCGAGTGTCATCGAATCTCAAAGCTCGGTCTTTTCGGAAGCTCTCGTCTTTTTTTTTCTCTCTCTTACTTTCTACTTGTTTACGTACATTTGCATTTTATCGTGGTACGATTATCGTAACGATCACGTCGTTGTTTCTTTTTTTTTTTTTTTTTACTATTTATTGTGCGTATATATATATATATACATTTTGATTAACCGCGCTACCGAAAGCTTTATCAGTGATTTATCGTACTAACACAAAAAAAAAAAAAGCCGTGTGTTCATTACAATCGAGGTGAAGTACGAAAAAAAAGTTCACCGTTATTGCAATCGCGATGTTTGAGGCGATTGGCCGGCGTACGCTCATCCCGGAAATCCAAGAAATTACGAATATTCAATTTGAAGTTTCATTTGTCGAAAAGAAAGTGCACTCAAAGTTGAGACTTGATTAATTGAGAAAAGAAGAAGAAAGACAACAAAAAAAAATGATAGGAACGAAAAAATTTCGGAGAGCCAGGCCAATCGCTTCGAACAAGCGGAAATTCAGGTAGAAGCTCACGGGGATCTCATTTCTTATTGATCGATATTTTCGTGACTTCCGGCCGAGAAGGGCGCTATTGCGAACCAGTACCCAAAGACTTGCGATCATTTTTGTTTTTCTTTTCGATTACTTCACTGCACTAATTGAAGGCGATTTATCGTTTTGGAGTGAACGATGAGTGACGAAAAAAAAAAAAAAATCAATTGCCACGGATAACGCGTTTGGGGAAGAGAATTTTTTTTTTTTACTGTGGATTCGTAATTGTTGCATAAAATTGTTTTTTTTTTTCAAGAGGTGGGTTTTCCACTGTATTCGATTTTAATACAATTTTTTTTTAATGATTATGATAATTGAAAAATCGCAAAAATTTTCTTGCAAGAGCGCCAGACTGCTTTTTCTCTTTTCTCGGAAGTCCAATCAGTGCTCGTAACGACTTTTTGGAATATAAAAAAAAAAGAACAAGTTTTTGCAAAAGTTTTTCTTTATTTTGGGGAAATTTGCGCAACGACGGAGTTTGAAAAAAGTTTCTAACGAGAGCCGACACTTTTTTTTTCAACTCGGTTATTTATTCGAATTTTCAAAAAAAAAGAAAAAAATCGCTCCGTCTACATCCAGAAATAAAAGTATACTTTCGAAAAAAAAAACGTTTTTTTTTTTTCGTCGATGTTAATCCAAATAGATGTTACGAACAACCCCTTTCGGACGTAAAAAAAAAGGATCAAAGGATCAATCAATTTATAACTTTTAAAAGATTCAAATCTTTTTTTACTTTTTGTAATATTAAAGAATTTGCCAAAAAGCAAATAGATCGAAAGTTTTTTCATAAATTCACTTTTTTTTTCACATTTTCAGTTTTTTTTTTTATAAATACCATCTGAAAATTCGATACATTCGCGAACTGTCACAATTTTCTAACAAACAAAATCTTGTTTTTTTTTTCTTCAAATTTCCCTTTTCGAAACTAATGATATCGCAGTAACTACGATAATTTTTTTAATGATAAAGAGGTCGTAGGATTTAAAAAATAAATTCAGTTTTTTTTTCTTCATTTTTTTTCATAAATTCACATTTTTTTCATTTTTTCATGAATTCACATTTTTTTTCATAAATTCACATTTTTTCACATAAAAAGAAAATAATGAATTTCAACGGCATTTAAACATTTTTCGTTTTTTTTTTCCACAAATTCCATCTGAAAATTCGATACATTCGCGAACTGTCAAAATTATCTGACAGAATCTTATTTTTTTTTTTCAAATTTCCATTTTCGAAACTAATGATATCGCAATAACTACGACAATTTTCCTAAAAAAATTTCGATAAATTTCTTTACTTTTTATGATAAAAAAAAAAGTGTAACAAGAACAAAGCCACGTGGCCAAGGGCGGGGGGGGGGGGGGGGGCTACGACAGAACATGACGTTACATGGACATCTATACCACAAAAAAAAAAAAAAGACTGCGCGTAGTTTTTCGCTATTTCTCATCCCCACCGAACTAACTTGAATTTCGCCAAAAACCATTTACCCAAACGTGCTCAACGCGACAATACCCGGTCGATTCTCACACCTTCAATCGTTTATCGCTTCATATCGCGATGGATTTTTAATTTTCGTCCTTTTTTTTGGGTACTGGAACGCGACAAAATCGCCGAGCTTCCCGTTTATTTTTCGTGTGGTGGTGACTAACCTGTCCGTGTGTTTCGTTTGTGTGCCAGCAGGTGGCCTGTGACGTTGTGACCGTGTACTCTCTCTCGACCCGGAGTCGCCGTGCCATGTCTGTCTCTCAGTCGATCAGTCAGTCACGACTCAATCGCTCTCGATCAGTCTCTGTGTTGTTGTCGGGTGCCTGTGTTGCCACCTCAACTATATATTATCATCGATTTCCTTATCCTCCCCCCCCCCCCGCCCCTCTGCCCCTCCAGCGTTTCCCTTGGCCACCCACAATCCGATCTCCATCAAGAGAGGAGCATTTTTTTTTTCAATCCCTGATTTACCCCGCCACGCCCGTGCTCATCCCCTTGAAAAAGGAAGAAAAAAAATCCAAAAAAGCAAGAAAATTACTCCACGAAAATGCCCAATTCACGTACCGATTTATCGCGTATCAGGGCTCTGATCGGTATGTCTCGCGTGCTCTCACGAGCCGGCAGAATTCCTTCCAAATTACGCAAGGAATCACGCGCGAAGTCACATTTTGTTTTTCTCTCACTCTCTTGTCGTCGTTGCTCGTGAAAAAGAAAAAAAAAAAACGACTTGTCGATTCTTTTAATTTTTTTTTTTTTCTTACCGAACGGAGCACACTTTTACCTCTGGATCCGATTGGATTCGACGAAAGACTGGGGCGACGATCGAGTACGAAGAAAAGTAAGAAAAGATGAAAAAAAGAAGAAGAAGAAGAAATAAAACAATGAAAGAAAATGTTTATAAATGAAATATTTGTAAATCGATAAAACGATCGAGTGATCGCGATGCTCTCCTGTTGCGGAATAACGAAACGGCAAAAAAGAAAGAAAAAAAATAAGCGCGAGCAACGAGAGATGACTTTTAGGTAAAAATCGCGCGATGTGTAAAGTAAATTAAATTTAAAAGTTTAACGCGACGATACACCAGGTGATTGAATAAACGAGGAGGACCCAAGGATTGCTTTATGATAAAACAAAGATAATCCAGCGTAATTTGCACAAAACGGATTTTTTTTTCGACGCTAACCAACCAAAAAAAAATGAAGAAAAAAAAGAAACGAAGATACCGAGGGAGAAACGTCGTCTGTGTGTAGGCGTGTACATACCGCGTGTGACCGTGGTGAGTGTGTACGTGTTCGAAAGAAAAAAGAAGAAGAAAACGTGAGATTTTTTTTTTTTGCGCGCGCGCGCGCGTTTTTATTTTTTTCCTCTGTGCGCGTGTGTTCCGACAGACATCCTCCTTGAGATCGATATGCGGTTTTATTTTTATCGCTGCGAGGATAACATTTAAGCGAGGAGACAAAATAAAAATGACACGCACGTATACGCACATACAAATTAAACTCGATCACTCGAAAAAAACTCGATCGAATCGATACAAAGATGAGTCGTCATCGTTTATATTGGGAAATGAAGACGAAAAAAAAGCGTGGAGAGAATGTAACGAAGCGTTGGATACTTGTGTGTGTGTGTGTGTGTGTGGGTGGGTGGAAAGTGGATCGTGGGCAAGAAGAGGAAAGGCAGACTTAAAGAAAAATTAGGAAAAGTACGTAGATATATTCGAACGTTGAGTGAGAATATTTATTCTTGTCCAGAAGCATTTTTTTTGTCAATTTTTCTCGAATGATCTTTTTTTTTTTTTTCCACCGTGCGAAAAAAGATCGAGCCGAATGACGTTGAAGTTTGCATCGTTGTAACGATTTTATTTTTCGTTGTTTTTTTATTTCTTTAGTTTTTGTCATCATCCGAAGCCTTTTTTTTGCAAATTAAAGTCGTGGATTTTTGATACGAATACGTAAAAAACGTTCGAGGGATTTTCACAGTCTAAAACGGAAAAAAAAATATTTAAAATAAATAAAAATAATTGAATATAAATATTTTAAATTTAATTTTCATTGCATCGCAACGATGCAAAATTCAACGTCATCCGAAACGAGGGAACGCGAGAAACTGGAATTTCAAAATTCATCGCTAAAAAATGAACCGGGGAAGATGGGGATTTGTTTTCCACCCGAGAATTGTCATTGCTCGTTGTACTCCGAAATTTCGTTGGATTTTTCGTTTTATCTTTTGAATAATTAATATTTGAGGAAATTATCTGGTTTTCGATAATCGATATTTCGTCAAATTATTTTCCTCGACGAATAATCGTTCTGCCAAATTATGAATATTCTGTCAAATAAATCACAATTCGTTGGACCATTGATTCGTGGAAAAAGATCGATCTTCCTTCGATTACCGATATCCGGTATTTTTGGATAATTAATATTTGAGGAAATGATCAGGTTTTCGATAATCGATATTTCGTCAAATTATTTTCCTCGACGAATAATCGTTCTGCCAAATTATGAATATTCTGTCAAATAAATCACAATTCGTTGGACCATTGATTCGTGGAAAAAGATCGATCTTCTTTCGATTGCCGATATCCGGTATTTTTGGATAATTAATATTTGAGGAAATGATCAGGTTTTCGATAATCGAAATTTCGTCAAATTATTTTCCTCGACGAATAATCGTTCTGCCAAATTAAGAATATTCTATAAAATAAATCATAATTCGTTGGACCATTGATTCGTGGAAAAAGATCGATCTTCCTTCGATTACCGATATCCGGTATTTTTGGATAATTAATATTTGAAGAAATGATCAAGTTTTCGATAATCGATATTTCGTCAAATTATTTTCCTCGACGAATAATCGTTCTGCCAAATTATGAATATTCTGTCAAATAAATCACAATTCGTTGGACTATTGATTCGTGGAGAAAGATCGATCTTCCTTCGATTACCGATATCCGGTAATCTTGGATAATTAATATTTGAAGAAATGATCAGGTTTTCGATAATCGATATTTCGTCAAATTATTTTCCTCGACGAATAATCGTTCTGCCAAATTATAAATATTCTGTCAAATAAATCACAATTTGTTGGACTATTGATTCGTGGAGAAAGATCGATCTCCATTCGAATACAAATATATCCGATAGAAATTTCAATATTTCGCGAGATAATTGATATTCCGGCCGAACAACGAAAGTATCGACACCAGCGATAGTCTTTTTTTTTTTTTTCCTTGTCATGAATATTCATTCCGATATTGCATGGTTCGTTAAGGAAGCCGAGTCGTCGAAGGATCGATCGAGCGTTGAAATCGATCAGGAGAATCGAGCGAATACGAGCTAAAATTGTTAAGCGAGAAGCGATCGTTTACGCGCATTAACCCACCCTTGATAAATATTTCAAGCTCGCCGAATAGAGAACAAAAAAAGAAAAAAAAAGAAACCGTTCGCGATAACGACGAGACTTACGAAGGAAAATTTGCCCGCTCTCGTGAGCCCAAGAGCCTTCGAGGCTGAAAGAGAAAACGAATTAAAAAGTGAAAAAAGAAAAATCGAATACGGATCACCAATTCGAGAATCACGAGTACGTTCCTTGCCATTCTCGATCCCGTTCCCCCCAGTAAAAAAAAAAAAATAAATGCTTCTCTCGCGCATACTAATTTCTCGCAGTCACTCACACCCACACACACACACACGCGCGCGTAAAAAAATCACACCGACATGAATTCGTCGCTCTAGATTTAAAAAAAAGAGAAGGAGAGACAGAGAGCAAAAGATCACGGAGAATCATCGTCATCGATCTTCTTCACAAAAAAAAAAGAGAAAGATCGAAATCATCAAAAAAAAAAACCCCGTGGAAAAAAAAACGTAACCATAGAGGATGGATAAAGGGTAGGAGAAATCATCCCTCAAAAAAGTCGCATGCCTCGTATCCGGGAGCGTCAACGCAATGAAAGCCTAGAGAGCGAGAGAGAGAGAGGGACGAGAGAGAAAGTCGAATGGAAACGAAAGTCCCCGAACACGACCGACCAACCCGATTCACGCTTTATCTCTTGCTCGTGCCAATTTCTCTGTTACGTTTCTGTCTTCTTCTTCTTTTTTTTTCTCCTTTTTTTCCCCTCCTCGTTTTCACCGCGTGTGCTGGGGCATTGTGTCACGCACTGGCGACGCAATCGATTCTGACTCGCTGCAAGTTGCCCGGAGATATGGAAAAAGGAGAGCGAAACGAAAAAATAAAAAAAATAAAAATAAAAATTGCATCGAAATAATCGAATAAAGAGGCACGAGGAATTCGCTCGACGATGCAAAAAAAAAGACTCGCCTCGGCTTGAAAAAAAAAAAGAAAAAAATGTCAATCTCGTGTGTCGATCGTCGCGTCAATATACTTTTACGTTACAATCTATGTAAATGTGTATGCATATATTTACATATGTATATATGTATCGGAGCAAAGTCACGAGAGCTTACAGGAAGCTCTCTCTCTCTCTCTCTCTCTCTCTCTCTCTCTCTCTCTCTAGTGGTTCAAAGTACGAGGAAAGAAACGAAAAGAAAAAAAAATGCTGGCAAAATTTGCAAGAAAATTTTTTTATCGTATTATCGTACAGACGCGGTCCATCGAGAGACTACGAGAGATCGAGTATAAGTAAAAAATGGAGGAAAACAAAAAAAAACAAAAAAAAATAAAAAATAAGCAGCTCCAACGCAAAGATTACCAAAGACGTGTCTTAAATTATTAACGGATGTACTTACCAATGCAAAGCTACAATGACTAATAACGCGTTAAGAATATCTTTTTTTATAATTCTTTCTTCATCCCAACATCGTTAACCCCACGCGGTTAATTAAAATCATATTGCCAGTCGAGCACACGCGAATACCGAGACGCACGATTTTTCAACGACAAAAAATTATGTGTAAAAAAAAAACATGCGAGTACACAGACACGCGCGCGCACTCACACACGTATAATTGACAATTATAAAGTGTCTATATGTTTTTTTTTTCAAGGGCCACGCTCGAAGATTTTGCGAACGAGATAAATATGGTGATGGTTTTTCAAGCGCCGTATGAAAAAAAAAAATACAGCGTATTTTTGCGACGAGTAGTATTCGCCAGAAAAAAATTAAACATTCAGGAGGAAAAAAAAATCCATCTTGAGCTCGGCAGAAAGAAAATAATGAAATTTCCAACAAGAAACACTTTTGAAAAACTTAATTTTAATGGAATTATCCCTGTCGATTTGAAAGTGGATAATTTTTTATCTCGACGAGTATTCGAAATTATCTTTATTCCACGTGGTACGATAATGGACGTTTTCACACCGAGTACAATAAAGTTAGGTATAATGCTCAATGAAAAAAGAACTTTTTCGTCCTCGTGTCATAATGTACTATTTTGCTGTACTTAAAATAAAATTTCCATTTTATTTCCAAAATGCTCAATTATTTCTGGCAAATATGATCACGAAAATCGGTGAGATTTTCATTTCGCAGACGATTCGAATAATTCGAAATCATATACATCTCAGTCGTTAAATTTCCACGCAAAAAAATACAGCGTATTTTTGCGACGAGTAGTATTCGCCAGAAAAAAATTAAACATTCAGGAGGAAAAAAAAATCCATCTTGAGCTCGGCAGAAAGAATAAAATGAAATTTCCAATAAGAAACACTTTTGAAAAACTTAATTTTAATGGAATTATCCCTGTCGATTTCAAAGTGAATAATTTTTTATCTCGACGAGTATTCGAAATTATCTTTATTCCACGCGGTACGATAATGGACGTTTTAACACCGAGTACAATAAAATTTCGTATAATGCTCAACGAAAAAAAGAACTTTTTCGTCCTCGTGTCATAATGTACTATTTTGCTGTACTTAAAATAAAATTTCCATTTTATTTCCAAAATGCTAAATTATTCCTGGCAAATATTATCACGAAAATCGGTGAGATTTTCATTTCGCAGAAGATTCGAATAATTAGAAAACATCTCAGTCGTTGAATTTCCACGCAAGAGCTTGAAAAAAAAAAAAACGCATGGCCACTTAACAATTGTCACACTGTAAGGTATACGTACACACGTGGAACTGGCATGAGAGCAAAAAAAAATGGAGCCTAGTCATATAACTATTCGTTTACGATGTGTGTGTATGTGTGTGTGTGTGGGTGTGTGTGTGCGTGTGGGTGTGTGTGCATCTCTGTGTTCTATACCATCGTCATTCGTCATTCATCGTCTTTGTAAGAACGGGTCATAAACGGAAGAAGAAAAGAAAAAACCGAAAAAAAAACAAACCAAAAGAACGAGAAGGAAAAACAAGAAAAAAAAAAAACAATGATAAGAAATATTGTGACCATCGATATTTAACTACATGTTTTGTGTAGTTTAGGCAAAACGATATTTTTCACTGTCGCCTATTACTTTTATTATTATCATTATTAATATTACAATTATTATTATTATTATACTTTACGATAAATGGTACTATTAATTTAGCATGACGATTATGGTTATGGATTGCGTCGTCGCGGAACTAGCCACGTTATAATGTTAAAAAAAAAAAAGAACGAAAGAAACATTGTTATTCATCTGTATAAGTAAATGTTTTGCGCGAGAGAGAGAGAGAGAGAGAGTGTGTGTAATAATGTTGGGCCGCAGAGTCATACGGCCATTCAACGAAGTGCGTTTTCTTATAGTAATAATTTTTAAGTATATTATATCACAATTGCGATTGTCATAATTATTATTATCGTCAGCGAAAAAATTCACGAATTTTATCGTCCAATTTGGTTTTTTTTTTTTTTTTTTTTTTCGTCCTCGGCTAAGCTTCGCGGTAACGTTGAAAGACTCTTCGTACTTTTTTTTTGCGCGAAAAGTTGTGCGTCGAAGTGCTCGAAAAACTTTGCAATGCTTTTTTCTTTTTTTTTTTTTTCAAGACGAAGAAGCTGAGAAATCGCACGAGTGTACTTAAAAGAATGACGATCACGGGCTTTTTTTTTTGTTCGTTATTAATGTCGGGAAAAACAAGATGGCTGTCACTGTTGAGGACGTTCGCGCTTTGCCAAATATTCGTCAGTTTTTCTTGTCTGTTATGTTTTTCTTTTTTTTTTTTCTTTTTATTCGTTACGAGAGGAATGTTGAGTTTCACGCCGAGGCCTGAGGCAATTCGCGAAACGAGAGAGAGAGAGAGAGAGAGAGAGAGAGAGAGAGAGTGTATGTCACGAAGAAAATAACATTTTTTTTCGAAAATTACCGAAGCACGGTTAAAAAAGTAAGAATTTTAATATTTTTTAAAGGATTGAATGCTCGTAACTCTCGTTCACTCGGCTCGCAACCCCCGCATTATTAGCCTCAACAGGAATCATCCTCGTTATTATTATTATTATTATTATTATTGTGTAGCAGTTGAAACACGTTTATTTCGTTTAGTTTAATTATTATGATTATTATAAGTATCGTGATGCCCCTTGTCACGTTAAAAAAAAAAGCAGTGAACGTAGTCGGGTTATCCCCTTTGTTTTTTTTTCACGTCACGACGAGAGTTTTGTTATTATACATATATATATATATATATATATATATATATACAGGGCTACTGATTACGATCTCGTGAAATTCATGCAAAAATGAGCCATTTTCGAGCCATTATTTATATTATAATTTTTTTAACTGAAGATTAGAGAACTTTAAAAATTAATAAAAAAAAAAGAAATATTGCATGGAATCAAACTTATCTATTATTTGTAATTTGAGGAAACAGTCACGAAGAACGATCAACAATAAAATAAGAATAATATCCAAACATTTTTGAATGACAAAACTCTGCAAGTCTAATAATTTTCGTAATTTTCTTCGACAAAAATGTAGGTTTTATTTTTAAAAAATCACTTACTTTATTCGTATTTTATTCTTGATAATTCTTTCTTACCGTGTCCTCAAATTACAAATAATAAAAAAGTTTGATTCCATAGAACAGTTTATTTTTACAATTAATTTTTAAAGTAGCCTATCCCGTCACTTTGAAAAAAAAGATATAATAAAAATAATATCTTGAGAATGGTTTTGTTATTGTATATATATATATATATATATATATATACAGGGCTACTGATTACGATCTCGTGAAATTAATGTAAAAATGAGCCATTTTCGAGTCACTATTTATATTATTATTTTTTTAACTGAAGGTTAGAGAACTTTAGAAATTAATTAAAAAAAAAAGAAATATTGCATGGAATCAAACTTATCTATTATTTGTAATTTGAGGACACAGTCACGAAGAACGATCAACAATAAAATAAGAATAATCTGCAAACATTTTTGAATGACAAAACTCTGCAAGTCTAATAATTTTCGTAATTTTCTTCGACAAAAAAGTAGGTTTTATTTTAAAAAAAATCATTAACTTTATTCGTATTTTATTCTTGATAATTCTTTGTTACTTTGTCCTCAAATTACTAATAATAAAAAACTTTGATTCCATAGAACAGTTGATTTTTTCAATTAATTTTTAAAGTAGCCTATCCCGTCACTTTGAAAAAAAGATATAATAAAAATATCTCGAAAATGATTTATTTTTTGCATAAAGCATTACTTTAGTAATGATGACCAGAACCAAAGTGACCAATAACCAGTAGCCCTCTATATAGTGTGTTTTTTTTTTTTAATTACTCTCGACGCGTGCCGCTTTTTCTCGATACTTCGTATGTTTCGTTTTCCCGCCACCCCGCTTATGTGCAAACACACACGAACACACACACACACACCCACCCACGCACATACACATTTATATTCGTTTGAAAGTACGCCAGTAACGATGTTTTTTTTTGTTTTTTGTTAAATGAGCGGAGAAACGGTGGATTCGTGAATCGTGCCATTTCATTACGAACGAGAAAAACGGAAAGAGAGTGAGAGAGAGAGAGAGAGAGAGAGAGAGAGAGAGAGATAGAGAGATCAAAAGAGGATACAAAATGAAGAAAATGAAGAGTATGAAGAAAAACGAATCTTCGGGTTACGACTTTTGATGCCAGTTATGTATAGCTTAAGCGAAAAAACCAAAGTACATTGTTTTCTTTTTCTTTCTATTTTTTTTTGTTTTTGTTTTTTCGAGTCACGAGACTCATTTCCGTTCTCTGTGAAAGCTTTTTGTTTTTTTTTTCCGTCTCGTGTACGCAAGTCGACAAAAGCCCGTTGTTCTTTTTTTTCATTCTCGACTCCTCTCTCTCTCTCTCTCTCTCTCTCTCTCTATCTCTTTCTTCTCGCTTCTGCAGGGAATGTGAATCCAAAAATCATGTTATCGAAGTATCAGCGGTCATAGTGCAATTATAATTGTCGAGCGCACCGGGGATATTTTTTTTTTCTTCTTCTTCTTTCTCAATAACCGGGCTATGTATCGTTAAAGAAAAGAAGAAAAAAAAAAAAAAAAGGAGACATAATGTGCTTTTCAGCCAAACGCTGATCGTGTATTGCGAAACGTTGCACACGTTAAATTTGACGTTTTTTTTTTTTTTTCTCGAGAGTTTGCTTGCGACGAGAATATTGGAGAATTGATTTAAAAGGAAAAAAAAATTAAAAGCAAATTGTAGCTATGGGGAACGTAAAAATTTGTTAAAAAAAAATCGTCCGTACGCACACATTTCGTAATCGCAAATTTCGTTTCAATGGACAAATTTTTCAAATTGAAAAAAGCCTTGACGAGCCGAGTCTCAAGGAAAGTTTAAAAAAAAAGTCGATCTTTCGTAGCGATGTTGTGCTTTTTCTTTTATTTTTCTTTCAAGTTACATAAAATGGTATTTGAAATCGACTTTTGGAATGATTGAAAAAGAAAAAAAAAGTATTTTCGCAAGGAACAAAAGTGTTTTTGTTTTTAAACTCAACACGAAGTTTTCGAATACTCGATGAGCTTGCTGCGTAATTGTTTTTATTTTTTTTTACCGAACAATGATTCTCGCAAGCTTTTGCTTCGCCTCGTGCCGCTCGATCGTAATTGAAACGAACTTTTGGAATGATTGGAAAAATATTTCGTGGAGCTTGAATTCGAAGGATTTTCTTTGCTCTCAAGCACGAAATTTTGGACACTCGATGAGTTCGCTGTGAAATATTTTTGCCAGTGGATCATTCTGACGAGCACATTTTTTTTTTCTTTTCTTCACGAGCGAAAATTTAGCCTTCGCTATGATTTTTTTTTTTTTTGTTCTCCATTGGTGAATCATTTTTGGACAATACTTGTTTTTTTTTCCCCCCGTCAAATACTATTTTATCCAATTTTTTCTCGCTCTGCAAGGCAACAAAATCATTGCAACGAAATGTTTGTGTGAAACACTGTGGCAAAAAGAAAAAAAAAATATCTCCAGTTATCGCGAGTACGAGATATCGTTTGTATGAAACATATATATATATATATATATATATATATATATATATATATATTTAAATATTAAATATATTAAAAAAATGTGTATTTTCGAGAGCAGCTCACGCGACACGGAAACGTATTGTGAAAATAACAATATACACATATTTATTTTGTCGGTTGAATTTTTTTTTTTTTTTGATTTTTCGTTGTTTTTTTTCCTCTTCTTTTTCATTGTTTGCTTTCATTTTTTTTCTTTCCCGCTACGTCACGAACTACGTGTCCTGCATCCAAAGATCGAAAGGTATCATTTTTCCAGGTCGTCGATCCGTCTCACTCTTGAAAACGTTTTGTTTTTTTTTTTTTGCTTTTTTTTTTTGCTTCTCTCGCAATTTTGCGCAGCCCGAGACAATTTTTCATAAAATTAGGAGATGTTTAACGCTTTGTTTTTGTTTTTTTTTTTTTGGCATACGTGAAAAGTCTTAAAAATTTATGGCAATCGATGACGGCACACCGGAGCTCGATGAGCGAATTCTTTCGATCATAACGATATTTCGTACTTTTTCTTTTTGCTTTTTAAATGTAAATTAGTATTTTTTTTTTTTTTGCACTTTGTGGAAGAAAATTAAGGGCTACGTGTTTAAAAAAAAACGTAACGCTTTGATTGCAACGATGACGAATGGTGCAAAAATCATTGAAGAAAAGATATTTGTAAGAAAAAAAAGGATTGATCCGGTAATTCTTTTTTTTTATCGGGTTAACGTGCTCAAAATTGATGGCATTTTGCTTCTTTTTTTTTTGCTCCAAAATTCTCGAATTGTTTCGCTTCAGCACGGCTAAACATTTTTTTTTTTTTTCGCGGGCATTGTCAGTTCGAAACGCAAATACTTTTATTTATTTCTTCTCCCGCAACTGTAGAAAAATAATCTGGAAAACAAAGAACGAACGAGTGACTCGCAAGAATCGAGACGAAATTTTATATGTAAGGGCGCTCGTTGTTTACTCAAAAAAAAATTTTTTTTTGTATCGAGAACACGAAAGGAATCACGAGCAACAGTTCGAACGAAGAATTTGGACTCGGTCGAGATGGTTGTGTACATTAATAGTGACGTCGCCCGCAAATTTGGCAAAAAAAAAAAAAGAAAACCCCCCCGAGACGAGGGTGCGAGAAAAAGGAGAAGCGAAAAAAAAAAAGAAATTGATAAGCAAAAAAAAGAAACGAATGAGCGAGTATAAAAAGGCACACTTAGCGACGAGGTTTCTCCCTTCGCGTGAACCTAATACACGATTCTTATTTTCTGGCTCGATTGAAGCGTCGAGGTGAAAAAAAAACTTACCATTTTTCACGAGAACAAAAAAAAAAAAAAAAAAAATTCGTAACGATCTCGGAGGGAGATCCAATCGTCGAGAAAACGTCATGCGTTTTTCAACTTTTTCCTTCTCTTCGGACGACGCGAACACACATATTTTAAGTATTCACAATTTGGCATATATATATATATATATAATATATATATATATATATATATATTATATTAAATATATATTATATATATATATATATATATATATATATATATATATATATATATAGATAATGAAAAGGAAAAAAAGGGAAAAAAATGATTCTAACAATTAAAATAGTATTATCGTAATGTCTATCACAACTAAGAGTCACGGTGTCTAAATAGTTACGATTTAGATTTTTTATATTTGCGTGCAAGGGTGTAGACGTGTGATATATCAAATATATACATATAAATATATATAAATATATATACATATATATATATATATATATGTATATATATATATGCGTATGTATACATATATGTATATATAATTATTGAAAAAAAAATACAGAAAACAAGATGATGCTAAACAAAAAAGCAACGTGAGAGCGTGCGCGAACGCACTGCGCTGTAGTTAGGTGGGCAAGTTAATAAATCGTATTTTGGAAATAAACGCTGTTAATCACGTTATTTTCTTCGCGTATACCTAGAACGTTTTTTATTTCATCCCGTGTAGATTAATGGCGGTAAGATTTTTCTCGCTGTTGGCAATTTTGTGGGAAAAAAAAACGTGTGTACCGACGATAAATATCACATTACTATTGGTTGATACAACAGAATTGAAAGGGTCGGGGAGGGGAACTACGTTACCGAGTGTCTTCTCGCAGTCGGTAAATTACCGGTGGTGGGTAAATTGCCGGTAGTCGGTAAATTACCGGTGGTGGGTAAATTGCCGGTAGTCGGTAAGGTTGCGGTGATGGTAAATTACTGGCAGTCGGTAAAGTACCGGTAAAGCCCATATTCCATAAGCTTATGAAAGGCTTTCGAGGTGCTTTCTCTTGTGCAGCTTGTGCATAGCGGAACAGAAAGTTCTCGCGATCACTTGACATTGTCTCGATCGCGGTACAACCGATCGTTGGATATGAAGCTTTCCACGTGATCGTGTGCAGGTAAGTTTGCAGAAATTTCTTTTTTTTTGTCAACACGCAGAGCCGTCGCGACAAAATATCGTAATTGGGAGTACAAATTAATTCGGTCCGTTT
Source organism: Ophion ventricosus (assembly GCA_963932345.1). NCBI lineage: Eukaryota > Metazoa > Arthropoda > Insecta > Hymenoptera > Ichneumonidae > Ophion > Ophion ventricosus. Next base: position 30,050,782 of record OZ010717.1, on the reverse strand, counting down.
TTTTGTGGTAAAAAATCCATTTATTTCAAAATAAAAGATACGAATAGATTAATCAAAGTATTGTCCATCGCTGGCTACTACTTTTTCCCACCTCTCAGGCAATTTTCGAATTCCATCTCGAACAAAAAGTCTCGTCTTTTGAGGGGATCCAAGTTTTGAGCCAATTTTCGATTTCTGCGAAAGAAGTGAACCGCTGACCTGCTAAATCCTGCTGCATCCGTTGGAACAACCAGTAATCAGAAGGAGCAATGTCCGGAGAATACGGCGGGTGCGGTAAAATATCCCATTTGAGCGTTTCCAAATATTTTTTTACGACTTTTGTGACATGAGGCCGAGCGTTGTCATGCAGAAGAATAACTTTGTCATGTTTTTGCTCGTATTCCGGCCGTTTTTCTCGTAACGCACGGCTCAAACGAATCAAATGTAGTCTATACCGATCGCCCGTAATGGAATCGCCAGGTTGTAGCAGCTCATAGTACACAACACCCTTTTGGTCCCACCAGATACACAGCATGACCTTCGAACCATGGATATTCGGCTTTGGTGTTGATGTTGAGGTCGATGGCAACGATTTACCGGGCAAAGCGTAGTATTTTTTCTTCTTGGGGTTATCGTAGAATATCCATTTCTCATCCCCAGTCACAATCCGATGTAAAAAAAACCCTTTCTTCTTTGCCTTTGAATCAGCTGCTCACAAGAGAAAAATCGCCTTTCAACGTCTCGCAAATTCAGTTCATGAGGCACCCAATTTCCTTGCTTTTCAATCAATCCCATGGATTTTAGTCGTACGAAAACTGCTTGTTGTGTCACTCACAATGAATCTGCAAGCTCTTCTTGCGTTTGACTCGGATCTTCATCGAGTAATGCCTCCAATTCATTGTCTTCGAATTTTTTTGGCTGTCCAGGGCGAGGCTTGTCTTCAACGCTGCAATCACCGTTCTTAAAGCGTGGAAACCATTCCCTGCATGATTTATCAGTTGGAGCATCATCACCATAAACTTCAACGAGCATTCGATGCGCTTCAGCTGCACTTTTCTTCCAATTAAAGCAGAAAAGTAAAACCCCCCAGCCCCAACATAGGGGTTGAAATGTTACAAAATGCCCTACCTCATCACGTGTTTCCGGGAACTTCAAGATAACTTATGGAATTAATAGCAAATGTCAGCCTCCCCCGACGTAATATCACTTACTATAATGGAATCAACAATTTCATGGCGAAAAAAAAATGTTCCCATCGAAATTGGGGTGGTGCCCCACTTATGCATATGGTCTTGAAGTTTGCAGCATTGAAACGCAACGAAATTATTATTTTTATCGTATTGCCCATTTTTTTTTAGTACATTCAGGCTACAAACATCACTAAGATATTTTTGAAGATCTATATTAGGGATCCATAACCCAAAGGTGCTGAAAAAGAGTTCAGATAGTAATAAAAATAAAGAAATTAAAAAAAAATAACGAAGGAATTACGTTGCATTCCAACGATGAAAACTTCAACAACATGCATAATTACGGTAATTACGCAGTTTGAGGACTTTTCCGAAAAAAGACGGGAAATTTTTCTTTTTCACCGTGAACTTGTTTATTTCATTATATTGAGTGATATTCCGTCGGAGGAGGCTGACACTTTCCATTAATTCCATAAGTTATGGAATTTTGAAGTTCGCGGAAACGCGTGATAAAATAGGGCATTTTTTATATTAAAAAAATAATAATAAAAATTATAAAAAAAGCCTTCATAAATACCCCCTGCCCCTCACTCTCTGTTTTTTTTTGTGTTGTCTGCGGAAGGTGTCTGATGCAGAGGACTTTTCCGAAAAACGACGGAAATTTTTTTTTTTCACCGTGAACTTCTTCATTCTATTTTTATAGAGTGCAATTCCATCGGGGGAGACTCCAATTCAAATCTGTCGCGTTCCAATGACCTAGTTCCCCACAAATTGGACACTTCATAGTGGGAAACAAAACATCATGGGCTTGCAGGTATTGCATCAATTGTTCGAGATCTTCGCACAATCGATGAAATTGGCGTAATTCGTACACGAGCAATTGACACAATTCATTTATAAAGAAAGGCGTTTTACCAGATGTGCAAGTATGAAATGCGGATTTTTTTTCTAAAAAAAAAAAACACGTTAAATTCGGAAAAATGATAAAAAGTGCTTTATTCAAAGTATGCTCCATCACTTATACATCTTTCCCATCTTTCGGGCAATTTGCGAATACCACGCCAGTAAAAATCTTCCCCTTTTGCTGCGAACCATTCATCGAGCCATTTTTTCACATCTTCGTACGAACCAAAGCGCTGCTCAGCAAGTGCGTGATCCATCGATGCAAACAAGTGGTAATATCGGAAGGAGCCAAGTCCGGTGAGTAAGCCGCATGGGGTAGAACTTCCCAGCTGAGTGCTTCCAACGTGTCGCGAACCGGTTTTGCCGTATGTGATGGAGCATTGTCATGAAGAAAAATGACTTTGTGTTGCCTCTTTCGTTATTCTGGCCTTTTTTCAAGCAGCGAACGCTTCAAATCGGTCAATTGTTGTTGGTAACGTTTAGTATTAACCGTTTCCCCAGATTTTAACAGCTCATAATAGACCACGCCCCTCTGGTCCCATCAAACACAGAGCATCGTCTTTCTGCCAAAGCGATTCGGTCTTGCGGTCGATGTGGATGGTGCGCCTGGGTCTACCCATGATTTTTTGCGCTTGCGATTCTCAAAATAAATCCACTTTTTATCCCCTGTAACTATACGATGCAAAAACGACTTCCTTTTGTACCGAGCGAGCAAAATGTCACATGTGTTTTTGCGCTTTTCCATTTGCCTGTCGTTCAACTCATGCGGTACCCATCTACCGGTCTTCTGAATCTTTCCCATCTCTCGTAGCCGATTGGAAACAGCCTCTTGACTAACGCCCAATTGCTCGGCGAGTTGTTTTTGTGTTTGCGAATCATCTTCGTCCAACAATGCTTGCAATTCCACATCTTCGTATTTTTTTTTTTGCGGTTTTCCATGTTCCTTGTCTGCAACATCGAAGTCACCACTTTTGAAACGCCGAAAGCATCGTTCACACGTATCTTGCGATGGAGCATGTTCAACATAAGCTTCTCGAAGTAATCGCTATGATTCAGCAGCAGTTTTCTTCAAATGAAAACAAAAAATTAATGCTGTCCGCGAATGCTCTTTGTTCGGTATAAATTTCGACATATTGAACACAACAACACGACACACTATGCACACACTTTTCCAATTTATCACTCGTGCGCGTCTGACACTTGTTGATGACACAACAAAATGGCGCAGTGTCAAGTCTTTATAGCACAAACTGCATTGGTGCACCATCTGTTGTCTGAAATCCGCATTTCATACTTGTACACCTGCACGGAGAGAATTAAAAAGTAATTTTTGTCGTGAATTTCACGGTAAAAATTACCGTGATATATTTCAATGTGGTGACAAGTGAGAAAAGCATAATAATTCGTATGCGACAAGTTTTGTTTTAACTCACGTTACAGAAAATTTCAAATACGTAGCTAAAATGTTACTATACAAGAAGGGTAGCGCGCACGATAATTTTTACCGAGAACACAATACATTTTCCTATAACGCTCATTAAATTTTATAATAAATCTTAAAATAACTGTTATAAAGACGTTAATTTTTTATAGACATTTTTGAAAGGCATAAAATAATAAAATGCAGAGTAAAATTTCGCTGATATTATATATTTTTTAAATTTAAGTTTTGCGTATTTTGTTACACATGAAAATGTACTAGAAAATCTCGTAAAATTTTCTATCTGAAGGAGAAATTTTATTTTATTTTCGTGAAAATCTGTGTTTTACTCGGTAATAATAAACGAAGTTTCAGGGTTGTAATCTGGGTACCGTTACTGCACGGTAATTCTTAACATTTAATTCTCTCCGGCTGGTAATAATATGTTCCAGCGATTGTTTTTACTCGTACGCGGTAAAAAAAAAATTCGCAAATTGCATATTCATCGATATTTCGATTTTTCACAAAAATTCAATACTTTCATCGTATAGCTACGAATAATTTCTATCGAATGCTTTGTCCTAAGTATAAGTTTGATTGTTTTTCGTCACTGCGTGACATATCGCTGTTTGACATATGCCAATCCATTTTTTCCCGCCGCGAAAATCTCGGCATCCCTACTTCGCGTTGCTGCGCGCCCTTGCGAGTAAAACGGCGTCACGACTCTCTAGGCAAGCGCGCATGAGCGCGGTCGCGTGCGTCGTTCGAGCGGTCGTCAGTCGCTCCCCGTTCGCCGGTGGAACATGTTGTTTGATGTGTGATTGTGCTCTTCCTCTTCCTCTCTCTCTCTCTGTCTCTCGCTCTCCCCCACGAGACACCCCGCATCGCGTGTAAACTAAATTTAAAAAAAAAAATAAAAAAAACAAGCGTGTTCTCTCCTCGAGAAACAATGACACGCAAGAGATAGAAAAATTTCGCGTGAGTTGAAAAAAAAAAAATTCATTTAAAATTACGTTTAAACGTTGGCGCCCTGAAGGATCGAGGACGCGCGACGATTTTTTTCTCTTTCCTTCTCCCTTCGGAAGCCCTGGATAGTTTCACTCCGAAAAAAAAAAAAGAAACCGTGAATTTCACGAACAAGAAAAATTGCGGAAATCAGGAAAAACGCCTGCTACAGTGATCAAGTGTGTGTGTGTGTTTTTTTTTGTGCCTGAGTGCGTGCGTGTGTGCAGTTCCATACAATTCACTTTACAGCCGTGTGTGTGTGTGTGTGTGTTTTTTTTTTCACGCGCTCAAAATTGCGAATTAAATTGGGCCAGTGTGATTTTTGTTCTTTTTTTCACGGCGAGTAGCCCCACCTGTTGGTCAAGCCGCTTGACACGAGCGCGTTACGCCTCCTTACGTACGCGCGAATCCATGTCAATAAATAAATAGCGAAGTATATATATATATATTTGTTTTTTCTTGTGCTTCGTCTTCTCGCTTGGATTACCGGATTATAAACGCACAGTGATGCTGCCAAGATAGGCGCTCCTCGTCGTCGGGACGCGCTCAAAGGTGAGTCGATGATAGTCGGTAAAACAAAATCTACAAGTCAGTAAAAATAAACACAAAAGATAATACGGATAAACTTTCGAATGGCCGTTACCTCCGATTTGGCTGAAATTTGGCACAGACCTTCTTTTCGACGATACAAGATAGTGTGTAAAATGATTTTTCGCGCATCGCAATAGTTTTCTCAATATAGAATTTTGAAAAATGCAAATTTAACACGTGCGTGTATATCTACAGAGTGGCGTGCAAAAGTTTCGGGCCAACCTTTTCTTCGCAGTTGTTCATTGGACAGTATCGAATTGGCGGAAAGTTCGGTTTTTTCCGACGAATCCAAATTTCAATTGTTTGAAATTCAATTGTTGTTCAAGTGATGGTCGCAAGTACGTAAGACGTCCAGCAGGTACCAGATACGATGTACGATATCAAATTCCAACTGTAAAACACGGTGGCGGAAATATTAAAGTTTGGGGAGCATTTTTCGATAGCGGTATTGGTCCGCTAATAGAAATCCAAGGCAATATGGACGCTATAATGGATCGAAATATATTGCAAGACCATATCGACGGCAGTATGGAAGAACGTTCTATCTCAAATTGTGATAGAAGAACGTGCTATCCCAAATTGTGATAGAAGAACGTGCTATCTCAAATTGTGATAGAAGAACGTGCTATCTCAAATTGTGATAGAAGAACGTGCTATCTCATATTATGAGAGAAGAACGTGCTATCTCAAATTGTGATAGAAGTACGTGCTATCTCAAATTGTGATAGAAGAACGTGCTATCCCAAATTGTGATAGAAGAACGTGCTATCTCAAATTGTGATAGAAGAACGTGCTATCTCAAATTGTGATAGAAGAACGTGCTATCTCATATTATGAGAGAAGAACGTGCTATCTCAAATTGTGATAGAAGAACGTGCTATCCCAAATTGTGATAGAAGAACGTGCTATCTCAAATTGTGATAGAAGAACGTGCTATCCCAAATTGTGATAGAAGAACGTGCTATCTCAAATTGTGATAGAAGAACGTGCTATCTCAAATTGTGATAGAAGAACGTGCTATCTCAAATTGTGATAGAAGAACGTGCTATCCCAAATTGTGATAGAAGAACGTCCTATCTCAAATTGTGATAGAAGAACGTGCTATTTCAAATTGTGATAGAAGATCGTGCTATCTCATATTATGAGAGAAGAACGTGCTATCTCAAATTGTGATAGAAGAACGTGCTATCCCAAATTGTGATAGAAGAACGTGCTATCTCAAATTGTGATAGAAGAACGTGCTATCTCAAATTGTGATAGAAGAACGTGCTATCTCAAATTATGAGAGAAGAACGTGCTATCTCAAATTGTGATAGAAGAACGTGCTATCTCGAATTGTGATAGAAGAACGTGCTATCTCGATCAGTCAACATATTTTCATTGATACAGCACTGGTATTTGGGGCACCTCAGTATACAGAGCACCCTTTCTGTTAGGTTATTTCATTTTCTAATATGATTTAGCTCGATAATAGAAAAAAATTAAGATATGTTTGAATAAACAACTTTATTTTAATCATCAATATAAATAAATATATTGATGATTAAAAAAAAGTTGTTTATTCAAACATATCTTAATGTTTATTATCGAGCTAAATCATAATCTATTATCGAGCTAAATCTCAATCTATTATTGAGCTAATTCATATTAGAAACTTTTTTTTAATCATCAATATATTTATTTATATGGAATTTTTAGAACCTACAGTACTGTAGGTAACTGCAGGTTCTAAAAATTCCATATAAATAAATATATTGATGATTAAAAAAAAGTTGTTTATTCAAACATATCTTAACTTTCTTCTATTATCGAGCTAAATCATATTAGAAAATTAAATAACCTAACAGAAAAAGTGCTCTGTATACTGAGGTGCCCCAAATACCAGTGCTGTATCAATGAAAATATGTTGACTGATCGAGATAGCACGTTCTTCTATCACAATTCGAGATAGCACGTTCTTCTATCACAATTTGAGATAGCACGTTCTTCTATCACAATTTGAGATAGCACGTTCTTCTCTCATAATATGAGATAGCACGTTCTTCTATCACAATTTGAGATAGCACGTTCTTCTATCACAATTTGAAATAGCACGTTCTTCTCTCATAATTTGAGATAGCACGTTCTTCTATCACAATTTGCGATAGCACGTTCTTCTATCACAATTTGAGATACCACGTTCTTCTATCACAATTTGGGATAGCACGTTCTTCTATCACAATTTGAGATAGCACGTTCTTCCATACTGCCGTCGAATATGCTCCCATTTGTAAAGAAAAATATGCCGAATGGGTGGATATTTCAACACGACAATGATCCCAAACATGCTTCGCGTCTTGTGAAGAATTTCCTTGAAAGCCGAAAAGTGCGACTTCTCGACTGGCCCTCGCAGTCACTGGATTCAAATCCGATTGAACATGTGTGGCAAGAGCTCAAGGCTCGCGTTGGAACGAAGAATCACTTCAACAAGACGGAATTATGGGATCATTTGCAATATGAGTGGGAAAAAATGCCACAAGATCGCATCTCGCAATTATAATTGCGTCTATGCCTCCGACGATGCGCTGCTGTCTAATCGCTGCTAAGGGCATGGCAACGAAGTATTGACTCTAGAGAAAAAACTAAACCATGTTTTGTTATTTTTATAATGTTTTTTTTTTTATACGCAATAGTATATGGCCCAATACTTTTGCACAGTCATTAAATAAAAACTGTTGGATAATTAATTGTTAAAGAGTGATATATCACATATTTTTTTTTAATATCAAGCATCTCGACGCCAATTATAAGTGTCATCACTCCTTTGTATTTCCCGTACCATCGTATTTCTATGCAATATCCACGAAAAATAGGGTGACCCGAAACTTTTGCACGCCACTGTATATCTAATAGCACCCACTCCTGTCCCTACTCTAACATCATCTTAAGGAGGTGGGGGAGGACGCACGCACACACACGCACATACACACACGTGGTTTGGAGTAAAAAAATACCGCGGAATTGACGAGGCCGTGGGGTCCGCGCACACATACACATTTACACTAAAACAGCCCTTATCAGGGCTAGAAATGCTAAGCAGACAACCACCACGTGGTCCATTCCGTTCCAACTGCTAGTGGCGTGGCCAACGTGGCCAACTGCTATTGGCAGAACAATGATGGAAAAGAGGCTGCAAATTCGGAATTCCACACGATGCTCAAAGTTCCATCTTCCTCCCCAATCTTCCGGCTCAAACTTCCTCATAGAGAAAGCTTAAAGCATCGTCGACGTGTGTGTTTCTATCTTGAGAAAGAAAAATATATTCCGCAGATATTTTTCTTATTTTTAATAAAATATTATTTTATCAATAGGTTTTGTATAATTAATTTTGATATAAAAAAGCGAATATTATTTTTTTACATAAATTCTTTTTTTATCAAATTTGAATTGATATTTGAATTGATAAAAAAAAATGTATGTAAAAAAATATAATATTCTCTTTTTTATATTAAAATTAATTATACAAAACCTATTGATAACATAATATTTTATTGAAAATAAGAAAAATATATTCCGCATATATTTTTCTTATTTTTAATAAAATATTATTTTATCAATAGATTTTGTATAATTAATTTTAATATAAAAAAGCGAATATTATTTTTTTTACATAAATTCTTTTTTTTATCAAATTTGAATTGATATTTGAATTGATAAAAAAAATGTATGGAAAAAAATGTAATATTCTCTTTTTTATATTAAAATTAATAATACAAAACCCATTGATAAAATAATATTTTATCAATAAGTTTTGTATAATTAATTTTGATATAAGAAAATGAATATTATTTTTTTTACATACATTTTTTTTTACATAAATTCTTTTTTTTATGATGAATTCGTTTTTTTTTACATACATTCTTTTTTTACGATGGATTTGTTTTTTTTTTACATAAATTCAAACATTGCACAATATCTGTACCGAATGCACTTCCATTTTCATGTAAGCCTGCGTATGAGTGTGATGCGTGAACACACACACACCCCCACACCCACACACACACACGCACGCACGCACACACACACACACACACACACACACACACGCATACGCGCACACACACACACACACACACACACACACACACATGTTTACGATCCACGAACCTATGCAGCGAAGCTGTCGAGGAATCCGGACCGGTAAGATCGCTTCTGGCAGCCGCGACTCGTGATAGCCTTTCGTCCCGCGAGAGCGAGACCGCGCGCTATCGCATCATCGTGATGGAATCCTCGATCTCACAATCGCCGGTAGAGATATTTCCGTTGCCCTCTTGCCCCTCCTTCACTGCCGTCAATTCGCGTTCCTCCATCCAAAGGGAGCCAATCCTCATTGGCGTAGCCAGGGGTGGGCACACTCATCACACTACTCACCCCTCAGAAGAAAAAAAATCGATCGAAAATAATTCAAATCAAACAATCGATTAATTTTGAGTTTCACCCAAGCATTCGTAAGGAAATAATTTCATTGAACTTGAACTATTACCTTCGTCGTAATTTCGTAATTTATATAAAAAAATAATTATTTTATGACGTTAATTAAATAGATATGAAATTTTCGCTGTCGAGTCAATTGTCGACAAAAGAAAAGCATTAATACGAAGTAGCAGACAATATCATTGTAAATACAAAACGCATATTTAAGAAATTGGATAAGAAGAACGAAAAGGATTTGATCAATAATTATAATTATTGATCATTAAAGCTACAATAAATATGTTTATTGCAGGGCGTTATGAATGAAAAGTAAGGTGAATCGATAACGTATAACGCAGAAAATTACATTTGTTAGTAGAAAAAAAAATGGGATTTCAAGTTTGCATCATTGGAGGGCAATGCAATTTTTTTTTCTTTTACTTTTCCCAAAATTCCTTCTAGCAGGTTTTCGAACTCAAAATCTTTCAAGCATAATTTACAATCGTTGTTGGGAGAGCTAGAATTAAAATTTCAAAAAAAAAAAACATTTCGTATTACATTTTTTAAAATGAAATAAAAGAAATTAATATTTATTTCTAAATTATTATAGCATTATAAATTTTCGTTGCATTTCAAATGCTAAAAAATCGTGTCACATCTTTTCACGAGCCGAAATATCGAAGTATTATTTTACTTTTGATAAATTTACCTTGGTAAATAAATGGCACTTTATTGGGCGGTCTATTGATAAATGTTTTTGTTTTCTCTTTGGAGCAACGGATGATTTGAGTTGGAGAGAATTTGATGGTTGTAAAATGCTTGTTCTTTCGTGTAAAAAAGCCCCCTACACCTCGTTTCATTACAGCCGCGAAGTTTTCTCTTCGTGGCTGATTCCGCACATTACGGGTTGAGGTTACGTACAACATACAACATATATACGACACAGAGAGTACAAGCGAAGCACGAGACTTTTTCTCTCGCTCTCGCCCGCGCTTCGCGGCGTGTCTCATACACGCACGCGAATCCCTTGGCAAGAGAGAGAGGGAGAGAGAGAGGCTGTGAGCCTCCCCCCCCCCCCCCCCCTGGAGAGGGCCCGTACAACTCCACTCGTAAGATCGCCCCTTCCCCCTGCCCGGACCACTCGGAGTCATGCGGCTCTTTGAATTCTCTCTCCGTAAGCCCCGACGAATTTCTAACCGCACGACGGCACGTCGTAGCGTGGAATGAGCGACGGCCGCGCGCGCACGGAGCGCCAAGGGACGCGGACGGTCGTCCCGGAGGGGCAAGGAGGAGGCAAAACTCGCGCGCATTCCACAATATTCGCGCATGCGCGAACTGTACTTCGCCGAGGAGAATACCGCAATCGGGCGCGCGCGCGCACACGTGTGTGAGTGAGAGAGTGAGTGAGTGAGAGAGAGAGAGACAGAGAGAGAGAGAGAGCGAGTGAGCGAGCTAGTGAGTGAGTGAGTGAGTGAGTGAGCGAGTAAGTGAGTGAGCGAGCGAGTGAGCGAGTAAGCGAGTGAGCGAGCCAGTGAGTGAGTGAGAGAGCGAGCCAGTGAGTGAGTGATTGGGCGAGTGAGCGAGTGAGTGAGTGAGTGAGTGAGCGAGCGAGTGAGTGAGTGGGCGAGTGAGCGAGTGAGTGAGTGAGTGAGTGAGTGAGTGAGTGAGTGAGCGAGCGAGTGAGTGAGCGAGTGAGCGAGTGAGTGAGTGAGTGAGTGAGCGAGTGAGTGAGCGAGTGAGTGAGTGAGCGAGTGAGTGAGTGAGCGAGTGAGCGAGTGAGTGAGTGAGTGAGTGGGTGAGTGAGCGAGTGAGCGAGCCAGTGAGTGAGTGAGTGAGTGAGCGAGCGAGTGAGTGAGTAAGCGAGTGAGTGAGTGAGTGAGTGAGTGAGTGAGTGAGCGAGCGAGTGAGTGAGTGGGCGAGTGAGCGAGTGAGTGAGTGAGTGAGTGAGTGAGTGAGTGAGTGAGCGAGCGAGTGAGTGAGCGAGTGAGCGAGTGAGTGAGTGAGTGAGTGAGCGAGTGAGTGAGCGAGTGAGTGAGTGAGCGAGTGAGCGAGTGAGTGAGTGAGTGAGTGGGTGAGTGAGCGAGTGAGCGAGCCAGTGAGTGAGTGAGTGAGTGAGCGAGCGAGTGAGTGAGTAAGCGAGTGAGTGAGTGAGTGAGTGAGTGAGTGAGTGAGTGAGTGAGTGACCGAGTGAGCGAGTGAGTGAGCGAGTGAGTGAGCGAGTGAGTGAGCGAGTGAGTGAGCGAGTGAGTGAGCGAGTAAGTGAGTGAGAGAGTGAGTGAGCGAGTGAGTGAGTGAGTGAGTGAGTGAGCGAGCCAGCGAGCTAGCCAGTGAGCGAGACAGCAAGCGAGAGAAAGAGAGAGAGAGTGAGAGAGAGAGCGTGAGGAAGAGCGAGCGGAAGAGGGCGGGCAGGAGCGGGAGAGAGAGAGAGAGAGAGAGAGAGAGTGTACTTGAGTCGCGAGTAGTAGCACCCGCGCACTCGAACCGCGATTCCCCGCGGGCTGCAACGCTCTCGCGAGTACCGACCCGGCGCCGACGAGACGAGTTCACCACGTCCGAGGACTCCGATCGTCGGGCCCCGATGACGATGCATTCCATCGTATATCGCAATCGCGCAATCTTAATCGTATTATAAAATTCTCGTGCGCGTCTGGTACGCTCGTTTTGTTTTCTTTAAGGCCTTAGGCCACTCTAGGATTTTTTCAAAAATCGATTATTTTCTATTTTTTTTTTTTGTTAAAAATGTATCTCAGTACCTATAAAATTATATTCCAAATGATTATGAGTGTGAGTAATCTCTAAGTACTCGATTTTCGAATTCTAGCGCAACCCCATGACGTTGAAGTTTACATCGTTGGAGTACAACGATATTTTTTTTTTCAATTATTTCTCTATTTTTTTTGTCGTCATCGAAAGCCCTTTTCTTTTAATTTAAGTCGTAAATTCCTAATAACAGTATGTAAAAACGATTGAGCAATTTTCGGATCCTCAATTACTAACAAAAAAAAATCAATAATTAAAAAGAATTCATTTTCGTTGCATTCCAACGATGCAAACTTCAACGTCATCGCAACCCCTCTTGATTCATGTCGTGACTTTCTACTAACTTTTAAACGCGTTTATCTCAAAACTACATTTTTCAAGTCGCCCGGACTCATAACTTAAACAAATTTCAACCGTTTGACTTGAAATTTTGAACTGTATATTTAGAATTACATTTTCTGAGGCAATACGTAGGATTTTAAAAATTATATTGCATAGTTCATTTTTTATAAACAATTTTCTGATGATTTTCTCATGGTATTTTATACTTTTTGTTTTAGAAATGCGCCATTTTGACAAAAAACAATATATTTTAAAAAATCCTACTTCTATAGCTATTCTTATATATAATCGAAAAAACTTTAGTGTCTCATAATAACTCAAAAATTATAGGAGCCGTTGGTCCGGCCGTTGACCTTCCAGAAATAAAAGCGTCATCGGAAAAATGCTGCACAGGCGCCATTTTTACATGTATCGCTGTGAAAAAAATAATTTTGTATAATCAATTACGTGTATAATAAAATCCCTATTTTGTAATTCCGATTTATTTTATGGTTTGGCTGAAAAAAAATCACAAAATATGCCCGTTTTTTTTTTGCCTCTAGAGTGGCCTAAGGCCTTAAGGCTTGAAATCAATGCTGGTATGGATTGATGAAGACGCTTAGGCAGCAATATTGTTATGGATACAGTCCGATTCGGACTGGGATCCTGATTTGCTCAATCGGGAACCAGTCGGACATCGGAACGGATCCGGGAGCGATATGGTAAGGCACGCAAATTGGATTCCAGCCAGGATTCTAATCCAGAACTATTAAGGACTCTAGTCAGAATTCATATAGAAACTTTGCATAGGATCCAGGCTAGAATGCCGATCTTCTGGAACAATATCTATTTCGATATCGTATCGGATCCCAGGGATTAATGTGAAAATCACCAGGAGATACCGATCCGTATCAGCTGGAGACACTTGACATTTTGTGAAATAATTTAGTCAAGGATCTGAAAAAGATTAGGTAACAAATTGGTGCTACAGTATAACTGTCAAAACTTATATATTAGATGAAGTAAAAAGTTCTGAGCCTTTTTTTCGCTTTATTTCGACGATGAAATTAACATAGTTAGGATTATCCGATTTAGATCAAATATGCGACATTTCGTTCGATAACTTTTGTCCATTTTGAAGGTAATTTCATAATTCCGCGATTGAAGAAGTCCTCGTCCCTATTGGTAAAAAACTTGACCAGCTCATTTCCACAAGCCTCTCTTGAAGCCAGTTTTGTACCATCAAGAAAATTTTGCAAATGCTTGAAAATATGATAATCGCTTGGTGCCAGGTCTGGCCTATACGGCGGGTGCGATGGAACCTCCCATCCAAGCTCTCGGAGCTTCTGGCGCGTCGTTAAAGATGTCTGCGGCCTGGCGTTGTCTTGATGAAACACAATACCCTTCCTATTGGTCAATTCTGGCCGCTTCTGGTCGATCGCCTGCTTCAATCTGGTCAGTTGTTGACAGTAGAGGTCCGAATCGAGTGTTTGGCCCGATGGGAGCAGCTCATAGTGGATGATTCTCTTCCAGTCCCACCAAACACACAGCAAAACCTTCTTGGCCGTTGATCCGGGCTTGGCGATCGTTTGAGCCGGCTCACCGCGATTGGACCACGATCTTTTTCGGCTGTTGTTCTCGTATGTGATCCATTTTTCATCGCCAGTCACCATCCGCTTCAAAAATGAGTCGATTTCGTTACTTTTCAGCAAAGAATCGCAAGCAGCAATTCGGTCCAAAAGGTTCTATTGCGTCAATTCGTGTGGCACACATACATCGAGCTTCTTCTTGAGACCAGCCTTATGCAAATGGTTCCAAACGGTTTTCTGGCTAATCTTCAGTTCCTGGGCAATGGAATAAGTGCTCACATGCCGGTCCGACTCGACGATTTCCATGATTTTATCGACATTTTCGACGATTGGCCTACCAGAGTGTGCCTCACACATCCATATGTGGCCTACCAGAGTGTGCCTCATCTTCAACGTCCATATTACCAGAACGGAATTGTTGGAATCACCGCTTTGCTGTTGCATTCGATACTGTATTGGGTCCATAAACTCATGATAATGCAGCATCACGTACACAGCAAAACTGGTCAAGGAAACGATTGAGGCGTTTAGTTAGGAAATACTTTCGCATGCGGCTTACTCGAAATGGCTCGATTACTGGTTTGCCTCAAAAGAGCAACAGTTTTTTTTGGTGTGTCATCCACAAATTGCTGGACAGGTGGGCAAAAAATGTATAGCTAGCAATGGACAATACTTCGAATAAAATATTTTTCACCATTTTCATACAATAAACGTGTATTTTCTATACAAAAATTCCGGTTTCATATTTACGTACCTCATATACTCGCTTCAGCACAGCTTCGATAGACCAGAAAATTTCATTTCATTGCACTCTCGCGTTTATGCGGATATATCGCTTCGCAAGGCCCGGGGATTTCACTCCGTTGGATGCAAACGCAGCAGCGTAGTGAGCGGTCGCGCGAGATCGAAATCCGATCCTATGGTGGCTCTCGATCGTGTGCTCGGCCGCGCTTCCCTCTACATACACAGGGTCTCAATATTAAGATGGCCATCAGTTTTTAAGTGTCTTACGAGGACATTCCAATACTGAGAAAAATACCATTTCAAATAGTCTCTCAAGTTCGCTCAAAAAAAAAACTAGCGTATCGTTGGGATGAGTGAATTTGCCTGAATAAATTGAGAACTCTGTAAAAAAATAAAATCTATTTTGAGTACAACAGAATGAAGATAATTAAATTCCGAATACGAAACACTTCTGAAGTTCTCGTTATCGAGATAATAATTATCAAAGATGCCGTTCAACATCAATGTTTGACATTTAATCTAATTTACCAAAAAAAAAAATACTTTTCAGGACTGTATCGCATTTGAAATTTAATTATTTTTCATTTTAATCAACTCAAAATGGAATTTTAATGTTTTTCGATATTTCGATATTTTTTTTTTTGAAGAGCACGTGAAAAACCATTGAATATTATATTTTTCTCTGTCGCAAAATCATGACGTTGAAGTTTGCATCGTTGGAATGCAAAGAAAATTAATATTTCTGAATTCCTTTAATTTCTTATGGCAAATTTTGTTTACAAAATTTCTTCAACCATTTTTTAAATATTTATTTAGCAATCTACAATATAAATATTTCAAAAATATATATATGACAATGAAAATATGGAAAATAATATGTAAAAAAAAATACTTCCGTTGCGTTCCAACGATGCAAACTTCAACACCATGCAAAATCAGTGTGGAGACCCTTAAAAAAATACATTGGCCACATTAAAATTGTCACCCGGTATATGGATACATACCTTTACGTATACATATATATATATGTAGTTAGATAGTATAATGCAATAAGTATGCACACTGTGCATAGAAGTAGCGGGAGTGCATGCATCTCGTGAATGCCGCCGGAAGGGATTCTCTCTCTCTCTCTCTCTCTCTCTCTCTCTCTCTCTCTCTCCCTCCCTCCCTCTCTCCCTCCCTCCCTCTCCCCCTCCCTCCCGCCCTTTTTTTCATCACAGCATATCCGCGTTTTGATGGCGCTACATAGTCACCATACGAGATGAACATGCATAACCACGTTGATGGAGACCTCGGCATTAATATTTACAAATATATGCATAAACATACATATACAGGGTGGACCATTTAACGTGACCACCCCAAATATCTCCGTTGCCTTTGGAGTGACGAAAAAAATGTCAGAAGGTAATTTGATTGATTTCGAAGGGCTGATACAGTGGTGAAAAATTCATTTTTGTCAAGGTCATAGTTTTTTCGTTCTCAAGGTCATCAATGGTTTTTCAAATGGGAACATGTTGTTTTTTTTATTAAGACGTTGTAGCTGACATTCAGACGAATCCAACGACCTATGATATCATGAGCTTGAAATGATTTTTCACCAAAATACACGTGTAAGAACAGGAAATCGTGATGGTATCGACAATAAGAATATCCGAATAATGTAATT
The DNA here is from genome assembly GCA_963932345.1 of Ophion ventricosus. Classification (NCBI taxonomy): domain Eukaryota; kingdom Metazoa; phylum Arthropoda; class Insecta; order Hymenoptera; family Ichneumonidae; genus Ophion; species Ophion ventricosus. The sequence goes on along the minus strand of OZ010717.1, from coordinate 30,034,159 downwards.
GAATTTTTTGTGCAGACAATTTATTGTAACAAATGTTCGAAGTGATGGCCATTAACCTCGACACATTTTTGAAGACGTCGGATGAATGATTCTCTTGACCTTCGAATAGTTTCTGGTGTGCTAGCGGCGCAGGCTCTTGTATGTTTTTTCTCTTTGTCTTAAATTTTATATATCAGTATTATTATGGTTGTTGTTGCTGTCGTTTTTTTTTTTCACCGCTGTTGTAACACACTCGAGTCATTGTTGCGGGTCTCATTGAAATTCTTCGAGCGCATTCCAAGCTGGCGATCTCGTTATGAGCGGCCGTCAGACGACTTTTCCTCAAGTCTTATCGAAGCGGTGCATCGCCGTTAGGAATTTTAGGACCGTGGACCGAGCGCGCACGGGCTACGTAATGAGAAGACAATTGCGAGAGAGAGAGAGAGAGAGAGAGAGAGAGAGAGAAACGGAGAATGCAAATTACGTTGAGTACTTGATCTCTTTTTTATGACTTAGCTCCGTTTTATCATAGTCGTTAAAGGCGTGCGCAACTTTTCCTTGAATTTAGCGAGACATTACGTGCTGATACTTCAAGTTACATGTCAACTATGTCTCTCTCTCTGCCACCCCTCTCTTTCTCTCTCGCTCTCTCTTTATATCCATAAATACCGTATGAGTATCTTAAGGGGTTACGTGGGTTTAAAATGGATTTCAAGAAATCCATTTATTTTTTATTTTATTATCTAATAGTCTAGGAGAGAGAGAGAGAGAGCCTTTGGGAATTTCACCCGTTGGGAAAGACCGGCCGGGAGCGACGCAGGTATACGCATTTTTCTCAAAACACTATTTTTGAAGTCGGTGGACACGATTTCTCAAAAACTAATACACCGATCTTATTGAAATTTTGCACACTTCTTCAAAACTAGTGATTGAACGAAGGTTTTTATTTTTTCTAGCTTCAAAACTAGTGATTGAACGAAGGTTTTTATTTTTTCGATTACAGCTAATTTTACAAGGCTATACGTAGTGTAAATTGTACCAAAAATTGAACTATTTTGCATACAACGCTGCCAAACATTCAAATTTCAATTTTTTTAAAAATCCTTCGTTCAATCACGTGCTATACTTATCTACTAACAGAAAAAATTTGGTTTTGTAATTTCAGATAAAGCTATCATGAGTTATCCTGACCATCACTAGGTCCCACCGGCTGAATTTCCCAAATTTTTGGATGAATTTTTTTTTAATATTGTTGAAATGTTGCTCTTTTATGTGCTTAACATTTTGAATGAAATAATTTATATATTCTATTTTAAAAAATTGAGAAAATATGGAACTTTTGGAATATAATTTTATAGGTAATAAGTTACCTTTTTAACACAAAAAAAACATCGATTTTTGGAAAATCCTAGAGTGGTCTAAGGACTTAAAGTCGAATTTCTTCGAAATCACCTTTCCCTCTATATATTAAATTGAATTGCAAAGTTTGCTGAATAAAAACTCTTCTCAAGCGTTCAAAGAACGGGGACAAGTCAAGGGAAAGATTCATTGATGAGATGGAAAATTGCTGTCTTTTCTTAAGGCACGATCGTGAAAACGTATATCAATAAAATTTTCAGTCAGATTTTATCATTTGAGTCTGAATTTGTCATTTCTGTAAAACTTTCTTAGCCCGCGATTCGTGCGTGCAACGGTGCGATCTTCCTCGCTCGTTTACTCTGCGTAAATATAGCTGGCGAAAAAAAGACCTTCCGAGGCTGGATCCTGAGGCCAGTGCGTTCGAACGCGAGGCGAATATTCATTTCGCCTCCTGCGTGAGCACGGGCGGTCCGACTCGCAACGCTGCAGTGTAAATTCCTTTACATATGTAGACGTGTGCGTGTATATATATATATATTAGATGAAGTAAAAAGTTCTGAGCGTTTTTTCGCTTTATTTCGACGATGAAATTAACACAGTTAGGATTATCCGATTTAGATCAAATATGCGCCGTTTTGTTCGATAACTTTTGTCCATTTTGAAGGCAATTTCATAATTCCGCGATTGAAGGAGTCCACGTCCCTATTGGTAAAAAACTTGACCAGCTCATTTTCACAAGCCTCTCCTGAGGCCAGTTTTGTACCATCGAGAAAATTTTGCAAATGCTTGAAAAGGTGATAATCGCTTGGTGCCAGGTCTGGACTATACGCCGGGTGCGATAGAACCTCCCATCCAAGCTCTCGGAGCTTCTGGCGCGTCGTTAAAGATGTGTGCGGCCTGGCGTTGTCTTGATGGAACACAACACCCTTCCTATTGGCCAATTCTGGCCGCTTCTGGTCGATCGCCTGCTTCAATCTGGTCAGTTGTTGACAGTAGAGGTCCGAATTGAGTGTTTGGCCCGATGGGAGCAGCTCATAGTGGATGATTCTCTTCCAATCCCACCAAACACACAGCAAAACCTTCTTGGCCGTTAATCCGGGCTTGGCGATCGTTTGGGCCGGCTCACCGCGATTGGACCACGATCTTTTTCGGCTGTTGTTCTCGTATGTAACCCATTTTTCATCGCCAGTCACCATCCGCTTCAAAAATGGGTCGATTTCGTTACGTTTCAGCAAATAATCGAAGGCATCAATTCGGTCCAAAAGGTTGTTTTGCGTAAATTCGTGTGGCATCCATACATCGAGCTTCTTCTCGAGACCAGCCTTATGCAAATGGTTCCAAACGGTTTTCTGGCTAATCTTCAGTTCCTGGGCAATGGGACTACTACCTTAAAATAAACAATATTGGCTAAGACTTGACCGAGCTTTTTCTTTTAGTATCGTGTTTCAAGCATAAGAAAAATATTTCTTTTTCGTTTTTTCGAGGGATAATGACATTATTGTTAATAGCTATTGAAAAAAAATGTTAAGAAGAAAAATGTCGATCAAGACTAAACTACTATTACATTGAATAAGTGTAGCAAATCTCAAGTCAAAATCCGTTAATTAGATGTCGAGAAATCTCGTACACCGTTTAGAAAAACAGTTTCCAGAAAAAAACGCGTTCAAAGTTGCACTAGCATTTCTATCGGTTGTAATCATAAGTTGTAATGTTCAATCTGCGATTTCTGCACCGTATGTTGGATCGTTCTTTTTATTTTAAATTGTCTCAAGCGACGAACGTATTTTTGAAACTTTTACAGACAGTAGCATAACACCTTAAAAACAATAAAATCGATCTTTCCGAAAAACTCGCTTTAGAATTTCCCCTTGAATGCCCCGCAAAAGTCTAGCCGAAAATAACTTTGACGTATATCAAAGTCAACGCGGAGCAGGGCGAAGTGCAAGATAGAAGCGGAGAGATGGAAAAAAACGACGGCTAGTTTTTGTGAATTTTTTTTTTTTTTAAGAAGCGCGTAGAGACGAAGACCTGGGCCGAAAGGAGCAAAAAAAAAGCCGAAGGAGACGAAACGTTTTTACGTTGACTCCGTTTTACGTGACTCGAGAAACGTGACTTGCCCATCTTCTCATTTTCTCAGGCCAAATTTCTCCTTGCTCACAGGTATCCGTCTCATTCGCTTTGCCATATATATATATATATATATATATATATATATATACTAACTTCTACCCGTGACTTCGTCTGCGTGGATCTCGCAATTTGTGTTAAAATGCCCCTTAATGGATGATTTTTTTAAGGCTGTCATACGTCATTGAGAATTTAGTTAAATATGTGTTATTATATTTGATTCTATTCGATTTTCATTACATTTCAGTCCTTCGTATTCTATGAGAATTAAAATTTCATCATTAAATGTTTAATAATAAATATTATAATTAGAAAATAATTAGACGTTAGATTTTATCAAATTAAAATTATATTTGATTCTTTGTATTCTATAAGAATTTAAATTTGATAATTATTTTAAATATTATTTTAAATAGATAATTATTTTAAATAAAAATTTCTTTAAATATACGCACACCTTGGACGTATCGACACTCAGAAAAAAATTAATATCCTTAAAAAGTCCTCGGTGAATCCCTCGGACATCCTTGAGTTTGTTTGCGTTTGTTTTTTTTTTTTTCTTTCTTCAATGCTCCTTCGAATTATTCAAAAGTCCTTGTAGTATATTCGGGATGAAAATAAAGGTAAAAGCACGAGCGACGTAACTTTGAGAAAAAAAATGGTTTGGGTTACGCCATTTTTTTTCCCAGTCGGTGATGCTCACGGACGATTATGACTGTCGGATGTATCTCGGACATCCCAGTCAGGTTTGCCTAACGCGTCTGACACATATTTCCGAGGAGAGTTTGCCGTGTGTGTGCGGAGATCCGAGGAATGTCGCGGCTTCTTGGCACAAAGGGGATGCCCCGATTCTCTCTCCCTCTCTCTCTCTCTGTCTCTCTCTGCCTCTCTCTCTCTCTCTCTCTCTCTCCCTCGCGCTCTCTCTCTCTCTCTCTCTGCCTCTCTCTCTCTCTCTCTCTGTCTCTCTCTCTCCCTCGCGCTCTCTCTCCCTCGCGCTCTCTCTCTCTTTCGCTCTCTCGCTCTCGCGCTCTCTCGCACACCCATAATCTTTCGGAATATAATTTTATATGTACTAAGGTACATTTTTAACAAAAAAAAAATCGATTTTTGGAAAATCCTACACTGGCCTAAGGCAGTATTATTGTCAGCACTATTTTTGAAGTGATTTTCAAGATGGAATAACTGTGAGACTGCGTTTTCTTTTTGAAATTTCTTACACGTGTTTATTGATCCTTCAACAATATATAAAAAATTTAAAAAAAAATTATTATCATGTACTTTTATACATGATAATAGACGTTGTATGGGTGTGAAAAAAAATCAAAAGTATTCTCAATCTGTATAAGTGTTTTGATGTTCAGACTTAGACTGGGCAAAATCGTAAATGAAAAAAATGTACAAACTCGCTGCAACTTCTGATAGCGAAAAAAAAAATCGTAAAAGGAAACACAAAACTGGTGCTTGGGATTTGTTTCTGTTTTTTTTTAATTTTCCACTTTTGGAACGCGAAAAAAGCCCATCGATTTGCGATATAACTGGCGGGCAATTGGCACGACCTTGCGATATCTCTCACGTATTTTCCTTTGGTAGCTTGCGTGCTGGCTCTCTCTCTCTCTCTCTCTCTCTCTCTCTCTCTCTCTCTCTCTCTCCCTATCGGCATTTTTTTAAAAAGCATTCGAGAGTCTCGCGCGAGTCACCCCGCGTGAGCCGAGGTGTGATTATCATAATTATAGTATGTAATCCTTTTGGTCCATACGGGGTGAGTCATACCTGCACTCTGCTGCCAGAGCGAAATCGATGCAAGAAAGACGCTGCTCAATACACGAGAATTTAATTGGCATATGCGCTACAATCTTTAAGATACATGCCTATATATATATATATATATATATATATTAGATGAAGTAAAAAGTTCTGACCGTTTTTTCGCTTTATTTCGACGATGAAATTAACATAGGGTTATCCGATTTAGATCAAATATGTGCCGTTTTGTTCGATAACTTTTGTCCATTTTGAAGGCAATTTCATAATTCCGCGATTGAAGAAGTCCTCGTCCCTATTGGTAAAAAACTTGACCAGCTCATTTTCACAAGCCTCACTGGAGGCCAGTTTTGTACCATCAAGAAAATGTGAGGTGATAATCGCTTGGTGCCAAGTCTGGACTATACGGCGGGTGCGATAGAACATCACATCCAAACTCTCGGAGCTTCTGGCGCGTCTTTAAAGATGTGTGCGGCCTGGAGTTGTCTTGATGGAACACAACACCCTTCCTATTGGCCAATTCTGGCCGCTTCTGGTCGATCGCCTGCTTCAGTTTGGTCAGTTGTTGGCAGTAGAGGTCCGAATTGAGTGTTTGGCCCGATGGCAGCAGCTCATAGTGGATGATTCCCTTCCAATCCCACCAAGCACACAGCAAAACCTTCTTGGCCGTTAATCCGGGCTTGGCGATCGTTTGGGCCGGCTCACCGCGATTGGACCATGATCTTTTTCGGCTGTTGTTCTCGTATGTAACCCATTTTTCATCGCCCGTCACCACTCGCTTAAAAAATGGATCGATCTCGTTACGTTTCAGCAAATAATCGCAGGCATCAATTCGGTCCAAAAGGTTCTTTTGCGTCGATTCGTGTGGCACCCATACATCGTGCTTCTTCTTGAGACCAGCCTTATGCAAATGGTTACAAACGGTTTTCTGGCTAATCTTCAGTTTTTGGGCAATGGAATAAGTGCCCACATGCCGGTCCGACACGACGATTTCCATGATTTTATCGACATTTTCGGCGATTGGCTTACCAGAGCGTGCCTCATCTTCGACGTCCATATTACCAGAACGGAATCGTTGGAACCACCGTTTTGCTGTTGCATTCGATACTGTATTGGGTTCATAAACAGCACAAATTTTTTTGGCCGCCTGCTCCGCCATTTCACCTTGGTCGTAGTGGTACTGAAGAACGTATCGAATTTTCTCTTTTTTTTTACCTCTATTTTGGAACGCTGTAACACACAACTGGCTTCACCAAACATAAAACTGTCAAAGAAGTTTATTTTTATGCCACTCAGTACGATAATGGACGTTTTAACACCGTGTACAATAAAATTTCGTATAATACTCGACGAAAAAACTTTTTCTAATCTCGTGTGATTGCAACGCTCGCGTTCGGCTCGTGCTGCAAACTCACACTCGTTAGAAAAAGTTTTTTTTATTGGTCCTTGTATCATAATGTACTATTTTTCGTCCGCACCTCATTTATTTTTAGTCCTCATCAAACACGCGACGTTCAGTGACTTAGACAATTTGTTTCGTAGACGTTCGATTCTCGAAGCATGGAAATGATTTATTATTACTTTCGTAATCGATTATAATGATTTTTAGCGAACGAGGGAGAAAAAAAATTCGTGACAGACGCACGAAAGTATATTGGATGAAAATTCTTTGAGAACGAAACTTTGCAATTCACCCACGCAAGATTCCAAAGAATCTGCCCTCTCTCTCTCTCTCTCTCTCTCTCTCTCTCTCTCTCTCTTTCTTGCATGCGCGCGGTCGCGCTTCTGCCGAATAAGTTTCCAGCACATACGGACATAATTCTTTGCTCTTCTCCCGTGGCCTCGACTCCGCTCGCGGCAATTGCGCTCGGTCAGCGCATAATAATCCCCGGAGCGCCATCAATAATGCATCGACGAGTTCTACACCGCCGCCCCGCGCCTGATTACAATTTATAATTTATTGCAAATTTATGAGGTATCCTCTTCTCTTTTCGCGAATATATATATATATATATATATATATATATATTAGATGAAGTAAAAAGTTCTGAGCGTTTTTTCCCTTTATTTCGACGATGAAATTAACATAGGGTTATCCGATTTAGATCAAATATGCGCCGTTTTGTTCGATAACTTTTGGCCATTTTGAAGGAAATTTCATAATTCCACGATTGAAGAAGTCCTCGTCCCTATTGGTAAAAAAACTTCACCAGCTCATTTTCACAAGCCTCTCTTGCGGCCAGTTTTGTACCATCAAGAAAATTTTGCAAATGCTTGAAAAGATGATGATCGCTTGGTGCCAGGTTTGGACTATACGCCGGGTGCGATAGAACCTCCCATCCAAGCTCTCGGAGCTTCTGGCGCGTCGTTAAAGATGTGTGCGGCCTGGCGTTGTCTTGATGGAACACAACACTCTTCCTATTGGCCAATTCTGGCCGCTTCTGGTCGATCGCCTGCTTCAATTTGGTCAGTTGTTGACAGCAGAGGTCCGAATTGAGTGTTTGGCCCGATGGGAGCAGCTCATAGTGGATGATTCCCTTCAAATCCCACCAAATACACAGCAAAACTTTTTATGGGGGGATGATCGCCGCGATTTCTCTTCTGCGTTGTATTCGGGGAGGCTTATTCTATGAATTTATCCAAACAAACCCCCTACACGCAACATAGGGGTTGAAATGTTGAAAAATGCCCTATCTTATCACGTGTTTCCGGCAACATCAAAACCTCATAACTTATGGAATTAATAGAAAATGTCAGCCTCCCCCGACGTAATGTCACTTACTATAGAATCAACAACTTCATGGCGAAAAAAAAAGTTTTCCCATCGAAATTGGGGTGGTGCCCAACTTATGCATAATTACTCTATTTTTTTCCCCCAAAAGTAGCATATCTAAGGAGTAGCACGTCCAAATTGAAGGTAACATTTCTAAAATCCACGAAATTATGATTTTTTGAGTGAAAAAGTGGTTTTTTTTTTGCGTTTTCGTCTCTTTATGAATTTTTTTTTCAACACGTCTCCATTTTATTTCTTATAAATAAATTTTTCGTACATCTAGAAAGTTCACAGCATATTTCCTAATTTTGTGAACCACTTCGGACGGATAATTTCGTCAGGATACTTTTTTTGAAAACTGACTGGGTCGAATCGACCCAGTGTGACCACCGTGATTGAATTCGGAATCGTTCCCACGAAGAGTTAACTATTGATCTTCATTTTTATCTCGAATTTATCGGGTCTAGTGACGTTTTCACTCAGAAACATTTCCGTTCTGCAATATTTATTCTCGAACAATTAGGACAACGTGCAATTGTTCAAAATGCTCCAAGACTCTTGTATATTTGCAAAAATATCGCGAACACCGCCGAATTCATTCGACGGAAGACTCGATCGCAAAGAAATCTCCCTCGGCGCGCGTGTGCGCCTTTTTTTTTTCAATTCGCCCATAAGCAAAACAATTGTTCGTTCAACAATGAACAACGGTAAATAGGATCGGTTGGGTGGTAAGCGGTGCGGGGTGCGAGGGGGTGGTACACGAGAGAGGCGTTGTAGTGCGCGCGGTGGTCGGAGGAATATTCTCTCGTGATCGCGAGTACTCGCACGTGCGAGAAAGGAATAATGAAGTCGTGCTACGGGAGAGTTATACTCGCACCGTTCGCGTTTCAGTTCCTATATATTGCCGTTCTTTTTTCTTTTTTTTTTTCTCCATCTCGCTCTTTGCCATCATCGTTTTGCTCTTTTTCGTACATTTTCTCTTCATTTCGCGAATCTATATATATATATTTATATATTAGGTGTGTGAATTAATTTTTACAGATTTTTCTAGCAGGCTGGGAATCCCCTTTCAAGTTGAAATATTGCAACGTCCTTTTAGGATTTTAAAGTCACATAGCCCTGTTCAATACTCTGTATGAATTTATTGGGCGAGCATCGTAACCTTAAAATAAAGTAGCAAGAACACTGGCAACCGATAACGCTGCACATTCGCCACTGCATCCTTTACGAATTCCAACAAGGTAAAAGTTCCACCAAAGCATGGGAGTCAATTTGTTCTGTGTTCGGGAAGAGTATTGTGTCATACGAAACATGCAATTATTGGTTTAAACGTTTTTAGAAACAATGATTTCGAACTCAGTGACCGTGCGTGTACTGGACAGCCTGAAAAATTTTCGGACGACGATTTGGAAACTTTACTGGTCCAAAATTCTTCACAGACACGAGAAGAACTTGCAACCCAACTAGGAGTTGATCGATCAACCGTTGCCAAGAGGTTACACGCGATGGGAAAAATTCAGAAGCTCGGGAAATGGGTCCCACACGAACTTACCGAATGTAACCTCGGACAACGGATGAACACGTGTCTTTGGTTGCTTAGCAAACAACGAAGGAAGAACTTTCTCTGGAAAATCATGACGGGGGATGGAAAATGGATCCTTATGAGAATCCCAAGCGGAAAAAATCATGGGTGGACCCTGGAGAACCAACAACGTCAACCTCCAAACCGCAAATGAACGTCAAAAAAATGCTTTTGTGTATCTGGTGGGACCTAAAGGGTGTTCTTTATTATGAACTTCTAGAACCGGGTCAGGCGATCACTGCAGAACGATATAGTGACCAATTGAATCGTTTAAGCGAAGCAATTGAGCAAAAAAGGCCATTCACAGGACACGGAAGGTGAAAATTCATTCTCCTGCATGATAACGCTCGACCTCACGCTGCTCGTACGACCCAAACAACTATTTTAAACCTGGGCTGGGAAGTTCTTCCTCATCCGGCATATTCACCGAACTTGGCTCCATCCGACTATCACATATTTCGGTGAATGGCGCACAGCTTAAGAGGCAGCCACTTCCGAGAAGTCGAAGATATTAGGAAATTCGTCGATGACTTTATCGCCTCGAAACCAGCCAGCTTCTATCGTGATGGTATCTGTATGCTACCAGATCGGTGGCAGAAGGTTGTAGAAAGCAACGTGGGATATTACCCGGATTAAACACGGTTTTGTCTATTTTTTAATAAACCGCAAGTATGGAAAAAAAACTGTAAAAATTAATTCACACACCTAAGTGTATGACTTAATTTTTACAGATTTTTCAGCAAATTTAATTTAATATAAAAAAATAGAGAACAATTGACTTAATGTTGGAAATATTGTCCATCGTTTTCTATGACCTTGCGCCATCTCTCAGGTAACATACGAATGCCGTCGCAAAAGAAACTTGCATGCTTCGAGTCGATAAAGTCATCGACGAATTTACGCACATCGTCCAGCGTTTTGAACTTTTTAGCCACTAAGGCGTGCTGCATTGACCGGAATCAATGGTAGTCGGATGGGGCCAAGTCTGGTGAATATGCCGCGTGCGGGAGAACTTCCCATCCCAAGTTCAAGAGGGTCTTCTGAGTCGCGCGAGCAACGTGAGGTCGAGCGTTGTCATGCAGCAGTATGACTTGCCTGCTTCCTTGCCCAGTAAATAGCCTTTTCTCATCAAGTTCTTCGCTCAGTTTGTTCAATTGTAGGCTGTAGCGTTCCGCAGTCACCGTCTGACCAGTTTCCAGGAGTTCGTAATAAAGCACACTCTTCACATCCTCTCCAGGGTGAAGCTGGTCACTACGATCGAAATCACCACTTCTAAAACGTTTGTACCAATAATTACACGTTTAATAAGACATAACGTCGGCACCAAGAACACTACGAATTGATTCCCGTGCTTTAGAAGCATTTTTTAAGGTTGACAGGGAAGGAAAACGGTCTCTCTCTCTCTCTCGCTCCCTCTCTCTCTCTCTCTCTCTCTCTCTCTCTCTCTCTCTCTCTCTCTCTATCTCTCTCTCTCTCTCTTCCTTCCTCGTCTTACGCCGCCACTTTCATTTACTCGTTTTATCGCTTCGTTCACACATACATTCGGTTACACTCTGTCCATAGTCATCTAACGCCAAGAACCTTGGAGTTGTCGATTTTTTCTCTTTTCCTTTTTTTTTTTGGCTCGCCTCTCATATAATTCCTTACGCGATTTCTCGTTTTTCCTCGTTCGCCGGCTGTGCATACCTACCGATATCGTCGTATGCAATCCCTCTCTCTCTCTCTCTTTCTCTCTCTCTCTCTCTCTCTCTCTCTCTCTCTCTCTCTCTCTCTCTCTCTCTCTCTCTCTCTCTCTCTCTCTCTATCTCTCTCTCTCTGGGCCTCTCGTAAAGCGCCTTTTTCTTCCGGGGCTTCGTCGCGCGAGACTTTAACACCGGTATTTCATCACCGATACGTATAAACACGTATGCACGAATACGCGGCAACTCTCACGTGTGCATCTCTCGCGATCGGCGTTAATTCACTTTACCACGTTTCTCCATTCTCCACCGCCGCCTCCCAACCCCTCTTCGTCGTGTGTCTCGCGGGAGATCAGGCTGTTTCGACTACTCGAAGCGGAAGACACGCGCGGAAATTACTATCTGACGTGAACGTGCTCACAGTTCACTCTCAACAATATATTCTGGCAATCAATAATATATTATATTAAAAAAAAAACGTATAAAATATACTGTGGCTGTAAGGCCTAAGGCCTTACAGCCTTATTCTCTATTAAATATATAGAGTGGCCTAAAGGCTATTTAAGGCCTTAGGACACTCTAGGATTTTCGAAAAATCGTTTTCTTGTTTTTTGTTAAAAATGTACCTTAGGACCTATAAAATTGTATTGCATAGTTCCTTTTTTATAAACAACCCGAGTAGAAATCTTGCTCCGGCTACAATAAAGGCCTGATCAGGCATACTGATTTCTTTTTCCGGCCTCGATCAGGATTCTTGATCAAGCCCTGATCATTTTTGTGACACTTTCCCTGATTTCGGCCTGATCAGGATAAAACATCAAGGCCTAATCAGGGTACAAAATCAAGGCCTGATCAGAGCTTGATTTAGTAAGGCTTGATCAAAATGAAAAATCATGGCCTAGTCAGTATGATGTAATGGACCCCTGTTTAGGATGTCCTAATTATTCCTGAAAGAAAAAATACCACGCATATTTAAAAGAGAAAAAGGCACGAAATTACAATTAACGCTAATAGTTTATTTTTTAAACTGAATATGAATTTTTATTCATCAAATACATTTTTCACGTAGATGCATGTAGAAAATAAAGAACACTTTCTCTTAGAGATTTGATTGAATATGCACCGATGGCATCACATTCACTGGACTAAACTACGCAGTCAACTTACCATTGTTCGGTAGCCTACTACCGAAATTATGAAGAAAAAAAATAAAATTTCATCCGTATAAAATCCAAACAATTCAAAAATTGAACGACAGCGACTACCCAACAAGAATAACTTATGCTCAAAAGATGCTGGAGACTTTTTCCACCGAAACACGACTAAGAAACATTTTTTTATAGCGACGAAGCATACTTCCATCTTGGAGGTTATGTCAACAAGCAAGATTTTCGTTACTGCAGTCTCCAAAATCCAAGAGAAGTGCATGAGCAGCCACTGCATATTGAAAAGGTCACTGTTTGGTGCGCTATTTCGGGGAACGGAATTATCGGACCCAATTTTTTTGAAAATAATCGCGGCCCGACGGTGACGGTCAACTGAAAAATTGAAATCCGCATTTGATTTCTTTTCATTTTAATAAATATTTTTTAATTACTTTGTTTATTCATTTTTTTGGGAATTTTTTAAGTTTTAAATCTGCCATCGGACGCCCTGTATATAATCGAAAAAACTTTAGTGTCTCATCATAACTTAAAAATGATAGGTGCTGTTGGTTCGGCCGTTGACCTTCCAGAAATAAAGGCGTTATCGGAAAAATGCTGCACAGTCGCCATTTTGACATGTATCGTTGTGAAAAAATAATTTTGTATAGTCAATTACGTGTATAATAAAACCCCTATTTTGTAATTCCGATTTATGGTTTGTTTGGGTTTGTGTGGGTTTGTTTGGGTTTGTTTGGTCTTGTTTGGGTTTGTTTGGTCTTGTTTGGGTTTGTTTGGTCTTGTTTGGGTTTGTTTGGTCTTGTTTGGGTTTGTTTGGTCTTGTTTGGGTTTGTTTGGTCTTGTTTGGGTTTGTTTGGGTTTGTTTGGTCTTGTTTGGATTTGTTTGGGTTTGTTTGGGTTTGCTTGGGTTTGTTTGGGTTTGTTTGGGTTTGTTTGGGTTCCTTCCAGAAATCAAGGCGTTATCGGAAAAATGCTGCACAGTCGCCATTTTGACTTTGACTATTTTGTAATTACGATTTATGGTTTCGCTGAAAAAAAATCACAAAATATGCCCTTTTTTGGCCTCTGGAGTGGCCTAAGCCCTTAAATTAAATTGTTTTTTTTTGGCAGTGCACTGATGGAATGTCTCCTCTTCCAGCTCATTTATCACCACGAATAATATTCAAGAATCGTTGCATTCAATCTTCGACCTCCAAAAACGATTCTCGATTCAACAAATATTTTATTATTAATTAGCTATACAAACGACTTTTTGTTCGACATCCCCCCCCCCCCCCCCCCCCCCCTCTTCGTCACCATCATCTTCAGAACGACCAAAATTCCAAGTTTTTACGATTCATGCCGTTCAAACAATTCGAGAATTCGAGAAAACCAACCAAGGATAAAAGAACTGTAGAGTGGTCAAGGTTCGAACGCGCGTGTCGAAGCTGTCGCGAATCGTTCTGGGCGTTTGCTCGGCTGTCCAAGGAATTGGCAGTCTTTAGCGTTTAGTATTACGATTCGAACGGCTCACCCATGACGAATCTCGTTGCTTCTTGGCAAAACGAGTCTAACGTTTGGCCTCTACACTCGAAACGGTCACCGGCGTAAGACCAATGTGTGAAGCCTTTACGTACATATATATACATATATATATATATATATATATTTGCTATGCATGGGGATACGCGTGCCTTGTGTGGCTCTGAGAATGCGGGCTCTCTGCCAACCAGCACCTGGTGAAAGTACGTACACCTTACGCCGCGTATCTGTACTCGTACGTGCGCAGGTGCGTACGTTAAAGTTGCGTATAATGTACAGCGCACTCGTATGTATGTATGTATGTATGTATAATAAGGATACCAAAGAGCAACAATGATCACAAAGCATTCCACAATGAGGATTCCAAAAAAAGAATATTTATGAACGATTTCCGCAACTTTCGTTTGCCGGAAAAAAAAATCGTTGGGCAATTCGATAAATTTTCTGTTTTATTGCATTGCAGCGATGGAAAAGTTTCGTACTGAAAAATACTCCAGGTATTCCGTAGCCGTAATTCACAAAAAAAAATGAGCAATGGGCGAAAAAAAGAATTATTGTAAATACGTGAATTTAAAAAAGAGTGAAATTCTCCTTTATATATATATATATATATATACATATATATATAAGGTGTAGTAAAAAGAAATCCATTATTTTTGCATAAAATTGAAGACTTTATTTAGCATAGTTAGAATGATCCGATTTAGGTCTAATATGCACCGTTTTGATCGATAACTTGTTGCCACTTTGAAGGTAATTTCATTATGCCTTTCTCATAGAAACCCTCGTCCCTATTGGCAAAAAACTGAGAAAGTCGATTTTCACAAGCATCTCTTGAGGCGAATTTTTCACCAGCAAAATCTTTCGCCATAGACAGGAACAGGTGGTAATCACTTGGTGCCAGATCCGGACTATAAGGTGGATGCATAAGAACCTCCCAACCAAGCTCCCGGAGCTTCTGGCGAGTCACTATCGATGTGTGTGACCTGGCGTTGTCCTGATGGAACACAATTCCTCTCCTATTGGCCAAAGCTGGCCGCTTCTGGGCGATTGCTTCCTTCAGACGGTCCAATTGTTGACAGTACAGGTCCGAATTAAGAGTTTGGCCGTAGAGGAGCAGCTCATAGTAGATGATTCCCTGCTAATCCCACCAAACACACAGTAAAATCTTCCTGACCGTCAATCCTGGCTTGGCCACCGTTTGCGCCGGCTCACCGCGATTCGACCACGACCGTTTTCGTTTGACGTTGTCGTAAGTGACCCACTTTTCATCTCCGGTCACCATCCGCTTCAGAAATGGGTCGATTTTGTTGCGATTCAGCAGCGATTCGCAGATGGAAATTCGGTCCATGAGGTTTTCTTGCGTTAACTCGTGTGGCACCCATACATCGAGCTTCTTTTTGTATCCAGCCTTATGCAAGTGGTTCCAAACGGTTTTTTGTGCAATGTTTAGCTCTTGGGTAATCGAAACAGTGCTTACATGACGCTCGGACTCGACGATTTCCATTATTTTATCGACATTTTCGACAATTGGCCTTCCAGAGCGTGGTGCATCTTTAACGTCAAAATTACCGGAACGGAATCGACGAAACCAAGGTTGCGCGTGATTGGCTGTTACAGTATCAGGACCATGAACACTATTCACATTTTCAGCCGCCTGGCTTGCGTTTTCGCCTTTATCGAAGAAAAACTGTAAAATATGGCGTATTTTCACTTTGCTGATGGCCATCTTTGACGCGCGCTCAAAAAATATTGAGTCAAGCAATCACAAAACTGCCTGAGATGTTTATTTTAGTACGAAATCTTATCTTTCTAACGCCATCTAGCGTAATCCGATCGCACTTATACAACGCGAGATACAGATTACTAAAGCTATCTATTGCAAAAATGATGGATTTCTTTTGACTACACCGAATATATATATATATATTTACGCACGTTTCTCGTGCGTAAAACCCTCATTTTCACACCGCGTACAATAAAATTTCGTATAATACTCGACGAAAAAACTTTTTGCTAACCTCCTTTGATTGCAACACTCGTTAAAAAAAAGGTTTTTCGTCCTCGTGTCATAATGTACTATTGCACAAAAAAATCTTTTTTTTCGTTAATTTCAGCACAAATAAAAAATAAACCGTTTCATTATTAGCATTATTGGCGATTAAAATGGAGATATGTAGCATAAATGATAGAATAATATGATAAAAAATCTTCTAAAAAAAATATGATTGATTCGAAAAAAAATAGAAGGAAAAATGCGCCCACGATGAGACTAGTCTTAAAAATCATAGAATGGGTCACTCTATTTTACAGAATTTTTTGAAAAAATGGCAATCATTAAAAAAAAATAGTTTCCACTTTCCAAGCAAAAAAAAAAATACGTGGTCCAGTATTAATGATAATTTTTGTCATATTTTTTCATGAAAGTAAGCTTCAAAATGAATAAAATATATATATTGACATTTGTCGATATCTCAATTAGTTCAGGAGTAATCAGCGTTCAAACGTTTCCAAAACTTCCGAAATCGACACTTTTTGTAGAAAATTATAACTCCTAAAAGAAAAGAGATAAAAATCTAAAAATTCGTGTGGAAATTCTTTTCATGGGGTACAATTTACCAAAAAAAAAACAAAATCAGGAAAATAAAAAATGGTCGTTTTCACGGGCTAGGTGAAATGTCGTGGAATGCCTCAAGGTGTTTATAAAAAAATTCCAACATTTCATAGAACGTGGCAATTTGAATGTTTTCGTCCGCTCGCAAAAATTTGAACCAAGCTGCACGATGAATTTGACCGTGATATATTAATAAGACGAAGATATCGTTAGTGAATTCAACGAGCCGGCGCAAACGTTTGATCGTTTCGGTAAAACGACTCTTTCGTTTCAATCAACGAATATCAATAAGTCCGCGAGCTGTATATGCGGTTACACGAGGATAATTAAATTTGTGAGTTTCCTTCTTGTGTATGTGACGGTCTGAAAAAAAAAAACGTTCTCGTGTATTACGTGTGTGTACGTGTGTGAATGTGTCGGTTGGCTCGCCACTGTATCTGGAACAGGCTTTGGTCGACGATTATCTAGAGTGCGTAATACACATTGTAACTCAGGTAGCGAATAAGACACGTACGTGAGCTGGCTGCAACCAGTGCACAGGCACTCGATGTACTATCAAGATTTACGCGCCAGTATCCAACGTGAAACAGAAGGCATTTGTAAGTGCCAATTTTAAGTGGATCTCTCCTCTTAATATCTTGGTACACGCGCACGCGATAATCCATGCTTTTCATTATAATTCACGTTTGTGTTTTTTTTTTTTTTCTTTACAACGTTTAATGTTCCTTGTATACGTAGCAGTGCGAAATTGTACAAAGTGCAATTAATATTTTTCAGCAAAAGGAGGAAAAAAACGTTCTACGAATAGGGGAAGGTGGGGCACAGTGTGTCACTTTTTTTTTCGCACGAATTTTTACTCTTGCCAAAGTAGTCTGATTAGAAAAAAAAATGGTCATAACCAATTTTTTGTTTGGGTTTGTTCGGGTTTGTTTGTTTGGGTTTGTTTGGGATTGTTTGGGTTTGTTTTGTAGCTTGTAAAATCCGAGATTTTTTGTGTTAGTCCGTGATTTATATTAAGTTTCGGCTGGCCTAAAAAAAAGTCAATAGCAGCTGACAAAGAATTATTTAAAAAATGCAAATTTAATTTGAGTCTCGAAAACAAAAATTTCGCTTGCCGGGAAAACGTAAAATGGGGCATTTGTGTGGGGCACAATGTGTCATCGAGTTGTTGAGCACAATGAGTCGACTCCCAATGTTATTGGCAAATAAAACCCGTTGTGAAATTATCGCTATGTATGAAAATCTGTATATCTATGTTAGGAAAATATACGAGCTTTCAATCGGCTCGTTGTACCCTACGTTTCGCAGCACTTGACACACTGTACCCACCTATCTGACACATTGTACCCCACCCGTGGGGCACATTGAGCCAATTTGCAAATTTTTTTCGTTCCCATTATTTTAGGATTTTTAACCGTTTTGCAAAAAATCATGATAACTTTAATGTACACCAAAAGGTGTGTTATTTGTTTGGGTTTGGATTCTGCACCGATCTCGGATGAATGCCTATTTGAAAATTATTATCACGCTCCAATCGAAAATACGTGAAAAGTCACGAGAAGAAACTCGGCGTTTTAAAATCAGGAATGGGCAAAAAGTATTTAAATTAACAATTAACAATTCCAATTAGTACTGTAATTGATAATTTGATTATTGCCATATTGAATAAGTTCCTGCTGTTTCGTAAAAATTAATGCTTTATTTGTAAAAATTAGTAAAAAAAAATACATGTCACTAAAAGTAGTGTCCATTGCTAGCCACTACTTATTCCCATCTTTCTCGCAGCATTTTAATTCCACTTTGGAAAAACGACAAGTCTTTTGAGGCTGTCCAAGAGTCGACCCATTTTTTTGGCATCTTCACAAGAATGGAAGTGCTGCTCAGCTAGGCCATGTGCCATCGGCCGGAACAAGTGATAATCGGAAGAGGCAATGTCTGGTGAATACAGCGGGTGGGATAGGACTTCCCATTTAAGCGTTTCCAAGTAGGTTTTCACCGGTTTTACAACACGTGGCCGAGCGTTGTCATGCTGCAAAATCACTTTGTCGTGTCTCTGCTCGTACAGCGGCCGTTTTTCCTTCAATCCTCGGCTCAAACAAGCATCAATTGTAGTCGATAGCGATCTCCCGTGATGCTTTCGTTCGGTTTGAGCAGCTCATAATAATCTACACCCAGCTGATCCCACCAAATGCAGAGCAGAAGCTTGAAACCATGGATATTCGGCTTTGCCGACGATGTTGATGCATGGCCGGGCTTACTCCACGATTTTCTACGCTTAGGGTTATCGTAGTGTATCCATTTTTCATCGTCAGTCACGATACGATGCAAAAGAAAAACTCTTTCCTTTTCTGCCGTTGATGCAGCTGTTGACACGTGAAAAGACGCCGTTCGACGTTTCTCGGCTTCAACTCGTACGGCACCCCAATGTCCTTGCTTTTCAATCATTCCTAATGCTTTCAAACATTTCGAAACTGCTGTGTGATCAACTCCTAATGATTCTGCCAGTTCAGCTAGCGTCTGACACGAGTCTTCGTGAACTGATGCCTCCAATTCTTCGTCTTCAAACGTTTGTCGGTGCTCCAAAGCGTTCTATATCTTCAACATCAAAATCATTATTTGTGAAGCTTTTAAACCAATCTCTGCATGTTGTTTCCGACAAGCGCATGATCGCCGTAAGTCTCAATAAGAATTCTGTGTGCTTCAGCTGCAGATTTTTTTTAAAATAAATTATTACAGTAAAATTCCTCACAAATACTCTTTTTTGACACGAAATATGACATGAAACACTTTGAAAAAAAAAATCTTAGATTTTTCGTTGCATTTGAGGGCTGTAGATTTTGAGACCTAGACTGATCACACGATCACGATTCTCTCAGTCGTCTAATTTTTTCAAGAAGAGAAGGCGCTCAGTTTCCGAAGCTCATCAGGCGGGAACAGAATAATTTAAAAAAGTGGGCCGAGATCTGAAGATCGAGTTTTATTCAACGTGCATAGCGAGATCACCAAGATCGTTATATTGCCGGTAGGTAGAGTATCATGCTTTGGTGAACATCCATGTAGGTAGGCGAAAGAGGTAAATAAAATAGAAAAAGAAAAAGAAAAAAAATGAAAGAAGGACGATGCGTCATCGAGATAGAAACGTGAGACGATAAAAAGAATCGTAGATTCTGATTTGCCATGTTGCTTGATGTGTGGAATTTGAAAAGTGGTTCTTTACTTCGTTCTCCTTTACCCTTTTTCGTCCTCTCATTTCGTTTCTCGTATTTCGGGGCTCTCGTCGAGCCATTCTCGTATACCTGAAACTTAATGATGGATTCTCCTTGCGATCACACGAAGGGCCTCAATGGCCGATCATTTGGGCCTGAAGAGAAGACGGTTTTTCGTATTCGCCGTTGATTTCGAGAGTATTATTTTTCCAAAAGAAACATTCATCGTTTTCGGTGGGATTTTCTTAAGGGGGAAAATACATGTAGATGACGAAAAAGAAACCAATTTTTCATCATTTTTATTGGAAAGGTACGAAGCGTTTTATATTTATGAAACTTTAGGTACACTTTTTTTTGTATAATTGGACTGTTTAAATTAATCTTTTTATTATAAAAATATTTCAAAATAGCTACTTTATGATGTAGTCTTCCGGGAAGCTTTTGATACGCAGTTGTCCGTTTGTGGACAATCCGACGACGTCAATATTGATTTGGAAAATATGAGCTAAATTTTTTTAGTATTTTGACATCCGAATGCTGAACTTGAACCTAAGAAACATTTAAATAGTTGAAAATTTAAGAAATGAGACACTTCCGAAAGAAAAATTGAAATTCTACATTAAATTTTCGTTCTTTTTTGCAATAAAAAAGTACTTTTTGAAAGTGATCTTTATAAACAAGCAGGTATCAGTTTAAGGCAATATTATTATTAAGTTGTGTGTACAATTTTAGCATGCTCGGTCAACTCGTTTGCAATATCTTTTAATGAAAAAAATAATTAAAACCATTTAACGATACACTAAATCGTATCTAAAGTTTCCCAAATGTAAACCGTTTCGTTATTGTTTAAAAAAAAATAATTAACAATTGGCCGTTTTTACGTCGCTATGTATTTTCCTTCTTCATTGCCAGTGAATTTTCTCGCGCAATGATTGATGTCATTGTTTCGATCATGATTCGAGTTAGTCAAGATTTGTGAACGCAGAGCCACAATGACTTTGTTTGGGTTCGTTGATCGTGCAAACTTCATCGAAACGGACCTAAATAAAAACAAGTCCGTTTTCGTAAATTGACACAAGTAATACGTTGCACGTTTATTAAGGTATTAGTCTCGCCACAGTCACGTTCAAAAGTTTATTCTCCGCTTAAGGCCTTACGCCACTCTGGACGCGAAAAAAGGGGCATATTTTGGTGATTTTTTTTCAGCGAAACCATAAAATAAATCGGAATTATAAAATAGGGGTTTTATTATACACGTAATTGACTATACAAAATTATTTTTTTACGGAGATACGTGTCAAAATGGCGACTGTGCAGCATTTTTCCGATGACGCCTTTATTTCTGGAAGGTCAACGGCCGGACCAATCGCTCCCCGAGTAGAAATCTTGCTCCGGCTACAATAAAGGCCTGATCAGGCATCCTGATTTCTTTTTCCGGCCTTGATCAGGATTCTTGATCAAGCCCTGATCATTTGTGTGACACTTTCCCTGATTTCGGCCTGATCAGGGTAAAAAATCAAGGCCTAACCAGGGTACAAAATCAAGGCCTGATCAGAGCTTGATTTAGTAAGGCTTGATCAAAATGAAAAATCATGGCCTAGTCAGTATGATGTAATGGAGCCCTGTTTAGGATGTCCTAATTATTCCTGAAATAAAAAATACCACGCATATTTAAAAGAGAAAAAGGCACGAAATTATAACTAACGCTAATAGTTTATTTTTTAAACTGAATACCAATTTTTATTTATCAAATACATTTTTCACGTAGATGCATGTAGAAAATAAAGAACACTTTCTCTTAGAGATTTGATTGAATATGCACCGATGGCATCACATTCACTGGACTAAACTACGCAGTCAACTTACCATTGTTCGGTAGCCTACGCTGTCCGACTGCTTGACCATCGCCTGAAGCTAGCCGAATCAGGCAAATTGAAGTAAGCCGTAAGTCCGGTTGCTTGACTAGCGCCTGAATCTAGCCGGATCAGGCAACCGGAGGAGAACGTACATCCAGTTGCCTGACTATCGCAAGACACCAGTCGGATCAGGCAAATTACGGCATGCCTTAAATAAGGCCTCCGTACTACAACTTGATCAGGCCCGGATCAAATATTAGGCCGGCCTGACAATATTTCTACTCGGGTCCTATAATTTTTCAGTTATGATGAGACACTGAAGTTTTTTCGATTATATATAAGAATAGCTATAGAAGTACGTAGGATTTTTTTGATATATTGCTTTTTGTCAAAATGGCGCATTGCGAAAACAAAAAGTATAAAATACCATGAGAAAATCGTGAGAAAATTGTTTATAAAAAAAGAAACTATGCAATATAATTTTTAAAAATCCTACGTAGTGCCTCAGAAAATGTAATTCTAAATATACAGTTAAAATTTCAAGTGAACCGGTTGAAATTTGTTTGAGTTATGAGTCCGGCCGACTTGAAAAATGTAGTTTTAAGATAAACGCGTTTAAAGTTAGTAGAAAGTCACGACGTGAATCAAGAGGGATTGCGCTAGAATTCGAAAATCGAGTACTTAGAGATTTTTCACACCCATAATCTTTTGGAATATAATTTTATAGGTACTAAGATACATTTTTAACAAAAAAAAATCGATTTTTGGAAAATCCTAGAGTGGCCTAAGGCCTTAGCAAAAGTATACACGTGTACTCAAAGGGGATACGCAGCCGAAAAATTGGCTGTTGGTCCTAATTGAGGGGCTTTATTCGAGAGGGAAGGCATCTCGATGTGGATATTTCGGGCTTCATCACATATCGTTGGGTGCCCATTTCTTGACGCCCCGGGGGAAACGGCGTCGTTAGTTCGGTAGTTCCCGGATCATCTCCGCTCTTCTTTGGGTCCACGATCTTACGATTATTATTGTACGCTATAAAGAGTGGGCCCAGCATATTCTGTTCTGTTCTGCTCTCTCTCTCTCTCTCTCTCTCTCTCTCTCTCTCTCTCTCTCTCTCTCTCTCTCTCTCTCTCTCTCTCTCTCTCTCTCTCTCTTTTCTTTGACTTGCTGGAAATTTCGCGAGAATTATTCATCTCGGATGCGAGGAGGAACAAAACAACTCTTCCGCAAGCTAATGTACCCGTGGAGAAGATTCCTAAAAAAAAATATTCCTTTTTTTTCCCTCACTCTTAGCTCCTAATCCTTTCACCGACGTTGGCCCAATTTTCAGTTCGCTTTTTTTTCTTCTTCTTCTTCTTCTTCTTTTCTTTCTTTCTTTCTTCGCAGAACTCGATAACACTAACGGTAATTTCGGAGATATTTCCGTCGTAAACGCGCGCGCGTAAAGTGGAGCCTTCTGGCATGATCAACGTCGGGGCCTTACGCAACCAACTATTTCGGTGGCCGGGAACGTCCAACCACTATTCGCTTCCCTTTGTTGTCTTCTCGTTCTTCAGCTCGCAAAGCCTCAATTTCCGATTTTGGCTTACTTGTTCTATCTTCTTTCTTCGAAAATTTGCTAAATTCCTGAATATTTCCGTCAATTTACGAAGTTGAAGGCTTAAGGCCCCACACCACGGTTCGTGTGCGATACGAGGGTGTATTTTTCGTAATTATTTTCAAGCAAACGATGAATGGATTTTTTTTTATTAATACTCATAGTCAATACATACATATAGAAGACTGTATACAAATTTTTGTACTCGAATCTAAAGTATAGTTTGCGTTGTACGCCGCTTCCAAGAGGACACTCCGACGAAATTGCTGCTCGGCGGTTGACAGCGATTAAGCCATACGGTTCATCTGAAAAATAAAATAAAAATATATTTATAAACTAGACATATAGGTTTACAGCATCACGTAGGGGAATTTCGATATCTAAAAAAAAAAAAATGGCGGACCAGCGAATTTTATTTCCGATTTTCATGGAAAATTTTCATCGTTCATAAAAAAAAAATAGAAGGGGGCCCTTTATAAAAAAAATCCCTACGTGACACACCGGACATATATACACTTCTTTATTTTCCTTCGCCCTTTTGTCATCCATAATAAGAATTCCAAAGAATATTTCAACTATTTCCGTAACTCGAATTCCCCGCATTAAAAGGTTCGGCAATTCAACAAAATTTCTCTTTTATTGCATACCAGAGACGGAAAAATGTCATCCTAAAAAATGTTCCAGCCATTCCGAAGCCTCGATCTACAAAAAAAAGGCAACGAATTTAAAAAAAAAATACTTTTTCGTTGCATTCCAGCGATGACAAAATTTCAACATCCTAAAAAACGTTCCAACGATTTCGGCAGCCTAAATTGGCGAACAAAAAAAACAAGGAAAAATTGCAACGTCATTCGTGAATTCGCCAAAAAAAAATTGGCCAATCGGGGAAAAATAGTACATTACGGGACGAGGACGAAAAAAAAACTTTTTCTAACCTCGTGTGATTGCAACACTCGTACTTCGGCTCGTGCGGCAAACTCGCATTCGTTAAAAAAAAACGTTTTCTTTTCGTCGAGTATTATACGAAATTTTATTTTACGCGGTGTAAAAATGGGGGTGTTTACGCGAAGCGTACGTAAAACGTCCATTATCGTACTGAGTGGAATAAAATATATTTTTCTTTTATTCCAGCAATTTGACGATATCGAATGGTGGCTTCCTAGGTGCTGATCAATAAAAAAAAAAGTATTGGTCCTATCGAATGTTGTCGCTTTGCTAATGAACGAAGCCAATGAACGTTACAATTGCATCCAACATATACGATACAAATTGCAATTGTGTGTGACTTGTACACTCGTGTACAAACAACGTGTACGCACACTGTACGTAATCCAACTGTAGGTGAAAACGAGTTTTTGTAGCATGCGTCAGCCTTATCTGTGTGCGTGTCAGGCCTTGTACGAGCTACTGTTGGCCATCTCGTACTACCTGTTGGATATATAACGTAGGTAGTTATACTTCCATATCGTTTCTTTCACGAGCCTCTCGTACATTACGCATTGGCGTCTTTCCTATCGGAAGGCTCGCGCCCACACACACACATACGTGTATGTAGATTCTTCGCTGTGACAATCAGAGGCCACATTATTCGTGGTTTGACATTACGAGCGTTAAGGGGTTACGTGGGTTTGAAAATGTAAAAAAATTCATTTTTTTTTTATATCTTATTATCTAATAGTATTTTTTACATTTTTTATATTTTATTATCTAATGGGAGTACAAATTAATTCGGTCCGTTTTTTTTGTGGTAAAAAATCAATTTATTTCAGAATAAAAGGTACGAATAGATTAATCAAAGTATTGTCCATCGCTGGCTACTACTTTTTCCCACCTCTCAGGCAATTTTCGAATTTCCTCTCGAAAAAAGTCTCGTCTTTTGAAACCACCGAATGGTTGTGTTGTCAACAGTGGAAAATACTTCCTTTCAAAATAAAAAGTAGGAAAAATGGTTTTTAATTGACAGGATCTGTCATCTATTCGGAAGCATTAGAAAGATATTACCTGTCAATTATATTGCCAGTACGGCAGAATAATTATTTTGGAAAAAAGTAGAAAAAATGTTTTTTAATCGACAACACCTGTTATATATTCGAAAGTTTTCGAAAAATATTATCTGTCAATTATATTGTCAATGCTGCAAAACCATTATTTCTTTTTAAGTAGGAAAAAATGATTTTTAACTGACAGAACCTGTCATATATGCGAAAGCCCGTCAAAAAAATATTACCTGTCAATTATATTGTCAATATCGCAGAATAGTTATTTTGGAAAAACGTAGGAAAAAAGTTTTTTAATTGACAACACCTGGTATATATTCGAAAGCTCTCGTAAAAAATATTATCTGTCAATTATATTGTCAACACTGAAAAAAAGCTTCCTTTCGAAAAATGGTTTTTAATTTACAGGATCTGTCAGATTCAAAAAAGTAGGAAAAATGGTTTTTAATTGACAGGACCTGTCATATATTCGAAAGCTCTTGAAAAATATTACCTGTCAATTTTATTGTGAATGCTGCAAAACCATAATTTAAAAAAGTAGGAAAAATGGTTTTTAATTGACAGGACCTGTCATATATTCGGAAGCTCTTGAAAAATATTACCTGTCAATTATATTGTGAATGCTGCAAAACCAGAATTAAAAAAAAAATAGGAAAAATGGTTTTTAATCGTCGACAACTGCCATGTATTCGACAGCTCTCGAAAAATGTTACCTGTCAATAATATTGGTAAGCACGGGTGCACAAAACTCTCGCTACATAATCAACCGATAAATTCGGCCAACATCTCAAATTAATAAGTTTACAAGTCGATATGAGAATCATGCGCGTACCCATCTTGACAGCTTTTTCTATTTATCGCCAAGGTGAGTGGAGTACTCGGAAAATTTCTTCACCTTTTTTTTCCCCTCGACAAGAGTGACTCAACTAGCCGTCACGTAATTCACGTTGACAAAGTTGTGCAGTATATACACGTACACCTTTATCCCCGACGAAGAGACGCTGCCGCGTATCTTCAAGTCAAATATTTAAAAAGAAAGTTTTTTTTTAAGAATTGACGAATGTCCTCACACATATATACCTATAGACACTCTTCGTACAGCAAGTTAATCTTTTACCGGCCAGTTTTGCGCTTCGAATAAACGTGGCTTGAAAACGCGCTGACAACAATCTAATGAGATTTTACACATAGATATATATACACTAGTGGAATTAATTCCGAACACTTTCAATAGCAATTAGCTTTCTTTGATATTATATTAGATGAAGTAAAAAGTTCTCAGCGTTTTTTCGCTTTATTTCGACGATGAAATTAACATAGTTAGGATTATCCGATTTAGATCAAATATGCGCCGTTTTGTTCGATAACTTTTGTCCATTTTGAAGGCAATTTCATAATTCCCCGATTGAAGAAGTCCTCGTCCCTATTGGTAAAAAACTTGACGAGCTCATTTTCACAAGCCTCTCTTGAGGCCAGTTTTGTACCATCAAGAAAATTTTGCAAATGCTTGAAAAGGTGATAATCGCTTGGCGCCAGGTCTGGACTATATGGCGAGTGCGATAGAACCTCCCATCCAAGCTCTCGGAGCTTCTGGCGCGTCGTTAAAGATGTGTGCGGTCTGGCGTTGTCTTGATGGAACACAACACCCTTCCTACTGGCCAATTCTGGCCGCTTCTGGTCGATCGTCTGCCTCAATCCTGTCCTGCTAAATCCTGCTGCATCCGTCGGAACAACCAGTAATCAGAAGGAGCAATGTCCGGAGAATAAGGCGGGTGCGGTAAAATATCCCATTTGAGCGTTTCCAAATATTTTTTTACGACTTTTGCGACATGAGGCCGAGCTTTGTCATGCAGAAGAATAATTTTGTCATGTCTTTGCTCGTATTTCGGCCGTTTTTCTCGTAATTCACGGCTCAAACGAATCAATTGTAGTCTATACCGATCGCCCGTAATGGAATCGCCAGGTTGTACCAGCTCATAGTACACAACATCCTTTTGTTCCCACCAGATACGAAGCATGACCTTCGAACCATGGATATTCGGCTTTGGTGTTGATGTTGAGGTCGATGGCAACGATTTACCGGGCAAAGCGTAGTATTTTTTCTTCTTGGGGTTATCGTAGAATATCCATTTCTCATCCCCAGTCACAATCCGATGTAAAAAAAACCCTTTCTTTTTTGCCTTTGAATCAGCTGCTCACAAGAGAAAAATCGCCTCTCAACGTCTCGCAATTTCAGTTCATGAGGCACCCAATTTCCTTGCTTTTGAATCAATCCCATGGGTTTTAGTCGTACGGAAACTGCTTGTTGAGTCACTCCCAATGAATCTGCAAGCTCTTCTTGCGTTTGACTCGGATCTTCATCGATTAATGCCTCCAATTCATTGTCTTCGAATTTTTTTGGCTGTCCAGGGCGAGGCTTGTCTTCAACGCTGAAATCACCGTTCTTAAAGCGTCGAAACCATTCCCTACATGATTTATCAGTTGTAGCATCATCACCATAAACTTCAACAAGCATTCGATGCGCTTCAGCTGCACTTTTCTTCCAATTAAAGCAGAAAATTAAAACTTCCCACAAATGCTGCTTGGTTAACACAAATATTTGACATATTCAACACAGTAAAAAACAAGGTTTTTCATGGAACTCAAAGCGATATAAACTGAATGTTATTGACAGATGTCTAACCTCTCTGAAAGCACCGAAATCAGCTGTCACTATGAAACATTCATAACAGCCAGAGCCATCTCTTGAAAACGGACCGAATTAATTTGTACTCCCAATATATATATATTTATATATATAGCGTTGTACGCTGATCGGCTCTCGATCCCTCGAATTTTCGGGATGAACCTCGAAGGAAGCGGCCAGGATAACGCTGCCGGGCGTCTCTGATCGTGTGGCCACTGCCGTGTTCTCGTAGGCTCTCTCGGTGCTCCTTCTGCTTCTGCTGCTGGTGCTGCTCTCTCGAAGAGCGAACGAAGGACGCCCGCATTCCTTGTCTCAACCTGGTATAATACGGGGAATCGCGAGAGCCGGCCGGCTCGACTCCCTCTCTCTCTCTCTCTCTCTCTCTCTCTCTCCCTCTCCCTCTTTCTCTCCCTCTTTTCTTTCCCTCTCTCTATCGCACTTTTTTCTCCCTCTTTCTCGCTTTTTCTCTCTCAATCTTTCGCGGTCGGACCATCGGCTCTTCCACCTTAGAAATATACCGAGAGAGCCCATGGGGTGATATTCTCGTGTCTGCGTTTCGTCGACCGAGTTATTTCGTATGCGCCAAACTGTTGAATCTGCCTCGTCAACATGCGTCCGATTTGAAATGTTCGCTTGAAGCGTTCATAGCCATTTGTCCAAGCGAAAATCGATTGATCTAAGGAGGAACGTGTATGTAGACGGTATGACAGTCATCGATCTGTGTCTAGTTGTAGGAAAGAAATAATTATTTCGATAAAGTTATCTAGATAAAATTATCTAAAAAATCTAGGTAAAACTATCTAGATATAACCATAATATTGAAACTGTACTGATAAAATCATCCAGATAACAGTTTTCGCAAAAAACTATCTATATAAAATCATTTAGATACTAAAACGATCTAGTCATCGACCTGCGTCTAGTTGAAGGAAAGAAATAATTATTTAGTTAAAGTTATCTAGATAAAACTATCTAGATAAATCTAAATGCAATCATCTAGATATTAAAACGATCCAGTCATCGACCTGCGTCTAGTTGAAGGAAAGAAATAATTATTTAGATAAAGTTGTCTAGATAAATCTAGATACAACTATCTCCATAAAAGTATCTAGATACAAACATCTCGATAAAAGTATCTAGATACAACCATCTAGATAAAAGTATTGAGGCAAAACTATCTAGGTAAAACTTTCTAGATACAACTATATAGATGAAACTGTACCGATAAAACCATCTAGATAATAGTTTTCGCAAAAAACTATCTATATAAAACCATCTAGATACTAAAACGATCTATTCATAGGCCCGTGTCTAGTTAAACGAAAGAAATAATTATTTAGATACAGTTATCTAGATAACTTTATCTAGAAAAATCTACGTAGATAACTTTATCTAGATAAACCTATCTAGATAACTTTATCTAGATGATTTTATCTACATAAATCTAGCTACAATCAACTAGATAAATCTTGATACAACCATCTTGATAAATCTAGGAACAACCATCTAGATAACTCTAGATACAACCATCTAGATCAAACTGTACGGATAAAACTATCTAGATAAAACGATCTATTGGGTCTATGCGTAATTCCGTAGCGAAGTTCCACAGGCCTTCACATCTTGCCAAATCTCACCAGGTGGGAGGGGGTCCTCAAAGATAATTTGAAAAATCTTCGATCGATATTACTTTCCGATTCAGCTGAAGATGTTCTATCAATCGACATACATCGATCGGGGAAAGATCGTATTTCCCTCACTTTTGCGCGCGTTCCGGAATATTTCGCATTCTTCGCGACGTTGAATTAACCGGTAACACAGCTCGGACGACTCGTATACTTTCACCGGGTAGCTGCAATGGTACGTACGAAGAAAGTGTGCACGCTCGGAGGCCGGAGGAACATCGAGCGAATGAAAGGCCCGGCGGGCGGGAGGGGGGGGGGGGGGGTGGCGGGGGCTAATTCATCGTTGCATTTCAATCCAATTCACTTGGAGACAGAGGCTGTCAGCTGAATCGGAAATTTGTACGCACGACAGCGAAGACTCAACGTCGATTTTCACCACGTGCATTTTTTCGGCCCCTCCATTCAACTCATTGTCGCATCTTCAATTACCGTAAATTTCTCTAGTCTTGTGAATGGCAAAAAAAAAAATTGTGGTCCAAATTCGCACTAATTTCTGTGCCTTACTGTCCACGAAGAGCGAGAGAGAGAGAGAGAGAGAGAGAGAGAGAGAGAGAGAGAGAAAGAAAGGTTGGTGGAGATGAAGGGAAAGAGAAAGGACAAGATCGCAAGGAAGGGTTGGAGGGAAATGAATAGAGAGGAAGAGGAATTATTCGTTCGGTTGTCCGGTTAGTTGGGGTGGTCCCTTGATGGGATTATAATGCGAATATAATGGCGAGCTACCGGGCTACGCGAGACCTTCTTGCAGCCCTCTATATACATATACACAGCTATTGCTGCCTAGCAAAACGACCCAACTTACGTACCAACTTTTTTTCTGTTAACTGATGATTTTTTATTTATTTTTTTATTGTGAAAAAAAAACGCAAATTTCCGCAACTCTGACAATAATTTATTCATATTTTCATACATCTTTGGTAATTTTTTCAAGTTATTTCATGCATTAATTAAGGTGTAATCCCGCTGTGTCCCTTGGCGTGTCTTCATCGTCGTTGTCGATTTGCGGCAATTGTGCAGCTCGCAATTCGCATCTGAAATAGTCCAACAAGATTTTAAACATTCTTAAGATGTTTTTTAACAACGTGAACCTAAATTTTGAAAAAAAAAATCGTGAATTGAATTTTGGAACGTGTTTGGAAAAAAAAATGATCGATTTTTAGCATTTTTTTTTCCCGGAATTTTGCAATAATAAGTATGTTTTAAACAATCCAATCTTCCCAACTTTAGGCCATATTTAGAAAGGTCTGTAGAA
Source organism: Ophion ventricosus (assembly GCA_963932345.1). Classification (NCBI taxonomy): domain Eukaryota; kingdom Metazoa; phylum Arthropoda; class Insecta; order Hymenoptera; family Ichneumonidae; genus Ophion; species Ophion ventricosus. The sequence goes on along the minus strand of OZ010717.1, from coordinate 30,003,325 downwards.
TAATAAAATATTAGGACTTGGAATTAATTCGTGGCGTTTTTTTTAATGAAAAAAAAAAATTATTTTAAATGAAAATAAAAAATACATTAATCAAAGTATTGCTCATCGCTTTCTACTACTTTTGAGCATCTTTCGGGCAGGGTACGAATACCGTGTCGGAAGAACGCCTCGTCTTTAGATGCAGTCCACGAATCGACTCATTTTTGACAATCTTCGTAAGAAGTGAACTTCTGCTCAGACAGGCTATGAGCCATCGAACGAAACAAATGGTAATCAGAAGGAGCGATATATGGAGAATACGGCGGGTGGGGTAGGACTTCCCATTTAAGTGTTTCCAGATATGTTTGTACCGATTTTGCGACTTGCGGACGAGCATTGTCGTGCAGCAAAATGACTTTGTCGTGTCTTTCGGAGTATTCCGGCCGTTTTTTTTTTTCAATGCACGGCTCAAGCGCATCAATTGCAGTCGATAGCGATCCCCAGTTACGGTTTCATTCGGTTTCAGCAGTTCATAATAAATCACACCCCTCTGACCCTACCATATACAGAGCAGGAGCTTAGACCCATGGATATTTGGCTTTGCCACTGATGCTGATGGTTGGCCGGGCTTAACCCATGACTTTCTGCGCTTCGGATTGTCGTAATGGATCCATTTTTCATCACCAGTGACAATTCGATGCAAAAAACCTTTTCTTTTCTCCCGTTGAAGCAGCAGTTCACATGTCAAAAGACGCCTCTCAATGTCCCTTGCTTTCAATTCATATAGGACCCAATGTTCTTCCTTCTGGATTATGCCCAAAGTTTTAAGACGTTATCCTACCGTTGACAAGTCAACTCCCAATGATGTAGACAATTCTTGAAGTGTTTGAGATGAGTCTTCATTGAGCAATGCCTCCAACTCATTATCTTCAAATTTTTTCGGCTGGCCAGGTCGCTCCTTGTCATCCAAGTCGAAATCACCAGCTTTAAAACGTGCAAACCACTTTCGACACGTTTGCTCAGCTAGAGCATGTTCATCATACACTTCCACTAAAATACGATGAGCTTCAGCAGCACTTTTGTTCATATTAAAGTAACGAAGTAAAACTCCCCGCAAAAACACTTTATTCGGCACAAATGTTGACGTATTGAATAAATTATAAAGTGTTGTTATTTACGATTCAAAAAGAGGTTATGTACAGCAAATGATATTCAATGATAGCTGTTTCACGATTAATACATTACTGTCGGTAACAACGAAACACTGTACTACCTACGCCATCTCTTGTAAAACGCTACGAATTCATTCCAACACCTAATAAAATTGAACAAAAGATTGATACGAGGCATCTAGATTTTCCGTCGGAACTTTTCAAGCCATCCAGTACAAAGAAATGCTGGCCATACTTCAGAGACGATATCCTCGCTCCGAATATCTGGAGTTTCACCACTATTTTTTTTTCACGCGTAAAAACGTTCTTAATGCCAAAAAAAAACATTGTACCGCTTAGCCTGTAAACTGCAATTGTTCCAATGAGTCTCGTTCCGTGTGAGCTTACACATGTGACTCCAATATAATTGATTGATGATAGCAAAATGATTTTTCCTCGATTTACGAGCATTTTTTTTTGTTTTTTTTTCTTTTTTTTTTCTCTTGCGCTCCAGATCGATCGAGCCCATAGTGTATAGGCTCGATAAATTATGTGTCGTGCACTACAAGACACAAATGAGCTGATCTATGATAACGAAGGGGTAATGCAATCTCTGTCGGTATCTGTATCGTTGTTTTTTTTTTTCTTTTTTTTTCCGACGGAGCCTTTTAGGTGGGCGTACGTTGCAAATATTTATCGTCGGTGTCCCTTGGAGAAATTTGTCCCTTTCTAGCCGTTGCTCTCCTCCCTTCTCTCGCTCTCTCCCTCTCTCGGGGAGAACAGCTGGAGGTTTTTTTTTTTTCGTTCTCAATCCCGATAGAAATCTCCAAATGGTCGAGCGAATAAATCACTGGAGCCTTGGCCTAGAATTTGTCCCATTCTACGTCCAAACTGCGACTCGATATTTCGTAAACTTCGATAAAGTTGCATCGATCTTGGATTTTTGTCGCGCACGTTTATCACTCCGGTAAAAGTACACTATATTGCTCGAAGCTAGTCACGCAAAATTTTAAGTTTCGAAAAGGAGGAAAAGTTAACAAACTTTGCATGAAAAGATACAGGGAAAGGGTCAATAAAAAATCAACCTTTTTAAAATAAAAACAATTTAAAAAAATGGGATTCTTCGAAGCAAGAGATTCAAGGACTAGATCAATAAAAAATTATCCATTTCCAAAAAAAGCAATAAAAAAAATTCACACGAAAAGATACGGGGAAAGGATCAATAAAAACTAAACCTTTTTTTTAATAAATAAAAAAAACTAAAATCTTCACATCGAAGGATACAGGGAAAGGATCAGTTAAAAAAAAATCCATTTCCAATAAAACAAATTAGAAAAATATTCGCACAAAAAGATCCAGGGAAGGGTCAAGAAAAAAATAAACCTTTTCCAAGAAAATAAAAAAAAGAAAATGTTCATACAAAAGGATACAGAGGAGGAATTATTAAAAAACAATCCATTTGCAATAAAAACCAATAAAAAAAAAACAAAAATCTTCACATCAGAATATGCAGGAAAAGGTTCAGTCAAAAAGTCAACCTTTTCAAATAAAAACAATAAACAAACAAACGGGAATCTTCGAAGCAAGAGATTCAAGGACTAGATCAATAAACAAATTAATCTTTTCCGATTGAGAAAAAAAATCTTCATTTGGAAGGATACAGGGACAAGAGCAGTAAAAAATTATCCACTTCCAAAAAGAAAGCAATAAAAAAAATTCACACGAAAAAAATCCGGGGAAAGGGTCAATAAAAACTAAACCTTTTTTTTAATAAATAAAAAAAACAAAAATTTTCACGTCAAAGGACACATGGAAAGGATCATTAAAAAAAATAATCCATGTCCAATTTCCAATGAAAACATTCAGGGATCGGGTCAATGAGAAAATAAACCTTCTCCAATTGAAAGAAAAAGAAAATCCCTGCATCAAAGGATACATGGTAAGGATCAATAAAAAAAAAATTATCCATTTCCAATAAAAGAAAAAAACGAAAATATTCACATAAAACGACACAGGAGAGTGTTTATTGAAAAAAATAATCCTGCAATAAATTTGCAATAAATAATCCATTCCAATAAAAAACAAACAAAAATCTTCACATGAAAAAGTGCAGGAAAAGAGTCAATAAAATTAATTAACCCTTTCCAAGGATACAGGGTAAAGATCAATTGCAAAAATTATCCTTTTTCAATAAAACCAATGAAGATAATTTTCACACGAAAAAATCCAGGAAAAGGGTCAACAAACAAAATGAACAAAATAAAGAGGTAATAGAGGGAATAAAAAAAAAGAGGAAAAAACATTTTTTCAAATAAAGAGGAAAATAAAATGACGAGGGAAAAGAGGGAATGAAAAAATATTGGGAGTACAAATTAATTCGGTCCGTTTTCAAGAGATGGCTCTGGCTGTTATTAATGTTTCATAGTGACAGCTGATTTCGGTGCTTTCAGAGAGGTTAGACATCTGTCAATAACATTCAGTTTATATCGCTTTGAGTTCCATTAAAAACCTTGTTTTTTACTGTGTTGAATATGTCAAATTTTGTGTTAACTAAGCAGCATTTGCGGGAAGTTTTACTTTTCTGCTTTAATTGGAAGAAAAGTGCAGCTGAAGTGCATCGAATGCTTGTTGAAGTTTATGGTGATGATGCTCCAACTGATAAATCATGTAGGGAATGGTTTCGACGCTTTAAGAACGGTGATTTCAGCGTTGAAGACAAGCCTCGCCCTGGACAGCCAAATGAGCCAATGAGCTGCTACAACCTGGCGATTCCATTACGGGCGATCGGTATAGACTACAATTGATTCGTTTGAGCCGTGCATTACGAGAAAAACGCGCCGGAATACGAGCAAAGACATGACAAAATTATTCTTCTGCATGACAAAGCTCGGCCTCATGTCGCAAAAGCCGTAAAAAAATATTTGGAAACGCTCAAATGGGATATTTTACCGCGACCCGCCGTATTCTCTGGACATTGCTCCTTCTGATTACTGGTTGTTCCGACGGATGCAGCAGGATTTACCAGCTCAGCGGTTCACTTCTTTCGCAGAAATCGAAAATTGGCTCGAAACTTGGATCGCCTCGAAAGACGAGACTTTTTTTTCGAGATGTAATTCGAAAATTGCCTGAGAGGTGGGAAAAAGTAGTAGCCAGCGATGGACAATACTTTGATTAATCTATTCGTACCTTTTATTTTGAAATAAATGGATTTTTTACCACAAAAAAACGGACCGAATTAATTTGTACTCCCAATAGCTCCATTGCCGATGTCACAGGGACAACTTTTTCAATTACTATTATTGTCATTATTATTATTATTATCAATGGAAAGGATTGTACTGGCAAATGAATTGACCAAGCCTCGTCGTACATTACGATTTAGCATATAATGACCACAATAATAATAATTCGTCGTAACATCTTACGTAAACGTATAGATACGAGTGTGAGTGCCCGTGCGCATAGTAAATTTGCCGATGGCGGGAAGGCGCAACACCAGTTCGACAGCATTCCACCGTGATTTGCGGACGTTTCGGTGTGTAAGGCTACTCTCACGAAGATTCAGGAAATTCTCGAACCCTATCGTCCGATTTCCGTTTTTCCCCGATTATGGGCGGAGAAAAAAATAAATAAAAATAAAAAAAAAAGAATTAATAAACGTCGAGTGAAAGGAGTAAGTTGAAATATCGGAGTGACTTGAGGAGACTCTCGAGGTTGTAGCTTCGAAGATAAATAACAGCTAGACTTGGAGTAACAGGAAATTTATTGTAGACGGTAAAAAAAAAAAAGCAGATTTTACGTCAAGTAATACTGGCGATTCGTTGGGAAAAAAAAAAACTCCGATCGTGGTATTATCGGAGTATATTTTGTAAAATTAATCGTACGAAGATACGACATGACGTTGAAGATTGCATCGTTGGAATGCAACGACAATTAATTCCTTTTCAAGTGTTTAATCTTTTTTTTTTTTTCTAGTCGATCTAGGCTATGAAAATCATTCAAACGTTTTCACGTATACTTGCTGGAGATTTATCATCTCGCCTCGCAGAAAAAAGGCTTTGGATAATGATAAAAGTGAAGAAGTGAAAAATGGGGGAAAATAATCGTTGCATGCTAACTATGCAAACGTCAACGTCACGATACGACGTAATTGATGGTGTTGAAGTTCGCTGAAATGCAACGAAAATTCTTTATTTTCGTTATTTTTTTAAATTTTTATTATTATCTACACTGACGAAAAAATTGTTTGACATTAACTAGATGCGTCTATTTGATTTTTTTTTAATTAACTTTTTTTGAATTAATTCGTGAAATCAAATTTTTTCTAGTTCATTCCATTATTAAAATTATTAATTTTAAATATATTTATTTATTCAATTCAAGATCTATTTAATATCGTCGAATAACTAAATATTTTATTTATTCCTAATAAATCTGTGATTTGGTTTCATCTGGTAGTATAAGACAAAAGAGACAGATGGAAAAATGGTACACGATTGGATCTCAAAAAAATCTCATGGCTTTGTTTTCATTAGAAGACTGTTGTAACATTCAGCAGGTGAGGAAAAGGGTTCTTTCTATACATAAATAGTCGCGCCTGTGAATAAAAGGCACGACTTTTCTTTTTTTCCAAATAACCTTGTTAGTGAAAAAAAAAACGAAAAATAATTTAAATTCTTTCCACCGCACTTTTATCTCGTGAACCTTATTTATTTAATTTCAATCTAATCTTTATTTTCTTTAATTTGAATATATTTAATATTTAAAAAGAATAGCTTGAACAAATTTGAAAAAATATTTGAAACAAATAGCGTCGCAGTAGGCCGCGAGACAAGGAAAAACCTATTTGATTTATATCGATCCTATTTAACCCTTCGTGGTCACACTTCCATATTCAATCGCGGTGGTCACACCTTGTGTCGATTCTACCCAGTGAGTTTTCAAAAAAGTATTCTGACCAAACGATCCGTACGAAGAGGTTCAAAAAATTACGGAACATGCTTTGAACCCTCTAGATAATGTACGAAAAATTTATTTATAAGAAATAAAATGGCGACATGCTAAAAAAAATCATAAAGAGGTAAAAACGCAAAAAAATACACTTTTTCGCTCAAAAAATCATAGTTCCGTGAATTTTCAACATTTTTACCTAAAATTTGGACGTGATACTCCTCAGATATGCTACTTTTGGAAAAAAAATAGTAGCATAGTGCACGTTCCAAAAAAGGTATTTATTCCGACATGTGAACAGGGTAAATTTTATGGCACGAGGATACTTCAAACTCCAGGTAAGATGGTGAATAGGCCGTGAGACAAGGAAAAACCCGATTTGATTTAAATAGATTTGATTTAAATAGATTTAAGGGTTAAATAGATAGATCCTATTTAACCCTTCGTGGTCACACTTCCGTATTCAATCGCGATGGTCACACCTTGTGTCGATTCTACCCAGTCAGTTTTCAAAAAAGTATTCTCACCAAACTATCCGTCCGAAGTGGTTCAAAAAATTACGGAATATGCTTTGAACCCTCTGGATAATGTACGAAAAATTTATTTATAAGAAATAAAATGGTGACATGTTAAAAAAAATTCATAAAGAGGTGAAAACGCAAAAAAAATACACTTTTTCGCTCAAAAAATCATAGTTCCGTGAATTTTCAACATTTTTACCTAAAATTTGGACGTGATACTCCTCAGATATGCTACTTTTGGAAAAAAAATAGTAGCATAGCACACGTTCCAAAAAAGGTATTTATTCCGACATGTGAACAGGGTAAATTTTATGGCATGAGGATATTTCAAACTCCAGGTAAGATGGTTAATACAGTCCCATTCGAAGCCGGCAATTATTATATATTTACGCCAAAAATTGATCGACGGGTCGATTTTACCCAGGGTGACCACGAAGGGTTAAATTAAATATTTTTTTTTGGCATTGTAGACTCTTTTTTCCTAGGTTTTGATTAAAGATTTTCAATAAGAATCCTCAAAAGTATTCGAGTAACTTTCATACTCTGAATAAGCAAAAAAAAAATACCTCATTACGAAAAATCTATATTTTCGTTGCATTCCAACGTTGCAAACTTCAATACCATCGCAATTGGTTGCTCGTGGAAATGCATTGTGTGGAAGTTGAAATTATTCTAAATTCGTACAATTCCAATCGTACACGACTCAGTAGTAACGATGCCTCGTCGATTTAAAATTAATCGAAAAAAAAAGTATTCAAATACAAATGTACCCTCTTGACTCTCATCGATGGAATCCTAATGGACTGAAAATTCGAAGTAACAATCGTTCTCGTCGATTAAAAATGAAACGATGCAAGAAAAAATGAAGTACAAATTGACATTCTTGACTCGCATCAACGGAATCCTAATGGACTGAAAATTGCGGTCTCTCGTGCTAATCATACGTCGTTGTAGCGTAAGTGAATTGGAATTTGGATGAATAGAACGAAAGGAATTCGCCTCTCGTACGACGCCCGGACGATTGTGGCAAATTATCATGATTCGATTGTGTGTTACGGTCTCTCCCGTATCCTTCAACGAGAATCGTATGATCGTGATCACTAAAGTTTCATCCGCCGATATACCTGGAATCGTGCAATGTCGATCGAATCGAGTAGCGGGCTCGTTTTCGAGAGCCTCCACCCCCCCCCCTCCCCTTCCTAAATTTGTTTTACTCGAGAATTCTTTTGTAAATTTTGTTGTTTTTTTTTTTTCAATTTAATTTCAAGCGACGTTGACGGTATCTCGTTCGTCTTTGTATTTTCCATTCGAATTGGTCATCTCGCAGAAACTACGATTTCTCGTTCTTTCTCGTCTTTCGACGATTCTCGAAGCCAAAAAAGGCACGAACAGATTGGAATCCAGCTCCTCGTGTGCCTCTTTAAATACGTGCCTCGTTATTAGACTCGCGACGAGTCCGGCGACCAGGCAAACGAGAAAACCAAGTGGACAGTACCACATGTAGGAAATTCGGTAGAGATAAAAATAAGAAACGCCTTCGTTGATACTCCTGAAAAAAAAAAAAATGAAAATATTGATCGTAATAACGATAACAGTGACAATAATAATAATTATTATTATTTCTTGTATTTGTATTAATTATTAATAATAAATAATTTATATTGAATGGTATTATTAATAATAAAAAAAATATTTATGCATATATTGATAATGATGATAACAAAAATTATTTGAAAGACGATAAAAATGACAAGAATAACAATGAAATACCAATAAAAATAAAAGAAAAAAAATAAACAATGGAATAAGAAAAAAAAAGGAAAAATAATGCATATTAAAAATGAGATCAATCATAATGGATAATGATAATCATCATTATCAGCATCATAGTTAAAATCATAATAGTTAAGATGATGATAGCGATAATACGAATAATAATGATGAGTCTGAATTTTGCATCGGTAGATTAAAATTCTTACACGGAGAGAATTAAATGTTAAAAATTACCGTGCAGTAACGATAACCAGAAGACAACCCTGAAACTTCGCTTATTATTACTGAGTAAAACACAGATTTTCACGAAAATAAAATAAAATTTCTTCTTCAGATAGAACATTTTACCATATTTTCTAGCAAATTTTGATATGTAACAAAATACGGAAAACTTAAATTTAAAAAATATATAATATCAGCGAAATTTTACTGTGCATTTTATTATTTTATGCCTTTCAAAAATGTCTATAAAAAAGTATCGTCTTTATAACAGTTATTTTAAGATTTATTATAAAATTTAATGAGTGTTATAGGAAAATGTATTGTGCTCTCGGTAAAAATTATCGTGCGCGCTACCCTTCTTGTATGGTAAAATTTTAGCTACGTATTTGAAATTTTCTGTAACGTGAGTTAAAAAAAACTTGTCGCATAAGAATTATTATGCTCTTCTCACTTGTCACTACATTGAAATATATCACGGTAATTTTTACCGTGAAATTCACGACAAAAATTATTTTTTAATTCTCTCCGTGTATTAGTATAGCCATGAGTAGGGCTGAATTTCCTTCATTAAATAAAATAGCAAGAAATGCCGCTACCTCGATTATTTTGTACGCAGAATGGAGATGTTTTGGAGCTAATCGCAAAACGGTCGAGTTTGGGTTTGTTTGGGTTATGAAAACCCAAACAAACCCAAACTACTTAACTGAAAGCTCGTGGATACATGAGCGCGCTTGGGAGTCGAGCGGAGAGTCTTTATCATTTATATACATACCGTTAGAAGAAATCCGAATATAGTTTTGAAATTTTCCGGGTGTATTCTTAAGATATTTTGCTAACGATTTATGAAATTAAAAAAAATATTGATTTTTTGAAGCATCTAAAGTGGTCGGCCGCCTTGAAAACCTGTGTTTTCTATCAAAATGACTTCTTGCGTGAATTTTGGGTACCTCAGAAAGAGACTTTATTGAATGAATTAAAAAAAACATCCACATGTCAAATCTTACCTTATCGTGTAGTTTTTTCGTGAGAGTTCCACGACGAGATCGCAGCCGGTGATTCGAACCGGTAAAGTAGGTGCAACGGGTCGCGGTTGGCCAAAGCCAATCCAGAGGAAAAACACTAGGCTCGATATCAATCCAAATATAGCCCCCTTCTGATTGCCCGTTTCAGTCATCATACCGAGGGTGAAGAGGCCCAACATCGGGCCACCGATCACACCGAAAATCGTCAAAGCCGCCTGCAAAACGCCACCGAGAAATCCTCCGAGAAATGCAAGCGCGACGCAAAAAAGTCCGACAAACATAGCGAGCATTTTTCCCACAAGGATTGACAATCGCGGCGTGATGGTTTTGCCCCTAAAATTTGTGTTTTTTTTTAATTTTTTTTTTTTGACAATTTTTCATTTTCATTGGGACTCGAGGAATGGAAATTGCAAGAACCGACAAGGTACGGATAAATGTCGCTTACCGGGCGGAATATAAGGGCTTGATGAAATTCTCGAGGATAACAGCGGCCAACGAATTCAATGTCGCGGATACGGTGCTTAGACCAGCGCTGAATATGCCGGCTACGAAGAGTCCTGAAATTCCGGGATAACGGGAGAGCGTGTCCATAACGTAAAGTGGCATAAGCTGATCCGTCGAGGATATTCTGTTGGACTTTACGGGATCGCAGTCGTGATATCGCGAATAAATTGCCAATCCGGAGAAACACGTTAGGAGCGACATCGTCGAGGCTATTGGCAATGTCCACCAGAGAGCTCTTTGGGCTGCGGCGACGCTCCTGTGAAATGCATTTTGAGCACGATCTTACATACAGGCCTTGCAAGTCGATAGAATTTTGATGTTCGGAGTGACTCGACTTTTCAAGCCTTTTTGGTGATACTAGCCGAGTAGAAATTTTGATCCGGCAGCCTGATCCGGATGCCTGATATTCGGCAATACTGATCGGGCTGCTGTCAAGCTGTGGTTCGAAATATACCGTAGTAAGGCGGGCCGTCAATTTTAACCGCAATGATTTAACTCGCCAACCAGGATCTGGCCGACCGTATCTGGCCGACTAAGAACTCGCCGACGTCATGAACTCGCCGATCAGAGATCTGGCCGATCATTGATCTGGCCGATCAATACACTGGCCGACCAAAGATCTCGCCGACTAGAAACTCGCCGACTATTTTTTTGTAAAACTGAAATTGTGCAGTTTTCGCAAAATTTTGAGTTTAAATATTAAAAAAAAAAAATCACGAATACCTAAATCCCTATGAGAAGCTTAGGTATTTGTGATTTTTTTCTGAAGGTAAGCTAAGGACCGATCGGTCCATTCGGTACCGGCCATTTTCAACTGCATAAAAAACGGTAGTTTTGCTTTGCGGGTCGATGAGTTCACCGGTCGGCGAGACCGCCTGTCGTCGAGTTCACCGGTCGGCGAGTTCACTGGTCGGCGAGTTCTTGGTCGGCGAGTTTTATGGTCGGCGAGTTCTTGGTCGGCGAGTTTAATGGTCGGCCAGATCTAGTCGGCCAGTTAAACAGCAACCAATTTTAACCCTTCGTCGTCATCCTGACTAGAATCGACCCGTCGATCAATTTTTGCCGTAAATATATAATAGTTTCCGGCTTCGAATGGGACTGTATTCACCATATTACCTGGAGTTTCAAGTATCCTCATACTATAAAATTTACCCACTTCACTTGTCGGAATAAATACCTTTTTTTTGGAACGCGCACTATTCTACTATTTTTCCCCAAAAGTAGCATATCTAAGGAGTATCACGTCCAAATTTTAGGTCAAGATGTTGAAAATTCACGGAACTATGATTTTTTGAGCGAAAAAAGTGTCTTTTTTTTGCGTTTTCATCTCTTTATGATTTTTTTTAAACATGTCGCCATTTTATTTCTTATAAATAAATTTTTCGTACATCATGTAGAAAGTTCATAGCATATTCCGTAATTTTTTGAACCACTTCGGACAGATAGTTTGGTCAGAATACTTTTTGGAAAACTGACTGGGTAGAATCGACCCAAGTATGACCACTGCGATTGAATTTGGAAGTGTGACCACGAAGGGTTAACAGTCTGCCGGTATAAAAATGAAACCTAATTTGGTCAATAGGAAATTTATCTGGGAATAAAAAGACTGTAGACGAAATTTCTGTTATCCTTATTGTTTCACAGATAATCGCTCTCAAGTGACTAAGGCCACAATTGCTCAATCTGCCCCGATAGTGGAGTAAGTTGAGCATGAGTATGAGGTAAGTTGGGCAAAGTAAGAATTGCATAAAAAAACAATCAGACGTATGCAACATGATTTAGTACAATGCAGTGATAAACCAACAGTTGCGTGTTAATTAGTTAGGTTTTGAAACATTAACATTAATTGCAATGAATTTTGAAATATTTTTTTCTCATACAATAGTAGAAGAAAATCTTTCAATCACGTTTTTTTTTTAACTTTTGGGTTAAAAAATAATGAAACGGTCCCGCGTTACCGTCTCGTGCGCCGCATGACAACGCAGCGATGGCGTGATGTGTTTCCCTCCCTCATACCTCTCTTTCCGCCATTTGATGCACCCACGTACGGTGCTTAGTTTTCCAGATATTTTGATTGCCCAACTTACCCGACTGCTCGACATGCCCCTCCCTGACCCTATCTTAACCCTTCATGGTCACACTTCCAAATTCCATCGTGCTGGTCATACTTGGGTCGATTCTACCCAGTCAGTTTTCAAAAAACGTATTGTGACCAAACTATCCGTCCGAAGTGGTTCAAAAAATTACGGAACATGCTTTGAACTTTCTAGATGATGTACGAAAAATTTATGTATACGAAATAAAATGGCGACGTGTTAAAAAAAAATCAGAAAGAGGTGAAAAGGCAAAAAAGGTACTTTTTCGCTCAAAAAATCATAGTTCCGTAAATTTTCAACATTTTTACCTAAAATTTGGACGTGATACTCCTTAGATATGCTACTTTTGGAAAAAAAATAGTAGCATAGTGCGCGTTCCAAAAAAGGTATTTATTTCGATGTGTGAAGTGGGTACATTTTACACAGTCCCATTCAAAGCCGGAAATTATTACATACTTACGCCAAAAATTGATCGACCGGTCAATTCTACCCAGGATGACCACAAAGGGTTAAGGAATTACAGGACGATAATTCCAAACTTGCTCAACATGCCCCTCTCTACCCTACAGTTAAATTAACCACATTTTGTCCGTATTTATAAACAGTGGATCCGCATCAAGTATATTAAAATTGACATGTCAATATTACTCTACTTGATACTAACATGCCATGTCAATTTTAAGATACTTAAGGTATTCCTTTCGCGAAGGGACGTATTTCGTGAACGCATAAGCCCAGGGCCCTGCAGTAAAGATCGTCCAATGTAGAATTATTTTCACAGTTCACTTACTTGACCGTCAACATCCTTTGTACTTGAACTTGATTGACAGAGTACAGCGAGAGATATGTGAAAAAACCGCCCACCGTCATACTCCACCATGTGTGCCTGGTTGTCGGATCGGCCGAAACACTACGACCAATTCAAATCGTCCGGAGGATGGATCAATGAAAAAAAAAGAAACATTTTATTCCGATCAGCTGCAAATTCGAGAATAATTATTCATAAATTGACAGATCGAAGACTTTTCATCGGGAAATTTACTTGTCAAACTCGATGCGCCCTCCTCTCTCGGCTATTCGCCAAATTTCATCGAGACCACCGACATTCGTTGCTGCAGTGACGATGACTGTGAGAATCGCAACGAGCATCAATACCGATTGGAATATATCGGTCACGAGGACCGCCTTGATGCCACCGATCGTTGAATAAAATGTGCAGACTAGTCCGATTATCAAGATACTCAGAGTCGTGGACATTCCGGTTGTCGCTTCGAGGGCTAGAGCCGGCGCGTAAAGAACTACCCCGGTGTAAAGAAGGGTCTGCAAGACAAAAGCGATACTCGCCACGATACGAGTCTCGTTGCCAAAACGTTTCTCGAGATACTGCGAAAAATCAAACGGATTGTTTTTTTTCACTTGTACTCTTGATGCATTTTTATCAACGTGGTTCTCCGGTCAATAGTGGAAAAAGAGTACGTGAATGCTTTTATTGATGGAAAATTGTACTCTCTACATTCGTTTCTTTTTTGGTCGGCAATATATGAAATGTCGTTTACTCCCTTAAGCTTGCCATATCAATTGAAACTGCCAAAAAGTTTGGATCATAACATAATGATTGAAAAGAAAGAATTTTCGTTGCATTCGAACGATGCAAAGTTTAACATCATTTGTTGCATCTGGATCAGTTGAACCTGAGAAAATCTGATTTCCCTTTTAACCATCCGCGTTCACCTGAACTTTTTATAATAAATCGCTAATTTTTCATCATTATCATTCTTTATTTCACTTCGAAATGGCTCTTCAGATTTAAGAATACCTTTTTCAAAACGTCCACTATGTAGCTATTTTTTTCCCTTAAACTCTCAAATCTCAAGACTAGCATCCTAAAATTTTATGAAAATAATTGAAAATTGCCAGAGTTATGAATTTTTGTTTTAGTAAAAAAAGGGCTTTTTTTTACGCATTGACACCTCGCTGATTTCTTTTTTCCGCCACACTTGGCACGCTGCAATAAAAATTGATGCGTGCCAAGCAGGCTCATGGACCCGAAGTATGTAACATTGAAGCTTTGACGTTTTACACTAGAAAATAATAGACATTTTCGTATAAATAAGAGACAGGGAATCACAGTCAAGTAAAGGATGTCTCAAAATGACCTGACAATTTTATTTATTAATAAAGTGTATTGTTTATTTGAAAAGTACGAATATTTTTATTTTAATACAAGGTACAAACATGGAGGTTATGTGTGGAACACACAATCCGATGAATCGCCGTCTCATCCCTGTTTTTCATGCAAACGTTCACTCTTTTGACGATTTTCAATAACATTTTAGCCTTATTGCAGACTAATTTCATAAATGGTGCGTCCAATTGTTTCCTTGAGTTCCGGAATGGTCTGTGGATCATTGGCATACACTTTTCCTTTTAGACAACCCCAATGAAAGAAGTCCAATGGCGTCAAATCGCACGATCTTGATGGCCAATTCTCATCACCTCGCCGCGAGATAACACGACTATTAAACTTCATCTGCAATAAGTGCATTGATTTACATTGCATTTTCAAAATTTTCATGCGTTCTTCGATCGTGTAATTCTCCATGACTAAACCTCAATACGTCCCGATGCCAATTGTCAAAGATTAGTACTTTATGTTCACTACAAAAAAAAAACAAATGTCGAGCAATTTAAAATGTCAGGTCATTTTAAGACATTTTTACATGCAGTACGATCCCAGAGCTTTACACTGGAAAAAATTAAGCTACGGGTTGTGAATTTTTAAAAATTCTCATCTGTTTTCTTCTTGTCATCACAGAACACTGATTTACGTACAAATGAGAAAAAAAACAGACCCCGAAACGGACGCTGGGGAAGAAAATTTATAACGTACAAGTGAAAGAAAACGTCCAAGTGAAAAACGTAGAAATGAAACTTTATTACATTCTTTATAGGCGAAATTTGCCGGGGCCAGAGAAATTTAACGTACAAATGATAAAAAAAACGTATGTTTGCACTTATACGTTTTGCACAAACGTATAAGCGAGGTTTCACTGTAATCCCTTTTTTTTTTTATTAGCGTTGTATGTAAGGTGGCCCAAAAGACGCCTTCCCAAAAAATTTCAATCATTTCCATATTCCGAAAAGCTCCCCTCAGGGGGTGAAAGTTGAAAAAAAATTTTATCTACCGCGCGTTTCATATAATCCCCTTTTTTTTATTGACGTTTTATATAAGGTGGGCCAAAAAACATCTGCGAAAAAAAATTGCGTGCCCGTGTGAGGAGGTTTACAAGTAAGCTCACCTCGAACGCGGTTGTACCGCCAAGTTTAAAAAACACCGGTAGATAGAGATAAGCGACGAACGGCGTCGCAAGGCCGTACGACAAGTTTATCACCGCGTATTGGGTGCCGTAGACGTAATTTTCGGCGCTTACGCCGAGTAGACTAACGGCTGAGAGATAAGAGGCCATCAGGCCAATCGCCACCGTCGTCACGCTCATTCCTCGATCGCCCACGAAGTATTCCTGCGCATCGATCGCCGATCAGGAAAGTACAAAGTCAACAGGCCCCGAGAAGAGGTTAGAATAGCCGCGATAATTTTGCATCCGTGGAACGCGATTACAAAAAAAAAGCCGTTTTTTCGTTTACTCATTTGTGATGTGTGCCAGAACTTTTTTTTTTTTCATGCTACCGATCTCGGCTTAGGATTCGAAAAATCGTTCGAGTTATTTTCGTGACGTAAATCGGTCGATAAATATTTGGACGGGAAAACAATGGTCGCGTTTCACCGATGCAAATCTCAATATATCGCGTAAATGCAGATTTATGCACTGATTTATGCAAAAGTGAACCATTTTCGAGATATTATTTTTATTATTTTTTTTTTGAGGGGTAGGCAACTTTAAAAATTAATTTAAAAAAAAAAGAAACTGTTGTATGGAATCCTCTTTCGATAGCTGATAATGTGTAGTTATTATTTTTCAATGATCCGCAGGCTAAGTAACTTTGAAGAAACTCAAGTGTCCGCCCCTTCGATTTCGTTGAAACTCATATACGCGATAAAACGTTGAAAACTATTAGACATGTGTTTTTTTTTTGTCGGCGAAACCACCCCTCAAACTGCGAATGGAAAGAAACTCAGAGGGGATAGTTTGCTCTTGAGGCAAACGTATTAATTTTGAAACATGAGAAAACATTGAATTGTAGTTTATAGGAACATTTTGAATCAGCGTATACATTTTTAACGCAGGCAGCACGACTGTGATGAATAAATTCATGTAAGACGTAGTTGACACCCTTAAGTGGGTTTGAGTTTGGGTTTATTTGTTTGGGTTCAAGTTTGTTTGAGTTTCCGTTCGTTTGGGTTTAAGTTTATTTGGGTTCGGTGGTTTGTTTGGGTTCAAGTTTATTTGAGTTTCAGTTTGTTTGGGTTTAAGTTTATTTGGGTTTGTTTGTTTGTTTGGTTTTGAGTTTGTTTGGGTTTGTTTGAGTTTATGTTTCTTTGGGTTTGTTTGGGTTCAAGTTTGTTTGAGTTTCAGTTCGTTTGGGTTTAAGTTTATTTGGGTTCGTTTGTTCGTTTGGGTTCAAGTTTATTTGGGTTCGTTTGTTTGTTTGGGTTTGTTTGTTTGTTTGGGTTTGAGTTTCTTTGGGTTTATTTGCGTTTGTTTCTTTGGGTTTAAATTTCTTTGGGCTTATTCGGGTTTAAGTTTATTTGTGTGGGTTTGTTTGGGTTTCAGTTGGTTTGGGTTTGAGTTTCTTTTGGTTTAAATTTCTTTGGGTTCGTTTGTTTGTTTGGGTTTGTTTGGGTTCGAGTTTGTTTGAGTTTCACTTTGTTCGGGTATAAGTTTATTTGTTTTGGTTTCAGTTTGTTTGGGTTTATGTTTCTTTGGGTTTGAGTTTCTTTGGGTTTAAATTTCTTTGGGCTTGCTCGGGTTTAAGTTTGTTTGTTTGGATTTGTTTGGGTTTGATGGATGGATGGATGAATGGATGGTTAGTGAAAGAGTGAGAATGTGAGAATGTGTGTGAGTGACCGCGAGAGGGTGAACGTGAGAAGAGAGTGAGAGAGTCAGAGAGAGAAACTCATATTATTTGCATGTATCCTTTTTAATCATCCGAAAAGTCTGCTTACATTTTCAATGCCATGAAATAGTTGCACTTTGTCCAATATCTGTAGATTTTTTTAATCAATTTTCAAAGTTGCCTAACCCTCACTTTAAAATAATAATATCTCGAAAATTGTTCACTTTTGCATAAAACATTACTGGGTTATTTAATAATGAAAAAAAAAAAACATTTCCTAAAACCTTTTCACGGAATCGTGACCAATGACCATTAGGTCTATAGACGTTTTATTTCTTCCTACCTCGGTTGTTTTTTGTCGTCCACCCGTGAATCTGTAGTAAAGACCGATACCGGAACTCACGAACAGCATTATCGCGATGACGATGTAATCGGCAATTCCGAGAGTACGATTGGCCACCATTGTGCCTTATTTTTTTCTTCCTTTTTTGGCTCTATTAAGGTTTTGTTTTTCTTCCCTTTAACCCTTTTTTTTCCTTCTCTCACTCTGGTTTCACGAAAAATCCGAACGGAAGATATTCCCGAGTACTTTGCTCGACGGATGACTATGCGGATCCGTCGAGCTGGCCGGCATCGAGACAAATGCCCGTTACAATCGCGTTACCTGCCAAAGACAGGTTCGAGCATTTTGAAGGTAGGGAGAAAAGAAGGTAAGGGACCTTGCGCAAACTGCCAGGGGGGGGGGGGGAGGAGAAATGCAGAAATTGTTGCGCGAATCTTTCACCGATCATCGGCTGAACTTAAGGCGAAGTAGAAGGTGTACCACGTGACATATGAATGCGAGAGAGATAGTGAAAATTTTCGAACCGAGATTTCTCAAAGATGAATAATTTTTTGGGCAAAAGAAAATCGTCAAGCTCTGTGTCAGGATATTCTCCAGAGCCTGATGCTTCGTTTTTCCTCAAAAACCTTAATCTTTTATGAGAAAACTGGATTGGAAAATTTGTGAGGTTATGTTGACTTTTTACATGCCCTTAAAAGGGCATGTAAAATGATATCAATTTTTTTATATTTAAAATGCTAGTTTAACGTCTCAAGAATACATCCTGGAATCGCTGATTATCCGATAAGTCACTGAAATCATTAAGTTTTCGGAGCTCGAAACTTTGAGGGATCATCACAGTGTAGAATTGAAAAAAAAAAATCGATCGCTGCTGATAACGAGCATTTAAAAAGGAAGAACTTATAATAGACAATTTATATGAAAATTTCGCACTCGAAACTTTAACCTTTCGTGGTCACACTTCCAAATTCAATCGCGGTGGTCACACTTGGGTCGATTCTTTCCAGTCAGTTTTCAAAAAAAGTATTGCCACCAAACTATCCATCCGAAGTGGATGGCTAGTTTGGTCGCAATTCCCCCCCAAACCTTAAAATAAAGGAAGTCGTATCTTTCTCCTTAAAATAAAGGAACACTTTTTTTTTCACTCACAGAATAAAACGTGAACACTGAAGGATATTTTCTCAAGGAAAAATTACACCGCATTTTTCGTTCTCCAATTTTTCAGCCGCAACCGCGCGATGTAATTTATTCCCGTAACGAAATCCAAGCCGATCTCTTCGCGATGCGAGAGCGAAATACTCTTTCTTTCTCGAGCAACGCGACTGCGAATCACTTATTTATTTTTGCCTTCTGTCTTCTCGTTCGCTTGACAAATTGAGACTAAAGGGGGATTCGCCGTGTGAGTGTGTGTGTGTCTCACTGAGCGTTCGATCCAACAATGTTCTGACTTTCCTCGCGGTGAATCGACTATCAGCGCGTATTCATTATCAGCATAAATACATTTATTGGCTCCAATAAATGATTCCAACGATGTATATCTGTATGATGTTCTACCGAGCTCGAAGAATTGTCGCACCGTTGTGACTGATATCGTTGAAGGCAATGAGGACTTCTCCAATCGCGGTCTCTCTCTCTCTCTCTCCCCCTCCCCCCTCCCTCCCTTCCTCCCAATACGGAGCCAATCGTCGAAAATGTCGATAAAATCATGGAAATCGTCGAGTCGGACCGGCATGTGAGCACTTATTCCATTGCCCAGGAACTGAAGATTAGCCAGAAAACCGTTTAGAACCATTTGCATGAGGCTAGTCTCAAAAAAGAAGCTCGATGTATGGGTGCCACACGAATTGACGCAAAAGAACCTTTTGGACCGAATTGATGCCTGCGATTCTTTGCTGAAACGTAACGAAATCGACCCATTTTTGAAGCGGATGGTGATTATACGAGAACAACAGCCAAAAAAGATCGTGGTCTAATCGCGGTGAGCCGGCCCAAACGATCGCCAAGCCCGGATTAACGGCCAAGAAGGTTTTGCTGTGTGTTTGGTGGGATTGGAAGGGAATCATCCACTATGAGCTGCTTCCATCGGGCCAAACACTCAATTCGGACCTCTACTGTCAACAACTGACCAGATTGAAGCAGGCGATCTACCAGAAACGGCCAGAATTGGCCAATAGGAAGGGTGTTGTGTTTCATCAAGACAACGCCAGGCTGCACACATCTTTAACGATGGACCAGAAGCTCCGAGAGCTTGGATGGGAGATTCTATCGCACCCACCGTGTAGTCCAAACCTGGCACCAAGCGATTATCACCTTTTCAAGCATTTGCAAAATTTTCTTGATGGTACAAAACTGGCCTCAAGAGAGGCTTGTGAAAATGAGCTGGTCAAGTTTTTTACCAACAGGGACGAGGACTTCTTCAATCGCGGAATTATGAAATTGCCTTCAAAATGGACAAAAACTATCGAACAAAACGGCGCATATTTGATCTAAATCGGATAATCCTAACTATGTTAATTTCATCGTCGAAATAAAGCGAAAAAACGCTCAGAACTTTTTACTTTATCTAATAAAAATTATCGATAGTTCATTTTATTTCCCTAGTATTATTATTTGTTACTAGAATATATAATTCATTATTTACTCTAAATAAATAAATATAAATTATATTTATCATACTTTATCTACATAATTGCACATCGATATATTCTAATAAATAATATTCATATACAATAATTTTAGAATTTGTAATTTATCATTTACTATAAATCAATATAAATTATATTTATGATAATTTATCTATATAAACCTACATCGATATATCCTAATAAATAATTGATTTCTATTCATACACAATAATTTTAGTATATTCATACAAATTATAATTTAATTTAATCGTAAAGTAATTTAATTATATAATAAATAATTACTTTATATTCGTACAATTTCTCTAATCAAAAAAAAAATATTAATTCAGAATTTCTTTTTTTTATATCGAGAACTGAGTGTAACTATTCATCAACATTTTTCGTCATTCCTCAATGAGGACCCTCTGATTGCACGCGTTGCACAATTGTCGGGGCGAGCCTCCTATATCGCGTGTCTCCACCTGAACACAATTTATTTAACATCTTGCTCGTGCGCATACGCTTTCTGTTTTATCTTCGTTGATGTAGCGTCGCGAAGAATTAATCAATTAGTCGAATGTCGACGCTATCCGAGAAGACTTATGGGGCTTCGATACCGTCGTGTGCACAAGCGAAAAAAAAAGAAGAAAAAAAAAATATCTATCACGTACATTTTATCCTCTCCCTACCACCCGCCCCCGCGCGCTCGCGCGCGCGCGCGCGCGAGTGCAACGCACTTCCGCGTTCTCGTGTCTCACATACCGCTATACTGATATACCTTGCGCTATGTACAGGGTGTCCCATTTTTAAGGGGTTACGTGGGTTTGAAAATTTCAAAAAAATCCATTTTTTTTTTAAATTTTATTATCTAATATGTCTAGAATATTCTACCAAAGTTTTAAGTCAATCGTAGTAAAAATCTAGGAGAGAGAGAGAGAGAGAGCCTTTGGGAATTCCCTCCTTTGGGAAAAACCGGCCGGGAGCGACGCAGGTATACGCATTTTTTCTCAAACCACTATTTTTGATATCGGTGGAAACGATTTCTCAAAAACTAATGCACCGATCTTATTGACATTTTGCACACTTCTTCGAAATAGCGTTGACTAGTGATGGAACGAAGGTTGTTTTTTCGATTACAACTAAACCCAAACAAACCCAAACAAACAAACCTACCTCTCAGGCAATTTTCGAATTCCATCTGCGAAAAAAAGTCTCGTCTTTTGAGGCGGTGAGCTGCTAAATCCTGCTGCATCCGTCGGAACAACCAGTAATCAGAAGGAGCAATGTCCGGAGAATACGGCGGGTGCGGTAAAATATCCCATTTTCTCAAAACAATATAAAAGTTCTCGTGATATGCCATCGTTTCACTCAAAATGGGACACCCTGTACAGACATGTGGGTGTGTGTGTGTGTGTGTGTGTGTGCGTGTGCAAACATGCGGGCGTTCGTGGAGTACGTAAGATCGTAAGCTATGACGGTGCGAAACACATTCCACGTGCATCTTCCTCGTGCATGCGGGAGAACGGCTGTAGTATTTGCACGTTCGCCGTATACGTTAAGGGGATAAATACATATAGGTGATGAAAAAAAAAGCCAATTTTGATTTTTTTTTTGTTTAAGGAACGAAACGTTTTACATTTATATGCAACAAAAAAAATTGTTTTCTATTCTGTGAGAGTGTACTTTTGAGCGAAAAAAGTTTGTACCGATACATGCAACAGTTTTCGAAAAAAAAATTCTAAAACATAGCTTATTTTTTTTATTACAAAGCCCCTTAATTTTCTAAGAAAAATGTATTTGATACGTGTTTGAAATAATTATTTCAAATTCTTGCCACCACGTCTCCGCCTTGTGCTACGTAGTGGACGCCATCTGGATTCCGATGAAGATACCCCTTCAAGGGAAATCCGTATCATATCCCCATCGGGATCCGATCGGAACTTAATTATGCCTAAGAAATTTCTGCACGGTATTATTTTTAAAATGACAGAAGGCATTCTAGCTCCCATTTTTACCGATTAAGTTGTACCTTGAAATCGGGTTAACGCATCTATGAAAGTCTGGAAATCCAGATTTCGAAAAAGTCAAATTTCGTCTCTAACTTCTTTCGTGTCTTAGCATTGATGCGCCTGCTAGTCCAATTTCTAGTGACAACTCATATATATATATTGGGTGCAGTAAAAAGTCCTGAGCGTTTTCCGCTAGATGTCTTTAGTGATCCATATCTCACGATGTATGCATCGCATCGGGTCATACTATACGGCGATTTAAAGGTGACATTACGCTTCAAAAAAAGTTCTTTGACAGTTTTGTGTTTGGTGAAGCTAGTTGCGTGTTACAGCCTTCCAAAATGGAGGTAAAAAAAGAGAAAATTCGATACACTCTTCAGTGCCACTACGACCAAGGTGAAAAGGCGGAGCAGGCGGCCAAAAAAATTTGTGCTGTTTATAGACCCAATACAGTATCGAATGCAACAGCAAAGCGGTAGTTCCAACGATTCCGTTCTGGTAATATGGACGTTGAAGATGAGGCACGCTCTGGTAGGCCAATAGTCGAAAATGTCGATAAAATCATGGAAATCGTCGAGTCGGACCGGCATGTGAGCACTTATTCCATTGCCCAGGAAGTGAAGATTAGCCAGAAAACCGTTTGGAACCATTTGCGTAAGGCTGGTCTCAAGAAGAAGCTCGATGTATGGGTGCAACACGAATTGACACAAACGAACCTTTTGGACCGAATTGATGCCTGCGATTCTTTGCTGAAACGTAACGAAATCGACCCATTTTTTGAGCGGATGGTGACTGGCGATGAAAAATGGGTCACATACGAGAACAATAGCCGAAAAAGATCGTGGTCCAATCGCGATGAGCTGGCTCAAACGATCGCCAAGCCCGGATTAACGGCCAAGAAGGTCTTGTTGTGTGTTTGTTGGGATTGGAAGGGAATCATCCACTATGAGCTGCTCCCATCGGGCCAAACACTCAATTCGGACCTCTACTGTCACCAACTGACCAGATTGAAGCAGACGATCGACCAGAAGCGGCCATAATTGGCTAATAGGAAGGGTGTTGTGTTCCATCAAGACAAGGCCAGGCCGCACACATCTTTAACGACGCGCCAGAGGCTCCGAGAGCTTTGATGGAAGGTTCTATTGTACCCACCGTATAGTCCAGACCTGGCACCAAGCGATTATTATCTTTTCAAGCATTTGCAAAATTTTCTTGATGGTACAAAACTGGCCTCAAGAGAGGCTTGTGAAAATGACCGGGTCAAGTTTTTCACCAATAGGAACGAGGACTTCTTCAATCGCGGAATTATGAAATTGCCTTCAAAATGGACAAAAGTTATCGAACAAAACGGCGCATATTTGATCTAAATCGGATAATCCTATGTTAATTTCATCGTCGAAATAAAGCGAAAAAACGCTCAGAACTTTTTACTTCATCTAATATGAAGCCTACAAAATTCTTATCGTAAAATCTTCTGACAAGCGCTTTATCATTTAAGAATTAACGTTTCGTATGAAAAACGTTCCTATCAGTAATAAAAAAAAACTATCCGACCATGGAGAGTAAGGAAAAAGTTTCGCTACAAAAGTCGTGTATCCATTCTTATCACTTCGTCTCTATTAGCAAAAGTTTCGAGGGCGCAATCACTCGATGGACTTATCGTTTGTTATTTTCTTTTGCACCACGACCGAGTTGTAATGAATTATAACCTGATACGGTGACGTTTAGGTCAGAGCTATATAGGCATGCGTATGATTTAGAATACCGGCGATAAACAATATATATATGTATATATGTGGTCGTAGAACACTTTCCCTTTGAGATTCTCGTTTAGAGAGGGGTTGCGGGGGGGGACGGGGGGCCTTGAACCAAGTGGGAAGTGGGCGAGACGAGAATTCTGTCATGGCGCTATCTCCGTACTCTTCAAGTGTTTTCTCCTCCACACACAAAACTATACACGGGACATTCCAAGTCTTATCGACGAAGCTCAACGTATTCCTTCATCATTCTTCATAGTACACCCGCCCGTGCAGAAATCGTCGTAGGAATCCAATTGGATTCTCATACTTGTATATATTTCCTGATAGGGATCCGTTGGGTCATCGCATTGGATCCCTATAGTAAAACGTCAAGGTCGTACATTGGATTCCTATCGGGATTCCCCATTGGAATCCAATGTACGAATCCTAATTTGAATCCTAGACGATTGCCACATCATCGAACAGAATCCCATACGATTCGTGATGTTGTAATTTACATCGTTGGAACGCAACGAAAATAATTCCTATTTTTTTTTCACATTTAAAATCTACGGCAAACGTTTTTTTTTTTTAAGATTTTTACTCACCGTAACATTTTTGTCACTGTGTCATTTTTGCACCACGGTCTGCTAGCTTTTTTCCCGTGTTCAAATATTTCGACCGAGAAATTTATGAAATAGCGCAGCAGCTTGTAGAGTAAGAGAACGATGTGCTTCGTGACGAGCGGAAACGACGAAACTGTCATCGAGTGTTTCCAGTGTCTACACTAGGGAGCCCTTGAAACGAATTCCTTTTTTTTTGGTCCATTGACACAAGCGACACTCTACACGCAGATCGCGAAGTAGTGAATATCGGTCATTGCTCGTTCCGTAGGCTGCACCTCGTTTAATTCTAATGAGATCTGCACGGCCAACAGAGTTACACTTACGAAAGCAATACGCTGCAATGCTACGAGGAGACGAGAGAGGTTTGACCGATAGAGTGGGCTTATGCACGAGGAGAAGTTACTCACGACTATGGAATGTAGTTCACATCGTTTGTGTGTTACCCTAAACGCCCACCGATGCATAAACGCGTGTGTCTGTATTTACACAGACACACAGACACACACGCACCCACGCACGCGAGCGCACACATTTTGGGGTAGGATCGAAAAAATCGACAATTTTTTTTTTCAAATTCTTGTATTCAATAGTTGCAGTAAGGTCAAATAAAACGCGTGTTAAAATATGAGCCCTTAAGGCCTTAGGCCACTCTAGAGGCCAAAAAAAGGGCATATTTTGTGATGTTTTTTTTCAGCGACACCATAAAATAAATCGGGATTACAAAATAGGGGTTTTATTATACAAAATAGAAAATTCAATGAATTCTTCAGTACCACTACGACCAAGATGAAAAGGCGGAGTAGGCGGCCAAAAAAATTTGTGCTGTTTATGGAGCCAATACAGTATCGAATGCAACAGCAAAGCGCTGGTTCCAATGATTCCGTTCTGGTAATATGGACGTCGAAGATGAGGCACCCTCTGGTAGGCCAATCGTCGAAAATGTCGATAAAATCATGGAAATTGTCGAGTCGGACCGGCATGTGAGCACTTATTCCATTGCCCAGGAACTGAAGATTAGCCAGAAAACCGTTTGGAACCATTTGCATAAGGCTGGTCTCAAGAAGAAGCTCGATGTATGGGTGCCACACGAATTGACACAACAGAACCTTTTGGACCGAATTGATGCCTGCGATTCTTTGCTGAAACGTAACGAAATCGACCCATTTTTGAAGCGGATGGTGACTGGCGATGAAAAATGGGTCACATACGAGAACAACAGGTGAAAAAGATCGTGGTCCAATCGCGGTGAGCCGGCCCAAGCGATCGTCAAGCCCGGATTAACGACCAAGAAGGTTTTGCTGTGTGTTTGGTGGGATTGGAAGGAAATCATCCCCTATGAGCTGCTTCCATCGGGCCAAACACTCAATTCCGATCTCTATTGTCAACAACTAACCAGATTGAAGCAGGCGATCGACCAGAAGCGTCCAGAATTGGACATCGAGCTTCTTTTAGTATCCAGCCTTATTCAAGTGGTTCCAAACGGTTTGTTGTGCAATGTTTAGCTTCTGGGTGATCGAAACATCGCTTACATGACGGTCGGACTCGATGATTTCCATTATTTTATCGACATTTTCGACAATTGGCCTTCCAGAGCGTGGTGCATCTTTGACATCAAAATTACCGGAACGGAATCGACGAAACCAAAATTGCGCGTGATTGGCTGTTCCAGTATCAGGACCATAAACACTATTCAGATTTTCAGCCGCCTGGCTTGCGTTTTCGCCTTTGTCGAAGAAAAACTGTAAAATATGGCGTATTTTCACTTTGCTGGTGGCCATCTTTGACGCGCGCTCAAAAAATATTGAGTCAAGCAATCACAAAACTGTCTGAAATGTTTATTTTAGTACGAAATCTTATCTTTCTAACGCCATCTAGCGCAATCCGATCGCACTTATACAACGCGAGATACAGATTACTAAAGCCATCTATTGCAAAACTTCTCATTCAATAATCAGTTTTTTTGAAATGTGAAATGTTAATTGACATCTTAAGAATATGCCCGAAAATTGCTGATTAGTCGGTATATCACTGAAATCATTGAGTTTTCGTGATTGGAAACTTTAAACACTTTTTTTCTCAAAATGACATTGTTTTTAAGTTTGTGGAGAAACGTAACTTTGAAGTGAGGCTTCGAAAAAACTTGCCGTCCATCGATTGACAATATACCAAATAATTTATTATGATAATAAAGAAATAAAAATTAACAAAAAACAAGCCATTTTTTATTTTATTTTTTTTATTTTGCATCAAAGAAATATTACAACCCAAACAAACTCAAAAGATTATTTGCTCTTCGCACGATCGACTCGAATGGGTCTGAAGTTCGCAACGTTGCGGCGCAACGAAATTTTTTTTTTTTTAAATTTTTGAAATTCAATAAATTTATTGCATAGTTCACTTCTGGGCGCCTATAAAATATAATGGGAGACATTTTAAAGGATTTTGGCAAAGGGCACCGCCCTTTAATAGGGGGTGAAAGTTGAAAAAAATCGTATCTCCCACCGTATGGGGATCCCCAACTTTTTTATTGAAGTTATCGATAAAGGAACCCAAATAAGTCTCAAAAAAAAAAAATGACCAATTTTCGTTTGCCGGAACTCACCCTTGTAGGGGGTGAAAGTTGACAAAAATCGTATCTCCCACCGTATGGGGATCCCCAACTTTTTTATTGGAGTTATTGGTAAAGGAACCCAAAAGAAGCCTCCAAAAAAAAAATGAGCGATGCAAGGAAGTTTCCATTGATCGGAGAAGTTGCGAAGGCACGGTAATAATTAACGATCTCGAGGAAAATTTGACGTCTATCGATTGACAGTATTCCTATCTATTCGTATTTTCTCCGCATATATTGAGCGTCTTGACGTACACGCGACGCGTAGGAGAATATAAACGATGTTCGTGAAGCATTCGCCGCAAAAGTGGTGCGTTATTATTATTATTATTATTATTTTCTCATTTTCTTTTTAATTCCTTGGAAGGCCTCGTTAATCAAGGCATTGTACGCGAGCGATTTTACTAACTCGCGGGGATCCCCGTTTCCCAGAGTAGATCTCACAGCTCGCATATTTCATACGCGTTTGATGAGGTCAGCCAGCTTTATCTGAAAGCGCATATGATCCCACAAACGTATAATGCAGAAAATGTGTACGTAATGGGACGACCGTTATGGGCTGCGCTCCCAGATGAGGTGGATATATTTTTTTTTCCTCTTCTCTGGCTCTAGCTATGCAACGTGTTTTCTCTCTCGTTCGTAATTCTTCCTCTCACGGAGGAAGAAGAAGATATTCAGAGAGAGAGAGAGAGAGAGAGAGAGAGTGAGAGAGAGGGTGGGAGGGAGGGAGGGAGAGAGAGAGAGGGGGGGGGAGGAAGGGAGAGAGAGAGAGAGAGAGAGCAGTTGATATGAGGATGCGAACAAGCTGTGAAAATATTCCAAACGTGCTTAAGGTGCATGGAACAAAAAAATTATGATACGTAGTCGCGATTCACCGCAAGAACAATCTGCCAAGTATTCGGTCATCTCATAAATAATGCGTTTTTTTTTAATCCTCGCATTTTTCAAAATCAACGTTAGCAAAATTCTTTTTTTAAGCCTTAGGCCACTCTAGGATTTTCTAAACATCGATTTCTTTTTGCTAAAAATGTACCTTAGTACCTATTAAATTATATTCCGAAAGATGATGGGTGTGAATATTTTTTTTTAATATGATATATAAATTATTTTATTCAAAATGGCAAGCACATAAAAGAGCAAGATTTCAACAATATTAAAAAAAAATTTCATCCAAAAATTTGAGAAATTCAGCCGGTGGGACCTGGTTTCCGGAGACCCCTAAAAAAAAAGTGTCCTCGTGGTGGTCGGGACAACTCATGATAGCTTTATCTGAAATTTAAAAAACCAATTTTTTTCTGTTGGTAGATAAGTTTAGCTCGTGATTGAATAAAGGATTTTTTTTTTAATTCAAATTTGAATTTTTGGCAGAGTTGTATGCAAAATAGTTCAATTTTTGGTACAATTTACACTACGTATAGCGTTGTAAAATTAGTTTTAATCGAGAAAAAAAACCTTCGTTCCATTACTAGTCAATGCTATTTTGAAGAAGTGTGCAAAATTGTGTGCACCGACTTCAAAAATAGTGTTTTGAGAAAAATGCGTATACCTGCGTCGCTCCCGGCCGATCTTTCCCAACGGGAGGAATTCCCAAAGGCTCACTCTCCTAGATTTCTACTCCGATTGACTTAAGACTTTGGGCGAATATTCTAGACATATTGTACTATTGGATAATAAGATAAAAAGAATGGATTTTTTGAAATTTTCACACCCACGTAACCCCTTAAACGCGTTTATCTCAAAACTACATTTTTCAAGTCGACCTAACCCAAACAAATTTCAACCGATTCACTTGTAATTTTAACTGTATATTTAGAATTACATTTCCTGAGGCACTACGTAGGATTTTTCATTTTATTGCATAGTTTCTTTTTTATAAACAATTTTCTGACGATGTTCTCATGGCATTTTATACTTTTTGTTTTAGAAAAGCGCCATTTTGACAAAAAACAATATATCAAAAAAATCCTACGTACTTCTATAGCTAGTCTTATATATAATCGAAAAAACTTTAGTGTCTCATCATAACTCAAAAATTATAGGAGCTGTTGGTCCAGCCGTTGACCTTCCAGAAATAAAAGCGTCATCGGAAAAATGCTGCACAGTCGCCATTTTTACATGTATCGCTGTGAAAAAATAATTTTGTATAGCCAATTACGTGTATAATAAGATCCCTATTTTGTAATTCGGATTTATTTTATGGTTTCGCTGAAAAAAAAATCACAAAACATGCCCTTTTTTGGCCTCTGGAGGGGCCTAAGGCCTTAAGGAGGGAAATACATGGAGACGACGAAATAATTGTCATTTCTTATCATTTTTTTTTAATGTAACAAAACGTTTTGTATTTATGAAACTTCAGGTACAATTTATTACATTATTTGCTCGTTTGAATAAATTTGTTTATTGAAAAACATTTCAGAATCGCGACGTCATGGTGTGGTCTTTATGGAAGGTTTTAGCTGCAGCTGTCCGTTTGTTGGAAGTCCAACGATTTGTATATTGGTCTGATAATTATGAGTCAAGAATTTTTTGTCCTTTAACATCCAATTGTTGAACTTATATCTAAGAGACATATTAAAAGTTGAAAATTTGAAAAATAGGATAGTTCGAAAAAGAAATTTGAAATATTTCCTTGCGGAAAATTGACAGGGCATCCCTAATGCAATTCGGGACCTTCAAGGGTTTATTTGTGGATTCCCTAGTAGGGGTCTTGTCACATCTGGCTGCAATGATTTTAAGGCAACCTAATCAGGGCCTTTCTAAAGGCCCTGGTCAGGTTGCCTTTAAAGGCCCTCGGTAGCAAATTGTGACCGGCCCCTGTTGGCTTATGTGACGCTTCAATAGGCCGTAATAAAGTTACGGAAAAATTAGGATGTGCCCGATCAAAGCCCTAACTCAATTTCCCCATGGTTTGGAGTAAATAAAAATGAATAGTGAAAAGAAAAACGTTTTCGAGAATCAGGGCTACGAGTTGGACCTTTTTAGAATGCTCACAAGGTGGACTAATTTTTCTACTACAGGGGCACGTTTTAATAGAATATTTTTCTGTTTAAATCAATGATGAAAGCCTAGAAAAACCAATTATGATGGAAAAAGTTATTACAAATTCATTCTATTCCAAGAACTCACGATGACAATTATGAAGATTGTATTTTCATGTGAAAGCCACATTAGGCTACATCTATAGAGAAAAATAAAAATAACCCGCACATGGTGAATGATTCTTGTTCAATTGAATTTCTTTGTACAGTTTGGGGAAGATTTTCAAAAATATTGAAAAAAAATCTTTGGATTGGATTAAAGCAAATAGCTTTGGAATCGTTGAGAAACGGACCAACCTGTATATGACCTTTTTGGTTGGTAATGATCTTGACAACCTTCCCACTTCGTTCGAACTACGACTTTTGGACCACCCTATATATATATATACATATTCATAGTGTATGGCATGGATGTAGTATAGATCCTCCGGGCGTGGGCGGATCGCACGCGTCTCTCGGTAATGGATCCCATCGATCATCCTCTCGTGCTGCTCGCGCGAGCGCAAGCGCCTCGCCGTGCTTGGATTCTCCTCTTCCCACTCTTCCTCTCTTTCGCCATCACTCTCTCTCTCTCTCCCTCTCTCCCCCCTCTCTCTCTCTCTCTCACTCTCTCTCTCTCCCTCTCTCTCTCTCAGCATTCCCGACGAAAGCAACTCGTTCTGACCGTTAGTCGATTCTCGCAAATCTTGAAGACCCGCGGAGAACCTTTCGAAAATATGCGCGATCTATTTTTTTTAATGTCTTCGAAATGTTCTACCTGACAAGTTAGGGATATTTTCCGCTCAAAATTTGACAAAACTCGTCGCCACGTGTTTTCCTCCATCAGGGTGATCCCC